>CAVLJG010000001.1:77708989-78095910 GCA_963669975.1 Acanthoscelides obtectus | reverse complement strand
CAGAAAATAATTTTTGCGGTGATAACTATTACATATAACAGCTGATTCATGACGTCACGGATCTTAAAACCAAACTGATAATCAGACTTGCTTGAACGAATCGGTAAATACTAATCCTAAGTGGCAAATACCATTTTCATTTGGTTATTCGCTTGAATTTGATTATTAAATCAACATTTTTGATGCAGTTATTTAAGCAACCAAAATCTTGGCCCTTTCAGAAGAAAAAAGATACAAAATATTTATGAAGATGACTAGTTTATCTGGATACATATATGTATTATGCAATGAGTGTTATATAAAATATAATCTCGTGTGATCAATACCTTTCATGGCAGGCTACTTCATATGCTATGGGAACTCACAATAATGAGTTGGGCGCAATATTGATGTGACGATCAGATCAAAAAATATTACTGATATACTCGGAGCAAGGCTGCATTAATGGATCCACATCCGTTCAGAGGGCTCGACAAACATCCCTTCCTTCATGTCCGAAGAGGACGTAGACGTTGACAGCCCGTCGGCCTCTTTTCCTGTTCTTATTTTTTACCTGGTCAGCTTCCCAGCATATAGTTCTGTCTCGTTTTATTACTTGACTTTTTGGTGGTTCGCATTCCTTCAGCAGTACCGAATCCTCCCCTTTTAGCTCCCTGCAAGCAACCTCTAGTGTGTTTGACGATTCTGGTCTCTCTCGTGTCTGTTGCATAGACTATGATTCCAGCTCCTGCTCTGCTAATTGCTTCTGTTAATTACCTGGGCATTAATGTGAATTTTAATCAATTTACTTCCCGCTGACAGTGCGTGTTTGACAATTCTTTTCACAAGTGATTGACAAAATAAGGTAAGCTGCGCCGTCTGAGAATGAGGAAGAGCAACTATAGAATAAACAAATCAAAATCTATAGCTAACGTTATCAAATGAAACTGACTAATGTCATTAATGGTCGGCGCAATCATCAACGGCCACTCAAAGTAGGGTGCATGTTGTATATTTCTTACACCCCCTTGCTGCCACCTTTGCACTATAATATAGTATTCATGCATTAAGTTCAGCGACAAGAATTTCAATTTAATAGATTGACATGTTCAAAAAAGAAGTAAGGGGGTACCTACTGCTGTATATTATTGAGGAATTTGATATGTATGTCAAATTCATAAAGGTTTTTTATTCATGCTTATGTTTAACATAGACGCACACAGAATAATAATGGTCTAAAATAAAACACTGCATAAAAAATTAGTCTATTTTATCGGCTCAGTATGTTTCACGCATTGTTATATACAGGGAAAACCAAATTGTCTGACGGCTTAAGCTTAACGGGTACGAGAGAGGAGCGCGAGAAGTGTGGATCAGCAATACATGTCAGAGAAGAGCTGAAGGTCACGACCACGTTTTTTAGCAACGACGACGCTACAATAGGTTAGGTTACTGTCAAATCCAAGAAGAAGGTCTATCCGAACATTTAAATCAATATATGGTTTGCATTTTGATTAGAATTATTTGTTTTAATTTTGATGCGACTTTGATATGCACCCATGGTGATAAAATCTACACAACCTGAGTTATTGTTACATTTTGCGATAGCGAGCCGTCGAAAAATGTCACAAATATTGTTACGCAATGCAAACTATCACTGCTTCCGTGTACGCAGGTGAAAACAATAATTCAACGCTGCAAAAATTGTGGTGATCCTGATCTTTCATTTCGGTCTCAAATGGAGCACCGTTAGGAGTGCTCAAAAGAAAACCATTATTTGGGCGTAAAGAATAAACTAACGCATATTTTAAATATGCATCTTAATTCAATGAACTGGTGTAACATATGGACAACACGGCCGATTGCCGCGTCAGCGTTGCTAGGCAACGCGACGATGACTTTTGATATCCAGCCCACTTCTATATCTTTCTAGCATCACTTCTCTCTCGTACACATTTAACTCAAGAAATCAGACGAATTTTGTTTCCAGTGTACGTGTATATTTTCGAAACAGTTGCATAAATATAATGCAACTCCACAAATGAAAATGTGATGCGACAGAAACTGAATGAAAACAATAGTTGTCTATATAAGTTTGTGCTTTCAAAATTCCTTTTGCTACGCTTAAAATGATCAAGAAGCTGAGAAAGTTTCATGGTTAGTGTGATCTTTCAAATGATCCTGCAAATATTCTTTTACTCTACTCAAAATAATTAAATTTGCGTGATCACTGATTTTAAAGTAAGATTAAATAAGGTCTTCGATTTTGGTATTTTCGAGTGCGAATCACAGCACTGGTGTTAATTACAGATCTTAGAATTGACTTGTACCGCATGGGCCAGATGTCATATTGGGGCCAAATGCAGATGGCAGGTTCCTTTGGCTACAGCTATACGGAAAAGGTGTTACAGGATCCTCGAATCCAGAAACTCCTGAACTCTAGTGAACAGTTTGACTTGGTGGTTACAGAACATTTTTTCAATGAGCCCTTTTATATCTTCGCTCACAAGTTCAAGTGTCCCTCTGTATCCTTGGCACCAGGACCTATGACCGGATTCAACAACCATTTGATGGGAAATCCAGCTCCATATAGCTATGTGCCCAGTATACTAGCTGATTATGGGATTGATATGAACTTTTGGCAAAGGATGAAAAATACCTACATCAATTTACTAGGTAAGAGGAGAGTGCAGTCTACGAAAACCCAAAGTTCTCCAATTTTGGCCTTAAAAACAACGTTGACACCGCTTCAAAATAAACTACTCACAAAACACTCTTCAAGGTTTTGTAGAGCAAGGTCTTAACTTTCTATGTAGATACTTGACGATCTCAAAAATTATTATTTTCAACCGAAATTTAAGCATTGAATATACCTGCACGGTCGCCTTATGTGTTAGGCCAAAGTTGACGAACTATCGGTTGCAGACTATACATGCAACGAAAGACTCAAAGTTTAATCCATATTATTTGGTATTGAAAAAGATAAATATATTATCATTCAATAACAATTATATCTTAATCAGATCCTTGGCGAGTAACGTTTGTTTTAATAGAAATGCACCTGGCTGAGCACGTTGCGATACGAGTACATGGATCTATTGGGAGTGTAAGTTCTACCCGTCTCTATCTCAGAGTCTCGTGTACAGTGACTTATAATTTTTATGTTTGTGTACAGAACTGAACGTATTCTTGAAAAAAAGGCCCCATACACGAGGTCGGTCCGATAAGTACTTAGTCTACAAAATAAAAACGAAAATTTTGGAAAAGTGGCTATTTTTTTCTCAACATAGTCTCCTTTTAGCTCCATATAGTTGACGCAGCGATGCTCCAACTTCTTTAACCCGGCTGAAAAATACGTTTTCTGGAGTGCAAAGTAGGCCTGTGTGACGACGATAACCTCCTAATTCGACTCAAATTTCTGCCCGGCGAGTGTGAGCCGGTGCTTTGTCATTGTATAAGACCTTTTCTTTCCTTTGTCAAATGGGGTCGTTTTTGGCATAGTTAGAGCCCTGTGACCATTTTGCCCTTCTCCAGGTAGTCGACTTTGTGAATCCCAGAAAGCGTTGGCCACCTTTTCGGCCGATAGGACAGTCTTCGCACTTCTTCCGAGCACGTTCGCCGAATGAAGTCCACTGTTTCGACTATTCCATAGCCTCTGGTGTGTATCAGTGGATCCATACTTCCTCAAAGGTCACGAAACGACGCAGTAACTACTTCGGATTGCACTTAAACAGCGTCAAACACTGATGTGAGGTGGTCTCACGGTTGCGCTCATTGACCGGTGTGAGCAAACGCGGTACTCATCGCACAGAGAGATTTGTCATGCCCAATACTTCATACAGAATATGACCCACGCAGTTTTTTGAGATGGCTACTGTCTCAATCGGCGGTCTGCCAATACGAGATCGTGGAATTTTGTCACGTTATCCTCCGTGGTAGCCGTTTTCAGGCCACTGACCGATATTGTTCTTCTTTCGTTTTTCTAAAATCCACTGACACGTCCGTCAGTAGCAGACTGCGAGAATGTAATACACGATAGTAAATTACTCTTGCGATAGTGGCGCCATCGGGCGGTGAGGATATAAGTATTTATCGGCCCCCCTCTCACAAGTACTCACTGCAAGAACAACGATGTTTTTAGTCAATATAGAAATAGAAGTAGAGAGTACCCTTAGCCTTATTTACGAATTTCATAAGGGTAAAAGTGCGGACGAGGATACAAGTCGTAGATGGTCCCCAAAATTTGAAAGTGGTGATTTTGAGTTAAATGATAAAGCGCGTTCCGGTGAACCTCAAAAGATTAGCAAGAGCTACTTGGTCAGTACAACAGACTCAATAGAAACTCGCCGATAAGTTAGGCGTTAGGCTATTCCAGATATGCGCTAGCAAGGATTCAAAAAGAAAGGAAATGGATGGACGAGAACCACGTGAGAGGCACATAGATACGTGTCTCTCGTTGCTTTCAATGTACAAACGGGAAAGTTGTCTGTGGAAGTTAGTGACTGGTGATTAAAAATTGGCATATTTTGAGAATCTCAAATGACAAAATCATTGGCTCAATGGCCGACAACATCTACATCTAAAGGCAATGTTTTCGGAAAAAAGTGACTACTCTGCATATGTTGGGACGAATGAGGTGTACCGGGAGAGAGTGTTACTGCTGAGCGATACTCTTTTCAATTAAAAGGCTTGACGGAAAGAATTCAAGAAAATAGGTCATATTCTGGACGTGGATATAGACCAGTGATTCTGCACCACAACAACGCTAAGCCTCATAACATCAAAAAACTAAGCCTTCTTTCTCCGTGGAGTTCATCAGATACCTGAACGTTGGCAAACGAGCAGACAAGCTAACGGTGCCTATATTAATTAGGGTTTGTGTATATTTTTATTTTGTAAATAAAGAAGTATTGTTAAAACGGAGTAGAACTTATTTGGACAACTGATAATAAAGTTGTAAGTGACGATTATAAACATCTAACGGAAGCCGTTTTAATTTTTCAATAGCTTTAGCCGAATTTCTAACATGTGGTGCAGAGAATTTGTGCTATTGTACTCGTATACACATATCAGGACTGGCCCCCAGTAACTCAGTAATTATCTTTGTCATGATATTGCAGTCACTTTTTCCTACGTATGCCATTAGAATGATTTTTAAAGCGCAATTTTCTCATATTTATACTGAGACAATGCTATATTTTTAAGTTGAGTTGGAAATTCCAAATACTATTTACAAATCGCTCAAAACATTTGAATCGTCAAAATCTTCATTACAATGATACTGGATGTGTGTATCGATGTGTACCAGGCATTCTGACACTATAGGCACTTGGAATAGGACCTTATGCTTTTTTGTTTCATATATGCTATCTTCAATCAGTAGCGGACTAAGCACATTGGAGGCCCAGGACGCCACAACTCAATGAAGTCTCCATTTTATAAGAAGTTGGTCATTATATAAAGGGTAACAAATTAGTAACACCGATGGGTGAAAAGAATCATTTCCAGTAACTCCATTAAAATCTATTTTCCTATTTTTCCTTTCAGTTGATGACATGGATAAGTTAACCAATATTTGTTGGTTCATTGTAGAACGAAGACATTTTTTGTAAGTTTCAGCTTAGAAAAACTTCTCTTGTATTGATATTGAAATAAAAATAGTCATCAAGCATTGTAGTTTCAGTGATAAACGGGGAAATGATTCACCAAAGTCCCATTCAACAATAATTCGGAGAACTTCTTGGGAAGTCCATCTAGAACTAGCTTTGATACTTGTATCAGTTGCCAAATATATTTCACTTAATAATTATAAAATGGAATTTTTCAACATTTGTACTCCCACTTATTCTGGAGGCCCGAACGCGCTGCCCGTTCCGCCTACTTAGTTCGCCATTGTCTTTTATACCTAAAAAGGCCGATTTACATTTCAATAAGTACAGTAGCGAGTTAAGAAATCAGTCAGTTGAGTATTAAGTAATAAGTATTAAATGGCGTCCAAACGTACGCGAGTTAAGTAGTCATAAGTTGCCGTTCCAAGTATAGGACTAGTCGCGCCTTCGGTTGTTTTTTCCTTCGAAACGGGAAATCCAGAAAATGTACGTTGATTTATTTAATACCAATGTGCGTGCTATAATAAGAGAAATAGTATCAATACTTTTACAAGTTCTTGGCTGTATGTCGATCTGATACTTTTTATTTTAGAGATAGCCTCCTTCGGGCCGAAATCACTTATTTTCATGACCACACAAATTTTAATAATTGCCGCATCTCTAGCTAGTTTATTGCGGTAATTATTGCATTTTGTATTAAATAAACACTCATGTTTAAGGTATTCTTCTACAAATGCAAAGGTAGTATTATCATACCACTTCATTTTAACACGACAAAATAATAACACGTGGTCGCAGTGCGCAAACTTATGGACTGTACTAAACTCAGCCGTCTACACGTCAGCCAGTTAAGTTGGCGGGGGTGCGGGAGACGCGAGGGAGGGGGACACTTCGCACTGAACTCGCCGAAAAATAGGATAACGATCTATTCAAGTCAACTTAATTAACAACTTATAACTTAACTCGCTTTTGCCGTTCAAATGACAATAACAACTTAACTCGGCGATGACGCAAGTTAACTCGCTACTGTACTTATTGAAATGTAAATCGGCCTTGAGCTGCAGAATAAAGCTCCAGATGTATACGTTATGCCTATTTCATTTTAAAGTATGGTATATCTGAAGTCACTTGAAATAGCATAAAAACCTTTGGTCGGCGCGTCCTTTGTAATTTCATGACGTATCATAGGCGTGCGGTGATTTATTTAGAACGATAATAATAATGTTTTTATATCACAATAAATGGATTTTACTATC
Source organism: Acanthoscelides obtectus (assembly GCA_963669975.1). NCBI lineage: Eukaryota > Metazoa > Arthropoda > Insecta > Coleoptera > Chrysomelidae > Acanthoscelides > Acanthoscelides obtectus. Next base: position 78,089,066 of record CAVLJG010000001.1, on the reverse strand, counting down.
TTCTTATTTTTTTGATTGGGAATAAAAAATACTTATATTGGGAGTTTAATTTATGTTGACTGAAAGTTAAGAAATGGAAAAATTACAGAATTCCAACGTTTGACATAGGCAAATATTTACATAGCATGTAGGTATATAAAAAGGTATATAAAGACTTACATTATAGGTATTTATATATCATCCTCGCCTTCGGAGCTGTCGCTAGAGTCATCTTGTAGAGGAATTACAACGGGATTTACAGGAGGCAAAACACAATATTCATTTTCTTTTTCAATAATATGCCTAGAACACTGCTTCCATAGGTCTGTGTCAGGAATATGAGATACTGCATCTCTTATTGTGGCCAATAGCGATTCACTTAATTGAGGGGTCTGATTATGTTTTCTTACTTTTTTTTTTAAAGCAGCCCAGACCAACTCAATCGGGTTAAAAATGCAGTAATAGGGAGGTAGACGTAATACTTCATGGCCCTTTTGCTGAAGCAGATTGTCAACAACATACTCTTTTTCAAAGTTTTGTCTTTTAATAAGATCCAATAATATGGCTTTGGTTGATTTTTGTGGTATTTCCATTCCCTTATCCTTCATAAAATCAATAATGTCTTGTTTTTTTGTGCCTGTATTCGGAATTTTGTTTTTCTGTCGGGAATGGTATGGCGCATTGTCCATAATAATCACTGAATTTGGGGAAATGTTTGGTATTAACTGCTGGTCTATCCACTTTTCAAATAAGTCGGAGGTCATGTCCTCATGATAGTCGGCACATGATTCTTTGACATTTTTGGCAGATAACAGCAAAGCATTAGGTATAAATCCATTTTCACTGCCAGCATGGAGAATAATGATTCGTTTTCCATGGTTGCATGGTGCATTTAAAATGCACTTGTTGCTGTCGTCAACCCAGCCGTACTGCACAACATCATGGGTATCATACCACGTTTCATCCAGGTAAATCAGATTTCTTTTCTGCTCTCTATAGATTTTAACTTTGTGCAAAAATTCTTGGCGCAATTCAACGATTCGAGACGACTCCATAATCGCCATTCTTTTATCTAATTTTTTGTATTGAAAACCACACAGTTTTACAATACAGTGCAGTGAGTCTAAGCATTTGTAATTATAAAAATCTTCAGGATAATCTTTTAATTTATCCCGTATCATTTCCAACGTGGGCACCAAATTTTCTTTATAAAATCCGTATATTATACGACGAATATTTTCCTGAAAATCCACCTCTATTCTTTTTAATTTTTGCCCTATGCGCTTTCTGTCGAAGGAATGGTTGACTACATCTCCCCTTTTTATAACCCGATAAATGGTAGACCGACTGATTTTTGTCAGGATACAAATTCTGTTTAAAATTTGATTTTGCGAGGAATCTGGATTTTCGTTTTTCAAACAATCATACATATTTAGGATTACTCTTTGGGTCTGTTCCTCTAAATCTTTATGAAAGAATTCTGCCTGCACAGGTTCATCAACCATCTCCTCGTGGCTTGGAGCATTTTCCCAAGGTCTCCAAAGAGCCATATTTAGGACACACAAGAACAATCAACATAACAATTAAATCAACAAGTAAACTGAGTATTCAAAAGTCAAAAACACACAAACTAATAAAATCTATGAAAAAACACGGACAGACTAAAGAAAACACGTTTATTCACCGCTACACGGCACTGGCTAAACTGTTTCAATTTTCAGTAGCCACCTGCACTTTTTCGGAGCTCTGAAATACACGCTTTCTCATTGGCTATGTCCGCGCATAGGCGTGCTTTACTCCACGTGGACCGGTGAAACTGCCTTTGATCTTATACGGGGGATATTTGCTGCGAAATTTGGCGATTTTTGCAGCAACAGAGCGTGTTAAATATAGATATATAAAACGCACCCGGTATTTCACAGTGTTTCAAGTGACTTCAGATAAAGTATACCTTTTAATTTTATTTTAAGATATTTTTGTTATATAAATAATGAATGATCTTGGCATAAAATGATATGGACAGATACGAGATCTGTAAATTAAGTGATGAGACTGATTTTTTTATCTTCTTTTTATTAAAATATAATTGTGATTTTATATTGTCACCCTCAAACTTCCTTCTGAAGCCACACAGCGCTGGAGATGATTCTTCCACTTTTCATAGCAGTGTTAGCTCTCCGATACAGAAATACCCTTCAGATGGTCGGTTACAGTCATTTTAATGTTTTCGACTGTCCCAAAGTGAGTTCGCTCGAGGTGATTTTTCAACTTCGGGAAGAGATCTGAACGCACACAAGATCTGTCGATATCCCCATCGCTTCTTGAAAATGAAGGCCTTCCGCTTTGTGGTTCATCTTCAATCGACTTTCCCTCTTCTGAAAATGTCTTAAACCACCGAAAAACCTGGGCTATTGAGGAAACACTACCTCCGTAGGTCTGCTGAAGTCTTAGCAAGGGTTTCCGTTGCACTGTGCCCAAGTCTGGAGCAAAACCTGATAGCTCACCGGTGCTCAAAATTGACTTCATTCTTGTTTTTGACACAATAGGAAAGACTGTTCCACAAAAAAAAAATCACTACGGACAACCAAATGACTCCACCGAGTTCAAACTTGTACTGAACGTCGATCACGTGTTCTTCTGCCTCCCCTTCAAGCCTGGCGCCTCCAGTGCAGGTTGGAACGCTACGTTGCCAGACTGATCACTTAATTTACACACCTCGTATATTGGACTCCCATGATATTTTAGGCGATTTCTTTGTGCACTTCGAGCTGTTGCCCAACATGAACCGGATTCTCCAGACATATGTGCCAGACGCACCACCGTTGACCGATATTATCTATAACACTAGCTTAATGTTGCTCACTTCGCATTCAAGCTTTGGAAATCCAGTGCCCCTGCAGCCTAATATTAAAGAGATCGGAGGTCATCACATTTTACCTCCCAAGGAGCTCCCTAAGGATATCAAAGAATTCCTGGATTCTGCTAAAGAAGGTATGAGGTCTTTTACTATAAGCTGACTTCCCTTTTAATCCTTTAGCATCAGGTTTTAGAAAAAAAAAAACAGTTTTTCAGGAAATGCCTTACTTATACACATGGTGTCTCGGAAAAGTGCTATGTCATGTAATGCATACTATTTAACGTACATTACTCTAGTCAAGAACTTGAATGTTATGAGCCATTTGATCACATGTAATTTAGGATTTTTAAAAAATCATAAATAAGTGTGACAAACCATATACATTTGGAATCATAAAATCACTATTATCACTCAAATTATACAGTGCTATAGTGCCATTTCATTTGAAAAAGTACATCTCTATTCCATAGCACTTTCCTGAGATATTAGGTGCAAAATTTTCATTAGATCCTACATCTTTTGTATTGAACATTTTTTCTAAAAGTTAGACGGGGGTTCAATTATGTTTTTCTCCTTACCGTGAAACTTATAAGGAGGAGTTCAAAATTATCGAAAACGTATTCGTATGTTGAGTTTTATGGTTTTATAAGTCATAGGCATAGACAACCGAATAATCTGTTAAAGACAATATCTTTAGTGGCATTTCTTTGATATAAATAGCATCACGAATATCAAATTTTTAACTTCCACACAATGATTCCAACAAGAAGCTTCTGACTATCCGGGACTGTCAATACAGTCATCCAACAAATTGGGTTATGGACTGAACTGATCTGGTGCACTGTAAATGACCGTGCAGAATTGAAATCATTTGTAACTAAAATTCGGCATTTACCAATATGATTCGCTACAGAGATGGTTCAAATCGAAGCATTCACACAGAGAATTCACTTCACGAAGATTACGGATATGTTTTGCAGAATACAATTATTTCATACAATTTTTTGTCATGCTAATTTTTCATCCTATGACGTTATTGTGGTTCACTCTTCCAAGATTTGATGATCGAAGTTGAACTATGGACTGACATATAGACGTATTTGCTAACCTCATTCAAATGCCTATGTATTTCTCATATCTGCGTCTTATTGTAGGAGCTATTTTATTCTCAATGGGGTCAACCCTGAAGAGCACAGACTTTGCAGAAGACAAGAAAAAGGCAATACTAAATGTTTTCTCCAAGTTAAAGCAGAAAGTATTATGGAAATTTGAAACTGACCTATCAGACAAGCCCAACAACGTAAAAATTATGAAATGGTTACCCCAAAAAGATGTGCTAGGTAAGTAAACGGATAAACATAAAGCATATACCTATTTATACAGGGTGTTCCAGAATAAAATGTAGTTTCTCGGACCCATATAGTACATAAGAAGTATCTTACAGAGATACAAGCCCGTGTAACTTTTGAACGACACTGTATAATTCGTTCAAACTTTGAAAGCTTAGTAACCAATTGTGGTATCTTATTGTAGTGTCAATGCAAGACAATTAACTTATTTTGACAATCAAGGGCTAACTGACGCTAATGCAGTATTGCTGATATTCTTAACACCCTTTGTAATATGGCTAAAATACAGTATATACATATATATATAAAGAGAAAATGATCATGCGGAGAAAGGTATATAACAAAAAGTAGGAAAATAATGGGCAAAATCCGCAAAAAGGATGAAAGTGGATTCGAGCAGAAAATAGGATAGGTAACCCGAGCGATACGTATTTCTGCTGGTTGGATTCATCAGGTCTGAAATGAATGTACATATGCAACTATAAAAGTAGATACAAATGTCCACACATCCGGATACAGGTGCAACACGAGGAAACGAAGATGGAGAGGGAAAAAGTCGACACACAAAGTCCACAACAAGAGCCAACCTATACATTGTAGTATAAAATGGCTAGAAGACCTCGAATTTTCAAGAAGACATGTTAACCACAACCACGCGGCCGGTTATAGCCACTTGCTGTGGTACTTCAAGCCCAAAGGATCTATAAAGAGAAAATGATCATGCGGAGAAAGGTATATAACAGACAGTAGGAAAATCTCTCTTGTTGTGAACTTCGAGTGTCAATGTTTTCCCTCTCCATCTTCCTTTCCTCAGGTTACACCCGTATCCGGATGGGGGAAAAATCGACACACGAAGGCCACAATAAGAGAGATTCTCCTACCTTTTGTTATATACCTTTCTCCGCATGATCATTTCCTCTTTATAGATCCTTTGGGCTTGAAGTACCACAGCAAGTGGCTATAACCGGCCGCGTGGTTGTGGTTAACATGTCTCCTTGAAAATTCGAGGTCTTCTAGCCATTTTATACTACAATGTATAGGTTGGCTCTTGTTGTGGACTTTGTGTGTCGACTTTTTCCCTCTCCATCTTCCTTTCCTCAGGTTACACCCGTATCCGGATGGGGGAAAAATCGACACACGAAGGCCACAACAAGAGAGATTTTCCTACCTTTTGTTATATACCTTTCTCCGCGTGATCATTTCCTCTTTATAGATCCTTTGGGCTTGAAGTACCACAGCAAGTGGCTATAACCGGCCGCGTGGTTGTGGTTAACATGTCTCCTTGAAAATTCGAGGTCTTCTAGCCATTTTATACTACAATGTATAGGTTGGCTCTTGTTGTGGACTTTGTGTGTCGACTTTTTCCCTCTCCAACTTCGTTTCCTCAGGTTGCATCAGTATCCGGATGTGTGGACATGTGTATCTACTTTCGTAGTAGCTAAGTACATTCATTTTGGGCCTGATGAAGCCAACCAGCAGAAATACGTATCGCTCTGGTTACCTATCCTATTTTCTGATTATCACTTTCTCTTTGTAGATCCTCTGGGCTTGAAGTACCAAAGCAAGTGGCTATAACCAGCAGCGTGGTTGTGGTTAGATGTCGCTTTGAAAATTCGAGGTCTTCTAGCCATTTTATACTACAAAGTGTAGGTTGGCTCATGTTTGGGACTTCGTGTAGCAGTTTTTTTCCTCTCCAACTTCGTTTCCTCAGGTTACACCCGCATCCGGATGTATGGGCATGTGTATCTACCTTTGTGGTTGCATATGCGCATTCATTTCGGATCTGATGAAGCCAACAAGCAGAAATACGTATTGCTCGGGTTACCTATCCTATTTCCAGTTCGAATCCACTTTCTCTTTTTGCGAATTTTGCCCATTGTTTTCCTATTTTTTCATATATATATATAGTTGAAAAAATTAATCTTGTTAAATGATTTTTTTTTCGTTACCATCTCTGTAGATTTACGATGTAGCAGAACTCCAAATAGCTTTTCAGGTCGCTGATTACGAATCTCTTATCTCAATAACTATACAGTGCTTTTCAGAAAGTTTCCCCACACGTACTTATACTTTAGTAACAGTTGGAAACTTCAAGATAGCGTTTTAACTATATATTAAATATATTATTGTAACTAATCTTTCAAACGTTATAGTATGTAATATCAAACTTATTTTTTTGAAAGGGTCTATCCGAATATACAATGAAGTAACTTTATCGTCTATTATCTTTAATTGGCCTATGCTCATCGATCACGGGAACTGTCTGGCACCCGATGTTAGAGTACGGTTAATTGAAATTTTGAATCTCTTTAGGTGCTGCCTCAAATTTTTAAATAATCATATAATCGGTAAAATTTTTTTTTTCCGGCGTAACAAGCGTTTTCTTAGAGTATATAAACTAAATCTATGCACCCTAGATACATTAATAACTGTTGAAATTACAATTTCCAGCCCATCCAAACATCGTAGCATTCATAAGTCACGTTGGACTGTTAGGAACTTTAGAAGCAGTATATTCTGGTGTACCCATTTTGGGTCTTCCTGTATTTTGGGACCAAGTAAAAAACATTGACGATGCTGTAAGAAAAGGATTTGCACTAAAACTTAGTTACTTTGAATTAAATGAAGATAATTTTAATAAGGCTTTGGAAGAGATTTTGAACACCCCAAAGTAAGTACAAGTAAATATGACAACCTAATGAGACATACATGTGACCCTGTTGTAAAGAAAATTATAACACGGTCTTTGGTGGGCCACTCTGAAGCTACTGCGCGGACGTTTGTTTAAGTAAGCTCAGACATACGTTCCTTAGTTTCATGTCGCCATCTCCAAAATTTTGTCGCCAACGTATGAGTTTTCCTAATCTATGCTTGTCATTGTCAATGGACAACCCACTTGACATGGACCTACCTTTTATTGATATTCGTAATATAAAACATCAGTACTTGAAAATACGACTAATGGACAATGATGTTACCAATGATCATTTGTTAATCAAATTATGTGTGCAAGAACAGCTTCTTTTGATAACGGTTTGCACAGTGTGGAATTTTGTTATGGAGCTTCAGCTCCGCGCAGGTTTCTCGTATAGCGTGACGAACCGCCAAAACATTGAAAATAACTACACCAAGGTGAACAGAGACACTGACGCTCAAATACTAACGTATGGAACAACTTTAGAAGTTTTTGTGAAACGAAGTAAAGGATTAGGTACCTCCTTGTTTATAACCTGTAGCTTACAGAGGAATGGAGGCAAAAAATCGTCTAAGAAGTTGTACAGCTACATTTATTTTTCCAATAATTAGGCCATATTTTGACGAAATACATAAATTCTTCATAGTCAACTTCTGTCATTGCCTATTGCGATCATGACTGTTCTACCGATGCTAATGAAAAAACTGAATCTGAAGAAACATTGTTTTGAAAAAGTTGAATTTTAAAACACGGCAAAACAAAAACATTGTGGGTTCAAGGGTAAGCTAGATGCTCTGTTTCAGACTGATAAGTTTTATGAACAAAAATACAGCTTGTTCTCAGAAAAACATGTTAATACATTTCTGACTAAGAGATTCCCATTAGCAGTTAGGTCCACCACACTTGTCCCACCCAACATTGAATTTTTTCCCTCAGTTTTATGGTTGCTCTCATTGCCACAGGAAACAAAAAAATTATTTAAAAAAACTTCGAACAAAATGGGTCCAAGTATACTACCCAGTGCTATACTGGTTGAAGTCAACTCAATGTTTGACTTGTTTGACCTCCCTTAACAATTTCAACACTCTGTTGTCTATTATAGAGGTATGACTTGAGCAACTCAAGTGCAGTTCCTGTTACACCATATCTTTGTAGGTTTAATAACAATATGTCTCTGTCAGTGCCATCCTAAGCTTTCGACAAGTCCAGATAGAAACCAACCGCTAAGTTTACATCCTCTAATTGCTTAAGTACTGCTTGAACAAATTGAAATATTTATTTTCGTTTTCATTCTCTATTTTCATTGTTAAAGTCTCATGATACAGACCTTTTTTACTCTGAAATTCTGTCTTAAAGGAGAATAATGAAATACTCCATAGTCAATAATAATAATAATAATAATAATAACAATCCATATTAATAATTGTACAAAATGAAATATTAATCATAGTAGTTTACCGCTGACCTTTTTTTTTAATTTATAGATATAAATTCAACTTACAATTAAATCTTTAGAATAAAACCAGGACAAAAAAGGTAAACCATACCGTTATACAAATATATCTTGAAACAGCTACAATCTGAAATTATTACGACTCACATAGAATTCATTTATGGTATAAGGCTCTGACTGTATTAGAAATTGCCCGGGACATTGCTTAATAGTCTTTTTAAATTTATGTGAACCGGTTGATTATTGAAAAGTTTTAAACACATGTAAATTGGATAATTAACATTCACTGTTCGAGTATCATAAACCCCAACCATTCATTGAAATTTACTCCCTTTATCAGTACTGCTCTGCAATGTAATTAAAATATAAGTAACTTCGTTACTGTGATAATAACAACGCACCTATTTACGATATGAATTCAGCACAAAAAAAACAATGCATAACTTCATAGAAACTCAGTCATTCTACGACTATTGTCATCTCATATCGTTTTTTTGTTCAACTCATAACCTTTTACAAAGATTTGAGGAATTATGCCCTTGCATCGCTTAGAAGAGAGAAAAAAGCATAGATGTCACGTTTCCGGAATCTTAACTCTAGTCAAGCTTGGAAACACCTGAGGAGGATGAATGTGATAGTCCAGAAACATACCTCCCAGTCTCCTTGAGCCTAACATTTTAAATAATTATTTTCTTTCAATTTTCCAGACAGGTGCAGCTGATACAAATTTGATTGATAGTGTCTCTAACTATTATAGCGATAGACGCCATACACCGGATTCACCTCTGTTTGCTTTTAAACTCCTTACTCAGCAAGACATCGTCAATATAATCTCTCACATTAAGTCTACGGCATGTGGCTCTGATGGTCTAACTTCAAATATGGTTTGCTTATGTTTGCCTGATACCATAGACCATATAACTCACATTATTAATGTCTGTCTCAAAACAGGTTACTTTCCTGCCAGTTGGAAAAATGCTATTATTATTCCAATAGCTAAAACTAATCATCCAGAACAATTCGGATCTCAGGCCAATTACCTTATTATGCTTTCTATCAAAAATACTCGAAAGTGTAGTGGAGTTTTTCGAACAAAACCACTTATTTCCTCTACATCAGTCAGGTTTCAGAGCTGGTTACAGCACTACTTCGTCTTTATTACATCTTACTGATTCCATCATTCACAATTTAGATAATCACATCAACACCGTCTTGGTACTGTTAGATTTCTCGAAAGCCTTTGATATGGTCAATCACCAGATACTACTGAGTAAGTTATCTCATTATGGAATGTCAGATATAGTTCTAAGGTTCTTTGAGTCATACTTGCTAAATCTTCAACAAACAGCGAAAACTGATCAGGGAATTTCCTCCTCTGAGCCAGTTCCTTCAGGAGTTCCTCAGGGCTCAGTATTAGGTCCCTTACTATATCTGATTTATACGATCGATCTGCAAGACTGTTTAGTCCACTGTAGTATGCAAACTTATGCAGATGATACTCAGTTAGTGTTTGGTTTCGATCCATCAAAGGTTGATGAAGCTTCTTTTAAAGTTAATTTAGATTTGGCTAACATCGGTGATTACTGTAACAAACACTGCTTGAAGATCAATTCCAATAAAACTACTGCAATGTTGTACTGTTCGAAGAACTCCTACCGTGAAATGAAGCAGAGGATTTGTGTTTTTTTGGACGAGACACTCATCCCTTTTGTGGATTACGCCAAGAATCTCGGTGTTACCCTTGATTTAAATATGAGATTCGATCGGCATGTCTCTTTCTTATCTAGAGTAACATATTTGCGTTTGAAACTCCTCTATTCCAATCGATACATCTTGAATTTTAAAACCCGAAAAAAGCTCGCTGGAAGTCTTGTGTTGTCTGTCATTTCTTACTCTCTTGTTCTGTATTACCCATGTTTAGACTACGTCCAACAGCTGTTGTAGGTTTATTTTTGGATTGCGCAAGTTTAGTCGCGTCTCAGATAAAATCAAAGAACTCAACTGGTTGCGAATTGATAAGTTATTTTTATATCTTTTGACCGTCTTCACCCATAAAGTTCTATTATCTAATAGACCAGCTTACCTCGCTAGCAAATTAGTTCACCGAGGTAGTTTTGTTACCAGAGCTCTTAGATTTAATGCTAATTTTAACATGCCTCCTCACAATACCTCGGTCTTTGAAAGAAGTTACACCTATAATGCTGTCAAGCATTACAATGCAACAGTGGATATCGATCCAAACAGGTTGTTTCTTTCAAGAAATTAATAAAAAGTCAGCTGCTGGAGTCCATTTAGTTCAATTTTTCTTGTGCTCATGTGATTTTTTTTTTGTTTTTTTTTTGTTTGACTACTATTTTTGTTTCAAATTTAAAACTCTCGCAATGCTATCTGCATTTATCTCGTGCAATCATTGTTGTCATTCTTATGAATTGTATTTTTTTTGTATGTTATTATTTTGTTTATGTGTGTAAGTATTCTTTTTTCCTGTTGTGGGGTTGAGTGTAAGAGTAGCCGTCTGGCTAAACTTCGCCTCACTGCAGTTAATAAAGGCATTATTATTATTTTACTGCAAATTATAAGTCACAAGCGACACAAAACAAACACGAAAAGCAGAAAAAATAGGAAAGCGTTATTCATGGGCTCACATTTGATATCCAGGACCTCATAGAAACCACCATCTCTGTAAGGTTGTCACTAATCTTAACTCTCTGTAACAGTGACGCCAGGGCCCAGGCCAGTTCGTGACGTCATCATTTCACAACTGTTACAAAGTTAAAACCAAACGCGACCGGTTGTGATTGGTAGATCGCTTAAAATTGCTTGGAATATATTGACATTATCATCAATTGGCACTTAAAGACGTTCACGGTTATAGCCTAAATATGAGTGAAAAGTAATTCATACATATGGGGTTTCATATGGCCACACAATCATGGCCTATCAACATGTAGATCACAGGACAAGTTGCAGGTGTTAGATTAACCTAACGCTTCCTATAAAAGCTCGGTAGTCAACCGGTTATCCATCAGCTTACAAAAAATTATCTATTTACAATAAAAATGAATTCCTATTTCGCGTGGTTACGCCCTAACTTGAGAATGACTACCGAGTTCATTCATCCTTCTTTTTAAGTTCCCTTAAGAAAATTGCGCAGAAAATTGGGAAATCATTGAAAGCCTAATGATCATTTAAGCTTCGCGCGTTTGACAGTTTTCTTAAGCACGGAGCACGCACAGCAGAAGAAATATCTCAAGTGTCAAGACACTCCTCTCCGCCATCTTTATTCCAACAGCTATTGATAGTTAGCTATGGGAGAGAAAATTGCTTATGAAAATAGGGTGCTTTCGTTTTTGGACCTACCTTTCTTTACCATCCGTACTTTGTGATAGCCCTTCAAAAGAAACCGCAGTGTTGCATAATTGTTATACTTGTCAGTTAACTTTATGAATATAAATGGCGGACTAAAATACGTTTCTACTGCTTAACTGACTTTCACTACCTTGTCATTTTGAACTTGACAGCTCGCACGCCGCTAATTTATATTATCGATTAACATAGTTTGTCGATAAAAAAATATTGCCTTAATTAGTAGTGCACAGTCCATTCGATTACAGCTTTTATCCAGTTTTCAGTTAGTTCAGTGACTTTTTTGAGAAGTCTTTATTCAAAAATAATTAACAATGGTGGAAGTTAGTTCACCGCAATCACGCCTTATATTAAAATTGTAATTGATCAAAATGAATACAATTAGACGTACCAATCTAGGTCGCAGAACTCGCAATCCTGCAGGTCAAAGTTACATACGAAGAAAAACTGTCGAGCAACGAGAAGTGAGAAATGAAGTTGAACGGATCTAAGGACTGAACTTCAGTAACGTAGAAATACAATAATTGCTTTCAAATGACATCATTTTTCTAGCCACATGGCGGTACAAACCCTTCACTATAGAATTATCTTTATTCCATATATTTACCCTTGTATTATTCATTATTTATCCCAGTTCATAGCTAAGACTGGACAACGTCTATCGGGTCACCTAGTCTTTTATAACATGATAAACGCTTCGATCAGCTCAGGGAATAACTTTTGAAGTTTCGCCTTATGTAGGTATAGAAGGCAACTTCTTTATGAGATTCATACTGATCAAGGGGCACTCTGAATCTTGAGGCCTTGCATATGCAAATAATATTTTTTAGTCTAATATAAGTGTCGCCCAAACTAATATATTTGTTGGTGTTCAACAGTCAAGACGTTATTATTTACAGATACCGTATCAATGCGAAGAGGTTATCTAGACTGATACATGACCACCCAGTAAAGCAAATGGATGAAGCCATTTTTTGGATCGAGTACGTCATCAGAAATGACGGCGCATACCACCTAAGATCGTCTGCAGTCAATTTGAAGTGGTACCAGAGATATTTGGTCGATGTTTTTATATTTGTTTCAGGAATTGTTGGAGTTGTAGTTTTAGTTTTGTATAAGCTGTTCTGCATATTGTCCGCATCAAAGCATACGTTAATCGAGTGTAATAGACATATTAAAAAGAACGAGTGATTGGGATCGCTATCTGAATGACTCGGTGCAAAATACTCTAGTCATAACGCTGTAGTAGTAACTAAGTTATTTCTCTGTATAAACATGGTCTGTAGATTACAAGCCACTTTTTTGGAGGTGACTATTAAAGGCTAAAACAAAATCATCTGGATTTTTATTTCCACGAAAATCATTCCTCTGTATAGGTATAAGGCGTGTTTTATTGGAGTACAATAGCTTATCCTGCATTTCACCAAAAGATTCCAAGAAACAAATGTTTATCTAAATGGCGTTAAATTGGGAGTATTTAACACATGTTAGATTATCTTTTAGTTGTTCCAGCAATAAATTTATATGCGAAAAGTGTGAGTACTGTAGCATATAAGTTGCAAAGTGTGCAGTTATAAAACGCCATTAACACTCTGCAGTACACATTCTATTCCTATTGAACATTCGGCCATATTTCCATTGTAGATCATTTATTTTTGAGATATTTACAAAAGTTTTTGCATGCCTAAAACAAAAACTTGATAGAAAGAAGCGCTTTCCATTGAGAAAATGGCGCCAATCAGGCTGACTCTGCACTTCCGACGCAACGACATCAGCAGCTCATAAAATATTGTGTTCAGCACAAGTTAAACCGCTCTCACACAACGTTGGACACAACGTTGGACACGTGGCCATTCGCCACATCATGTGGGAGAGCGCTGATGGATTGAATGTGTCCAACGTTCGCCACATAGCACGATCGTGCTCTTGTCAATAAATTTGACCCGCGTCAAAGGACGTTACAGCGTTGGAAGCATGATTCGCTTCGCTCCCACACGAGATGTCATATGTTGGATGGTTTTAAGTTAGAACCAGTAGCGGGGAAAAACATTATTCACTTGTTTGCTGTGATTGTGGTGAAGTAGTGGTGTGTGGGAAGTATTTTGATTTGAATACCTACCATAATAATTTATGTTCTGTAACTAGCTCTTGTCGAAGATGAATTAAATTAGCATACAACCAAAACATAGGCTGCCATAACAACACCTTTTTCATATTGCTAGTATTTTTTACGTTTCGCAGGTGAGTTATGGCTGGCCTAAGGATATGTATTTTAGTAAATTATAAATTATAAAGTGCTTACAGTTCTTTCATTATAATATCCTGTTGCAATGCAAGACTAGTTGGGAAATATATTGTCTTATATTTCATAACTAACGAAAAAGATTAAATAAATGATAACTTTGAATATACTATGAAATTTCAACCCACGGTTACTACTATGAAAATGACGAAAATTTCTGCAGCTTTTGAAAATCGGTACAGTGGCGGCGGAGTTATTATCGAAAAACGACCAAAAAATGGCCAGACGTCGTTCTTCGACATTTCTGAGGCTTCTGACAGACTTAAGTCTTGGTCGCTGAAGACAGATCTGAAATTATTTTTCGGCGCTCGGAAAAATTGTTTCATCGTTCATTTTGTATAATTCTTCCTTCAGTTGTGAAGGTTCAAGCGCGAAACTGACACCGATAACAGACGTTGGCACCACCATACGTCGAACTTCCGAGACTAAAAAGTTCATCCCATCGTGTAGGAGACACACTTGCTAATTGTGGTTGTCGAACGTTGTAAACACAGTTGTACACAACGTTGTTTACAACGTCGGAAGCATCGTGTGGGACCCGAATTAGACACTGTCGAAGTACCTTGTATCCTGGATAGAGAAGGAAGATTTCCGTTCGTTACCCCAGAGACCAAGCTTAGACCATGCTGATGAGTTGCCAAATAAGCAGGAAACAGCTGTTAATGGTTGGATGTCATAGGTCGAACGGATGAAATAGTCAAGTTCGTCAAACAGGTTTACACATTTCGTCCATAGGCATTATTTTCCTGCCCCTTCCGTAGTACCGTCCATTTGCCAACGACTCATACCTGATCGCATGACGAATTGGACGCGACAGCACGACACAGAGCCAGTCATTCGAGGACACACTGATTTGTCGGTGCGGTATCGGTGCGGCGGCGGTATGCTTGGTATAGAGTCATGAGGGGTAACTGTACGCAATTTCTAGTAAATTGCTTCCAGAATAAAAGTTTTAGTTAATTGAAAAAAATCAACGTTCAATCTAATGCAATAAATCTTTATGAACAAAAACAAAACATAAATTTTTAATTCTAATAATAATTGTTAATTTACTTGAAACTTTTAATTCAACAAGGGAAATGCGGACACCTACCCTTATCAGTGGGAAAGTGTCCGCATGGCTTCGGTTAAGTGTACGCAACAACGACAAAGTGTACGCACAACAGAAACTTAACCCATTGCACATAGATCACAAGTAAATATGCCACTCTCGTGACTGGTACACGCTTCGTGCCAAGAATATTTAAAAATTGTACACTCAATCGACACTTCAGCGGTATCTCCGTACTTTTCTCGACATAACGGACAATAGTATTCTTGTTTCGAAGATTTATCTGTATCCTTATCTTTTTTAATATTATATTTCGTCTTTGGATTACTTTTGGTTTACATGTCTATCTTTGGTATTCTAATCTTCTTAGATTTTTGATCAATTTGTTTTTGTTTCCCCTCCAACTTAGTTTCAAAAGGACTATTGGTGATTATTTCCGACTTGCTAGTATTTTTGCGTCGAGCCTGAATGTGTATCGCCTTTGGTAATAGGCTTATATCAATTAAGGAAATATGAGACTGGTTATGGAAAAATAGAGGGCGAAATAGTTTGTTGCTCCTGAAATTCTTCTCTTTTGTCCACTGGATCTGAAAGTGCGTGTAATTGTTCATTCGCTATGTTAATTTCAACTGCAGCTTCCATGTTCCGTTGGCTAGGTAGTGTTGAACTTTGTTGATTATGCACTTCAGCAACAATTACAATGACGTGTTGTTCAGCCAGTGATGCACTTGGTTGACGATGCGTTTCAGCAATAGTCAAAATCTCTTGAGTTTCTGCCAAATGGGCAGACGTAGAAGCACTTGATTCTTGTGCAATAGATGTAATAGCCAAAGCTCGATGACTTTGCCTGTCTTGAATTTCTACTGTAGCTACAGAATTTGAAGTAGATGAATTTTGAGTGGTCTAAAACGTAAAAATAATACTTGAAACATTGAATTTACTTCAGTGGGGTAAGTATACGCATTTTAATACTGCGGGCACTTACCCGCGTATACTTTCCCCATCCCGTCAAAGCAAACAAAAATTATGAAAAAAATAAGTACGACTTACCTTAGACAAAACACGCAAATACTAAGAAAATATTGATTAATTCCTCCCGTTCACAGTCACTTTGTATATACAATTAGATTAATTGTAACATTTTCACCATGCAAATGAATTTCACGAAAACTAATAATATATCTATGCAAAAATAATATCGTCGAATTATTATTCGCAGCCGTGTACAGCAAACCTGTGACGGAGTACTTTCGCTTGGCGGTCAATAGCGAACTAAATGCGGCAGGTCTCGACAAGTTGTCACTCGTGGTATTCGCACGCTGTTCACTTCGGACACTTACCCGCTGCGTACAGTTACGCCACATGACTCTATGCGGTACCAAAAACTTACCGAGCGCCTATATTTCAATGAGTCCTTTCTGATCTGAAGGATCCGTTCGGTTTACCGCGTCTCGGCGCGTTCGTCCAGGCGGCGGTCGGGATTCACCCCAAGTATACGCACATGCACTGCAAACTGGCGAAAATACATTTAACTTCAGTACTGGAAATTGAAAAGCATCCTGTGTTGTTTAATTATTGGATTCAAAAGCTGTTGATATGTTTCTTTTGACAATCTATACATAGATAAAAATTTTGTATCATCAAGTGAAAGTTCTTTTGCTGCAACAAATAGTCGACAGTTAATATTATTTTCGATGTAAGGATGACGTCAATAAGGTTTTCTTTTTTTACGTACATGGAGATACAAATAACACGCCAAAATATCATCAGCTCTTGAACTCGAAGACGACATCTCTCCACAAAACAAGCTGTACGGCAGAATATACCGAGTAATGCATAGATGCGAGCAATGCGGTATTGATTCGGTAACGGAGCATACCGCCGCATCGATACCGCACCGACAAATCAGAAACGGCCTAAGTGTGCGTCCAAACTGCATGTGGGGTGACTGGGGTATAGGTGGTCCCGACGAGCGGCGGCATGGTGTGACCACAGTGACACGCGAGCTCTTGTACTGGTTCGACGTATTATCAGAAGTTTCAAACTATGGACGGCGATTTGATATTTTTACTAGACAGTCAAATCCTGAGACGCGGTTGACGTGTTGAACATTCAAGATGGTGTGCACGAAATAAATAAAAACAGAGAAACAAGTATTGAATTTTTTCAGTTATATAAGTACACTCGAATGCCCGTTTGACTACATCCTGAGTAAAATATCTGTGCTGCGGATGTTTACTTAACCAAACAGGTGGTTTAGATTAAATTGCACTTATAAGCAATTCAGTATCCGCCATTACAATACAATAATACTCATGCATACGCCGAGCGACAATACCGAACTGGTTTGATACCGCTGCCAAAGCGCGTTAGGTCGCTTGCTGATTAGGCCCGTAGTGTGGCCAGAAAGCGCGGAATAGGAATGTTTCAAAACTACGCGCGCTGTCCCGCTAGGTCCCACCGCCCTAGGCTTCCGCCACTCGCCACAGTCACTACACTATGAACGCAAAGGCGCGTTTCATAATGTTTGATATTTCGCGCTCGTCGTCGCTACCGCGCTAGGCTCGCAATATGGCTGCACAAGACGTCTGTCGAAAGCAGTCAGAAGCGGGGGGTGGTTCATCAGAAAAGGTGCAGTTCAACTTACATTCCTAGGGGAATAGCTGGTCTTCCAGTTGACCCCTACATAATGCACTTAACTATCTTATATAAATTCAAGCTTAAAATATGAAGATATAAGAATAAGGTAAGATAAAGGAATCAAATTCATTTATAAGGAGCAGTTTCAAAAAAATGACGTAACGAATACGTATAAAAGAAGGGAAGAATTGACAGAGTACAAACAGAAAGAAAAAAGTAAAATTACAATGACAGGTATAGTTGTAGTCACCGTTCTTGGCGGTTACGTCATCAACGCCATATGAAATAAGTAAACAGAGTCTCCGTACCATGTGCAGATCTTAATTTTCCTAACTGATAATAAAATAATTTTCCTAACGGCTGTTTCCATTCTGTTCCTGGAAATACATTTGGGACGAGCTGTCATCCGTCTCCATTGATCGTATTTCCATGCATTGTACAATTACATACAGAAGACTGATAACAGGACAAACCAAATTGCACTCCGATGTCAAGTAAGTTGTCAGTCGAGAGATCGAGACACACAACTAAAAAACGTATGTCTTTGAGCCTACCGAACAAACGTTCACACACAGGGGTAGGTTGCATGTGTATGTATGAGGGAGATGAGATATATAGAGGGATACTGGTAGTCTTACTTTGACCTGCCAAGAACGGTGACTACAACTATAGATGTAATCATATACAAATAGGTACATATTGAGATTATACAAACCATAAAAGTGAACCATTTAGATTTTTAACATGATAGATTAGGGCGGGAAATAGGGCGTACAATTACTAAGAATAGAAGTCTGTCAATATACTGACATAACAAACTCCGATATACATTCCTTCATCACCATACGACTCCTCACCCGTTTATTATTCACTCCTGAAACATGTTCAAAAACCAGGGTCCTCTGAAACATCAAAAAAGATATTTTAGCGATTTTTATTTTTTAGGTTTTTGCATTCTTCTCCGCCGTCACTGAACCAATTTTTGAAAAGTAAAAAGATTTTTCGTCCTTCGCATAGTAGTAAGCTTGTGTGAGAACTTAATCCAAATCCGAGCAGTACTTCCCAAGTTACAGACGGGCCAAGGATTTGCAAACAAAACGGACTGACAGACAATTAGACAGACAGACGGACTGACACAGACAGAAATGAGTGACATGGTTTTTCATGATGTACTTGTCATATAACATCCAAAAAACATAATATCTCATTTTCGAAATTATTGGCGATTACAATACTTTTTCGGCAGTAGGCGTGGGAAGTAAGAGTTTGCTCTTACAAAACGTATTACAATTTTTATTGGTAAAATGGGCTTTGGAGAGCTTTTCCCTCCAAGATATTATTTTTCATATACCCAAATTCTTTGTTACAGATAGAAAAATATATCAATACTGCTAAATGGTACTTAGTAACATAATCCATTGGATCTTCTGAAAAATCATGATGCTGAAACTTGGTATGGAGGTAGTTACCAGTACTAAAGAAATAATGGTGTATGATTACGCGCCTGAAGTACACGTCGTTCTGGCACTGATTTTGAAGATTTTAGCTAAAGCAATTTTGGGAATATTACAAAAAAGTTAATGTCAACCGTAACGTCCTCTGCTAAAATTGAAGCCGTTACGGATATACATATATAGCTAAGACTTTTCTGCAGCGAATGACTTTAAGGGCGCAGTTTTGGAGCTCTCGTACCTTGAAGAACACAAGGTATGTTATTGTGCACAAAATACACCAGTTTGACTCCCGACAGAAAATTTCTGAAAAGAGGGCTGCGATTAAACAAGCTAAAATGTCTTGTCATCCTGATGACATTCGTAGAGCGACTACTCTAAACTGAATCCAAATTCAAGATGAGATGTAAATAATAACAGTTAGCGCGTGATCTCTCGGTAACGGGTGGGGACAACGCCTCTTATTGGTCAATTCCCCATTAAATTTCAAGCGGTCGCCTGGCGGAATAATGCGCGGGGCAGGGGCAGGGCAGGCAGAGTTGCATTCAGGCCACCGACCGTCGCGTGTATCACTGCGTGCTCGTGTTTTCGTATTCACCTTGCTTGATTGTTGCTGTTGTTGTTGTTAAGTGTATTTGAGTAATTTGTTAAGTTTCTGTTTGTTACTGTTATTCCTCGTTATTATTTGTTTTGAACCAATCCTGAACATGTCCAGTACAGATACTGCTGACGAGGATGTAGGATACTCCCTAAGCACTCCTAGAAAGCGATAAAAAAAGTCATCTTAGCGTAGACATGAAAGGCATCATATTGAATACATTGAAGATAGAGCGGAAGGAAGACGAAACATCAACTAACCCAAAAATATCTCTGAAAGTGGCAGATAAAATTGGGGTATGACAAGCGACAGTGTACAATGTTTAGAACGAACATAAGAAAAAGCATGCCTTTTCCAAGCCAATGACGGGTAAAAATCGCTAAAGTATCATAAGATCGTTTGATGATGCTGACAAGCATGCGATTCGGAGGCAAGTGCACGAGTTCTTCTTCAGAAACGAAATACCGACAGTTGATAAAGTAGGTGGAGGATGCTGTGTTACCAAATTTAAAACGTTCGACTATTCATAAACTTTTGAAGCATCTTAATTTCGAATGGAAGAAACGAGGTCGTAACAGCTTACTTATGGGTAGAGAAGAAATTGTTCTGTGGAGGAGAGAGTACCTGACCAAAATTAAATCATTCAGGGATCAGCACAGGAAGATCTATTACCTGGACGAAACCTGGATTAACGCAGGGCACACTACTCCGACGGTATGGGTTGACAAAACTGTGACTTCATCCAAAAGGGTATTTCTAGATGGACTGTCGACCGGATTAAAAAATCCAGCAGGTAAATAACCGAAGTAGTTCACGGTATCTAATTTTGCGCACAATATCTCTCTATCTTCGTACCTACAAGACGTGCATGTGTACTTAGCGGATTTTATCTTTCTAGGCAAAGGAAAAAGGCTCATTATTTGCCACATTGGGGGTGTAGATGGCTTCGTGGATGACGGCTTATGGTCTTTTGAGTAAAAAAAAAACACTGACCACCATGAAGAGATGAATGGGGAAGCATTCCAGAAGTGGTTTTCAGGCATTTTACCACGTCTCGAAGACAATTCTGTGGTTGTTTTGGATAATGCTCCCTATCATTCTAGCGAAATAGAAAAAATCCCAACTTCAGGAAATCAGACATTCCGAGCTGGCTCCGTTCAAACTTTCGACCCTTCCTTACTGAAATTACAACTATTAGATACTGTGAAACAACACAAACCAAGACATGATAAATATGTCATAGATGATGAAATGGCCAACGTACACCACAAAACAGTACTCCGTTTGCCGCCTTACCACTGTGAGCTCAACCCCATTGAGCTCATGTGGGCAGATGTTAAGAATTTTGTTGCTGCACACAATACAACATTTAAATCTTCTGACATGCAAGAGCTGTTCAGAATTGCTATACAGAGGGTCACACCAGAAAGATGGCAAAAATGTGTGCAGAATGTTGAGGAGAAAGTGGAGGTAGCAATGTGGGAGCTGGACAACATAATTCAGAGAGATTTTGAATCCATCATCATAAACATTAATGACGATAGCCTTTCAAGTGAGTCTGAGTAAGTTTCGCGCTTTTGTTTTGTCACAGAATACATATTATGGGAATCCAAGTTATAGTGAAATATTAACTTACAGATAAACTACAGACAATGCAAGTCCGAAGTGCACCTTCAAAATTTATTTTCATTTGATTGAACAGCCTTATATTTATTCCATGTACAAAAGGGTCATCTCTACCCTTTGTTGACTACGGATTCATTGTGCATAGTGCGCAGCTGGTTTCCTCTGGTATGTATTTCTCCATGTTGTCTAGTTTGAAACATCTGTAGAAAAACTTAGCACCCCTTAAAGAATAAAAATTTGATTTTGCGACACCCTCAACTATAACTACTTCACTACATATATATTAGATAATTTCGTTAAATACTGTCATCTTTGTTTTACAACACGTTGGTGGTAGTCCATCATTCGGCGGTAGCCCTGAATGCGGCCCTGTACGCCGTCCTTGTTTTTGAAAATCACGCATCCATTCTATCTTGGGTGTAAATACACTATAGTCCCTAAACTGAGAAATGCACTCCATGAATTCCGCAATGAGCAGTGGAGCGACTTTCTGGCGGAGATGCTTGACTCAAGTATTTCTCTCTGGAAAGTGGCAAAGTGGCTCAGAAACGGAAGGCAAGAACAACTACCACACAATCGTGGTACTGGTGGCATAGTTTTCAGGACTGAGTATAAAATGGTGGGTTTTGCTGGCTTCATGGTAAGGCAGTTCTCTCCCAGTTATGATGCCGACAGTGACCGTGACGAGGGACGACAAATTGTAACATCGGTGACTCCTTTTCAGAGGATACTTCTACGGACGACTCTTCAGATGAATCTCTGCATAGCACATCTGCGGAACCCTATGTGATCTCGTTTTGCACACCATCAGAGCTCCAAGGTGTGGCACATGGGCCTCTTGTGTAAGCTCATCCAAAAGGGCTTTCCATTTCAGCTACTAAAACTGTTGAAATCTTTTCTAGAGGAAAGGAAGTTTCAGATCAAAATTAACAATGTTCTGTCAATAACGTAACAGCCGGTGTTCCTCAGGGTTCGGTCTCAGGGCCCATCCTTTATTCACTTTACATACATGACGTCCTTTGCCCCAGCGATCTCGCTCTGTACTGATGACACTGTACTAGTAGCCCAGTCGTGGCCTGGTAACCTAGTTCACGATAGGCTGCAGAGTGCGATGGAGGAAGAATTGGAGTGGGTGGATCGGTGGATGATTAAAATTAATAATTCGAAAACGCGGGCAATCTATTGTACATACTAAAAAACGTCGCGGTGTCCCATCAAAGATATCAGTGCATGGAGCTCGTATACCATGGATACAATCTGTAAGGCAGCTTGGAGTCATCATTGACCAGGGGAAACATACTGATATTTTGAAAATCAAATTTCAAACTACGGTTCGGCAGCTTTATCGTTGGTTGTGCAGAAATTCAAAATTAAGGATGATGAAGATTCGGTTGTATAAAATGGCCGTATCACCCGCAACCACCTGCGCATGTGCGGCTTGGTGTTTTCTTGCCAAGACGCACATGCAGAGATCATTCACAGATATCTTGATATCCTATATCTAAGGAATTACGTAAAACAATAGGCACAGCGGCGTTAGAGTCAAGCCGATTCGTACAGCAACACTCTGTTGCGTGATTCAGTAGACTACACGTTCGCAAACATTCCAGGCAGCGTCTCACACTGTGATCAACATTTTAATTTTGAATTTCAGTTCAACCAAAGTTATTTCAATATACAAAATCGATTCAAATTATTTTTTGGAGTTACAAAATTATTCGAGTAGTCAAATCAATAATGTTTTAGCTCTTTCAAATGACTTACTCATTTTCTTTGCTCTATTTCTTCCTTCCTCTCTTTCCTTTTTTCCCTTTTCCCCTTAAACATGTTTTGTATCTGGGTAGCCGGACCTGACAGACTAACAGTCCGAAGAGACTTTTAACTAAGAGCAAAGGACCGCTCTGAGGAACATTGACGAATAGTACACTATTTTCACGTGATTTGTCATTGTGGCATCTGCAGTGACATCTCCTTAACTAAAAATGAAATTGTCAACCTACAGTTCCACATGTGATGAAATTCGAATGTTTCGTGATAGTTTTATCGATATATTTGCTTGAAAAACTAATAGATAAGGTGAAATCCCTAAATTTGGACCTGAGTGGAGATGATAACTCTGGTAATTATTGATATTTCTTCCTCCGTGCAGTTATTTCAGTAGCTGATTTTTACTCATCGGTGATGTCAGAACAGAATATTAGCTGTACCTACTGTTTCACAAACTATATCTCGGAAATCGCCTGTAATTATTATAGCATTGTTAGCTTCAAATGACCGAGCAGCTAAAACGTTCTATGCAATTCAGCAAAACCATCCTTGTTGTGGTTGATACAAAGTCACACATGGCAGGTTAAACGTGTCCGTAAGCTTTACAAGACTGTATCTGCTGTTTCTACCAGCAGAACTGTTTCTAAATCTACCATTTTATTCATGATAAAAGGTCATCATCATATATGTATAATCAATAAATCCCCATGCTTGTCTGTCCAATAAAATCACATGTGTTGACAAAATATTCTTTACTGTAAACCTTTCAATCACAAGGGTGATCTTTTCCATAACTAGACAATTGGGATTGAAACGTTTACAGTAAAGAATATTTTGTCAGTGCAGGCGGTTCTGTTGGGCAGACAAGCATATTGGATTATCGGCATGTAAGCCACAGGATAAGTTTCAGATGGTACATATACAACACGCTATTATCGTGGAAAAGTCAGAATACATCAGTAGACAAGTAGATCGTCTGTGAGTTGGTGGTCATCCTAGACGACCAGTAGGCCACTAAGCTAGTTTAGGCAATTTCTGAGACATCATGGAGATTCTTTCTATATTTTTAACCTATTCTGCGCTCCGACCTCAGGTTACTTCAATAAGTGCTTCGAAGAGCTCGGTTGTGTCGAAGCAGATTCCAGATGGTTCGATAAAAAATTAAGACCGGTAAACATGGAACCAGCAGATAGGCATGTTATCAAAACCGATTTTCTCTTGGTGAAAGAAGACAAGAGGGATCACTTGGACGAGGACTATGAGGGTCTTTTGTATACGAGTGTTACTGCCGATATGAAATCACTGAAATCTTCTGGATTTAAGAAATCTTCCGACTTGATGTTGTTAATACATGATTTTACGTCGAATGGATACACAGGTTGGGTCAAGGTTAGAATTTTTGAGTACGCCTAAGGACTTAAAATATCTCATGATTTTCTGCGACCTATGACTCATGAGCGATATAAAGAGCATTATATAGGGTGATTCAAACTGGGTGACCACATTAAAAGTATTTAAAAAAAGGAAGAAATTGAAAATTATAAAAAAGTACGTATTTGTCCTTTCAGGGCAGTTCATTACAATTATGCATGAAAGATGACATCAAGTAAATGACCGCCGCAGCTCATGTGGCATGACGTAATCCGTTTCGAGAAATTTTCGACTACTCCGTGGCACAAATCAGGTCCTATGTTGGTAATTTTGCGACTGAACTCCTATTTCAGCTCCGCAATTGTGTTCGGGTTATTCTTGTAGACTTTGCTCTTGAAATACCACCAAAGAAAATAATCTAAGAGAGTTAAATCACAGGATTGCGGCGGTCAATTGATATCGCCCTTACGTGAAATAACGCGACCTGGAAACTTGCCGCGCGGTAATTGTACCGTTTCCCCTGATGTGTGACCTAGGCTTCAATTCCTGTTATTTGGATTCTGTATGGGTGTAACTTCAAATCTTTTGTTAAAATCCGCTGTGTAGTGGAATAAGTAAGGTCCAGTTGCTGCCATCGAAGACGAGTCGAGGTCCTTGGATTTTCGGCCACACTTTCGGCAACAATAGCAATATTGTGTTCCGCCTGACCTCTACGAGCACGCCTAGAGGTTTTGGTGTTAGCGACGGATCCGTTTGCTTGAATTTTTGCACCAAATTCCAAACAGTCCTCTCACATGGCCGATTTTGTGCGACAAAAAATTCACGTAATGTATGCTTCCTTGATCGGCCGTTTTCATTATAGGCTTGGATAATTGTAACACGTTGTTCGGTCGTTTATTGCTTCATGACTGTTTTGTGTATATTTTGACGTTAGAAATGGCACGTTGTACGTCGACAAATTCAGTGGTGTTTCAAAAAAAAATTTATTTGTAATGTGGAAACTCAATTTGAGTCACCCATTATAATGTCATTGAATACAGTAGTCACTTTAAAAAGGGTATTAGTAAAGCAAAAAGGACTAAAAATAATATCAGCTATATTAGGAGGCATATTAAATTAAATTCGCTGTGTACAGGGTGTCCTGAAAAGTGTGACTTTCCTTTTTAAATACAACGACGTTTGTAATAACAAAGCTAATGTGTGGGGGAAACAACAGCAAAAAAAGTAAAAAAATGAATAAACAAGTAATCACCGTAGAATGACAAGAAATTTCAGATTGCAATCGTGTCCATCTCAGTATTATAAATTAAATATCAGGTAACCAAATAAGTTCGTGCGGTTGCTGTATATCGCACATTACCATGGATGCTGTTGATAGATAGCTATTGTTTGTTACCTGTTGTCACTTTAGTATGAATCCTTCTAAAAAGTTGCTGAAAATTGTTACATACCTAGTTTTAATAATCGAAAATGGCGACGAATAAAACAGTAATTCGAAGTTGTTCACTGTATGAGTACAAACTTGTTACAAAAGCTGCAGCGGCACAGCGGCGCAAAAAATATGTACCGCATTCGGAGATGATGCCGTAAGTGATCGAACAGCACAGAAGTGGTTAAACATTTTTTCTTCGGGAGATCTCAGTTTGAGCGATGAACCGTGCTCAGGGAGACCAAAAATCGTATCAACCAGGATCTTCGACAGGTTGTAGACGCAAATTCTAAAACAACGTGCCAAGAACTTGCACAAATGTGCAGAGTGAGTCCTGAAACTATTCGTTTGCATCTTCATCAGCTATGAAAGACGTGGAAGTTAAGCAAATGGGTCCCACATGAACTGACAAATGATAACAAATTAAGCCATCTTACCATTTGTTCAGCAAACATTTCACGCAACGTTAATGAACCATTTCTTAATCGGTTATTAACCTGCAACGGCAAATGGATCTTGTATTAGAATTCTAAGCGTTCGTATCATTGGTTGTCGCCTACTGATTCGGTACCACACACGCCCAAGGCTTCCTTGCACCCAAACAAAGTTTTGTTGTGTGTTTGGTAGACAGCAACTGGAATTGTCCATTATGAGTTTTTGTAAAGGGGTCAAATCACTGCTCACTTGTATTGTGAGCAGCTTCAACGAGTACAAGAAGCACTCGTCCAGAAATAGCTTTCTGTGATCAATCGGAAGAAAGTGATATTCTTGCAGGATAACGCCCAGCCTCATACCGCAAAAGTGAGCCGAGAAAAAATTTCAGCTCTCCCATTATCTCGCTGATTATCAGCTTTTTTTGTCTCTTGACAACTGTATGAGGCACCGACAGTTCACAACTCGAGATGGTGTAATAAATGCAGTCCGCCAATGTTTTTACTCCGCATCCAAATACAAAAATTGGTTCCACGTTGGCAAAAGGTCACTGAATGTGATGGATTACTTCGACGAATAAATAGTGTCTTATTGTTTCTCAATAAACATTTGTATTTTTCTACTAAAAACCGCACGAACTTATTTGGTTACCTGATATTTCATTTCGCTATGAAGAAAAAAAGAAATCACAAATGACCTTTAAATCTGCGTGCACTCGCGAAACATTTCGAAGGCACTCATCGATAATTGAAATAATATGGCAACCCCAATATTGCTGTAAAAGTGTGTCATTATTTTTTTTAGAACCAGTGGGTAAAGGTTTTGTTTACAAACGCGGGCTGCGCCTGGATTGATCACTGATCCGCATCGCATGTGTTCACGTTTGATCTGATCGAGGTCCCACGACCGGATTAGGTGTATATGTTACTACAAAAATATTGTTTATTTTGCCAAGATCTATACGCCGTGTAAAGTCCCAGCTCTGAGGACATCCTATATATCTCAGTTACTTCTGCAAATTTTCTCTACAGACCGATTTGAAGTCTATTCTACTGAACTGAATTAAAGTTGGATTATAAGTTTGGAATACAAAACACTCAACTTTCAGCTTATTTCGGAAGTAGCTACATATATCAAAGAGCACCTAACCAAATTTCTAGTGGACCGTCATCTGCAAATCTTCCGTTTAACAATTATTTTCGAAATGACCTTTTCGAAAGATTTTTCATACAAGATGTAAGCACGGTTTTTTTGTCCCAGTTTCAGAAGACTAATCTTCCAATCAGCCCGTTGAATGGGAATATTGAATATAAAAGTTAACTGGTAAAACTTCAAAATGAACCCTACATTTATTATGGTTCACCGTATTAAACTGTCCATTTTTTTAAAGCCGCCGAGGTGAACTGAAAGTTCTGCATATAAAACAGTTTAGGCTAACTGCCAAAATCGACCCTGTTCTATCAAAAATTTAAAGAGTCATTTTACAACAGAGATATATCGTCGGTGATACTGCAATATGTCGTATGTCGAAAAGAGGTAATTTTTCAGGAGAGAAAGAAAACTGTTTTTATCGACCAATTTTAAATTTGAAATTGCTATTTTTTGTCTACTATGTATTTTTCTATTAGGGTATTAGTACTTAACTCGATTTTTTTGTTCAATGGAATATTAAGCAAAATGCCGTTACATACGACATATTGCATTGAAAATGGAAATATTTATGTCACATACGACAATTTTGTAATCCATTATACATCTCACAAAAATAATTTTTAACAGTTCTATTCTTTTTATTTACGTAATGAAAAACTAAACAAAAAATTCTAAACAAATATGTAATCTTAAAATAAACAGGAAAGAATAAAATATATTAATTTTTGATATGTGAACAAACTTGGTCAGACTTGCAGCTGTGCTTTAAATTGTCATAAAATCCATGGTAATCTGATTCGATGACAGATTTCAATTCTTGAAGATGTATGAATTTTGTATCCTCAATTTGGCGAGGAGATAAATATAGAGGTTCGTGAGAGAAAGAAGTTCTAGTACGACATGGTCTACGTGGCAGTTCGAGCCATTCATCCGAAAAATTTATTTTGTATTTTATTAGTCCTTCAGGAAGATACTGCAATGCACAAATGTCTGTAACACAGGGATCACCTTTTTTGCTTCCAGGTCGAATTTGTGAATACATTCCTTTTTTGTATTGCAAAAAATCGTTGAAATGCAGAGACACTACTTTATAAGGGGATGGGTTTTGCCTGGCCGCTCTTATAATTTTATTATAATCGGCGGGAACAGCTATATCATTTCTTCTTCCCAGCTTTCTCTCTATTACACTATGGACTGAATCCACCTCCATCTGGGTATGTCCTACCTCCAGGTACTTTTGTTCAATAATAATATTTTTTTCCATGGCTATCTCCAGCAAACCATTTGACAAATTCACATTTCTGTTTTGGTAGGTACAACCGTCGCTCCATAGGATTATTACCTTCGGGCTCTGCCTTTCTATATCTTCATTAAGAAACTTTACTAAAATGGAAACAAAAACATCGCTGTCTAAACCTCCATTTCCCTCGTGCCATAAATAACAAGACACATCTTTGTTATTAAGATTAAAAAATGTTTGGTTGTGAACCTTCAGTTTTTGTTTATAGTACATGGCGGAGGCTTGGGTAAAAGGACAAAGAAGAACAGCTTGTAAGTCCATAGTGTAGACATACTTTGAGTTTCCTGCCTCTGATGAGATAGCTTCTTGTTTGTCTTGCTCTTTTTCTGACCGTGCCTGTTCTTTCTTGGCAACGTGACTATCGTAATCTGCTTGACTTAAATTTCCCTTTTTAAACTTCACGCATGTGTTGCACTGGTCCTTACGAGGTGTATAAATTTCAAGATTTCTTGTCTTAAAAGTTTTATAGAAAAGTCTCCAAGAACAAGATCTTAGGTTTTGACGTTCACAATAGTTAATAAACTCACGATGCAAATGTCTGTAACTATTCCAAGTGGGTTCCAAATAAAGTTTCCTAGTGGATGCTCGACAGTAGTGCGATTCAACTTTAGGCAAGCTGTCTAAGAATTGATTAACATTTTTTGTGCATTCGGAATCCTGAGGTGGCTCTACTAAAGCCGGTTCAATACCTAGCTCCATATTTGGTAAACATTTGTTTAAAACCCATTCTCTTACACATCTTTCTCCAATACCTAAAGTGGCTAAAAACATTTTCTTGCATACGTGATATTTTTTGGTAGACTCTGGATTATCTTTAGTTATTAAATAATATTTAAACCCTGTTTTCTTTCGAGACTCTTCTTCTGCAGTGTTTCGTCTTCTGTGTTTGGGCTGAGAGTGCAGTACAAGACTACTTACATAAATTTTTTTACCTTCCCAAGAACTAATTTCCCAAAAAGATTGAAATATTTGATTACGCATTTCATTTGTAATTTGCAAACATTCAAATTTTTGTTGTGGTCCCTTAGAGTCATTTTTGTGTCCCCCACATGACGGCTTTACTTTGCGCTGAACTCTACAGACTGTTT
This sequence comes from Acanthoscelides obtectus, assembly GCA_963669975.1. Classification (NCBI taxonomy): domain Eukaryota; kingdom Metazoa; phylum Arthropoda; class Insecta; order Coleoptera; family Chrysomelidae; genus Acanthoscelides; species Acanthoscelides obtectus. Next base: position 78,059,160 of record CAVLJG010000001.1, on the reverse strand, counting down.
GCTGGTACTTGCCTCCAGTATTTTTCTGAAATCCCATGTATGCATGGCCTTTAAGTCTCGCTTGCGAATTTTTTGCTCGTTTCCATTGCGATGGATCTCTTTGCCCTTTACTCTTACGTTTTTTTGTTCTTCCATCCGGTGTCCGACGATCTTCTTGGTTTCCACCTCCTTGGTTTTCAACGTTTTCGTTTCCTAAACTATTTTCTGAATCAGTATCTGTTGGCAGATACTCGCTGCCACTTTCCTGAAATGGATCTGGTTCTGAATGTCTTTCAGTATCTGAAGTTGCATCATGGACCTCTTCTTCATCTGCTACAACTTCTTCCTGATAGTCAATTATTGGTACAATACCACTATCAGAATCTGTGTTTTGTTCCAAATAATATAACTTTTCATCAGTTTTGGAATGCGATGTTTCTTTTGGGATTTCTGCCACTTCTAGGACTGTTAAAATTGGATTATCTACCAATTCTGCATTTCCTAATAGATCTTGAACTGACACTTGAACCATGCTCTCTGTTCTTTGAGGATCTGATGCATCGTTCAATTGGGTCGCAAAATTGTTAATGTTATCGTCTTTGGGCACTTGGTGAGAGGCTACTGCACTAGATGCTGAATTTCGAGCTAGTTCCACCAACAGTCGCGCTCTGTTTGACATTATGGATTCACTGAAAATAAAAAAAAACAAAGATGCAATATGTTGTATGTCAATACTTAACAAACAGAAATAATACTAAATAAAAGCTAAATTTGGAATGTAAAATATCGTATGTCACACAGTGTTCAAAAAATCGATTAATTACTACAATAAATCATATCATTAAAGAGAAAAGGAATAAATAACCTACGTGAATTTTACTTGCCGTTTTGATATAATATATTTATTCAGAAAAAATTAAGGTTATACAAAATAATATTGTTGTTTTTTTTGTTAATTATGGTATTTCTTGACTAAAAACTACAAACACTATAACGTTTTTGTAGTTTAAATTAAGAAAATAACAACAAACTCACCATGTAAATTCAAAAAACTATCACAAAACTCACATTTAGTTGTTACTGACACGTTACTGCTTGCAGCTAACCTAAAATGTATAATAATTTAAGTGACATACGACGTATCGAAATATCCAATTGTGTAGCGTTACGACATAGACGGAGAGCATGATTCTGACATACGGCATATTGAAGTATCCAGTTTTGTCAAGAAAAACATACGACATATTTGTATGTGTAAACAATCAGGGTACCTGTTCAATTTCATATACAACATTTTGCAGGGCATAGAGGACTGTATTTTGGTACAATGATATTAAACAAAAATTGCAATTTTTGTGACATACGACATATTGCAGTATCACCGACGATATATTCTTATAGGTGATACAAAAGGTCTTTCGTTTAGAGATAAAACAAGCTGAATAACTTTTATACCATCAGGAATATATTTCATATGTAAAATCCGTCTATACAATAGGTTTCTGAAATTCTACATATTCCGGTCTACTCAAATGATAAATATTCAAATATTTATTTATCATTATACAAAAAACAATATCAAACACTGTAGAAAATATATAACAGATGAATAAATAAGTAAATGACAAAAGGCACAGCCTTGAGACTGATATAAAAAATTAAAATATACCCTCATGGAAATATCCCATAGAGGAAACATGAAGTGAATTAAAAATAAATAATTTATATATATATATATCCTATGAGCAACGTTCTCACCCAAACTTTTAGATTTACTCCAAATAAACTGAAGTTTTGAAGTTTTCTTATGTTTATTGGAACACTATTGTAATATTTTGGGCTTAAAAAGCTGTGACATCTGGTAAATATATTTTTGATTTTGATTTTTGAACTATAATTTCGGATGATTTGCTTCGTGTATCATAATTGTAGTCTAAAAGTTTGATAACCTTTACAAATCGTATGTATAATTTTACAGAAATATAAAAAAGTCTAGTTATGGGCTTATAATGTATCTTCTTCAGAATCTAGTCGATTTAATGGTCAAATGTATAAATTTTGTGCTGCACCTCACACTGTTGTAGCATACGAGATATTAATTTATACAGGGTGTAATCGTTATGATAGTCATTATTGGAATGAGTAATAGGGGGGTCAAAACAAGTCAAAAAGTTCATATGACCCATGGTCCAAAATTCAATAGATTTTTGTCTAAATGGCTTTATAGTTTACTAATTTAAGTGCTTTATATCTACCACAATCACCACAATCTTACTAATTTTTATAATCTAATCGAAAACGTTTCTAAATTGAGTAATTAACAAATAAATGGCATTAAGTTTTTCTAAGTTAAGCCAAAATCTGTAGTCAGTAAGTAAGTAAGTTTCATTAAATTGAATATTTAAAACACACATGACAACAGCGCGTCGGTCATCATCACCCTTATCGTACCAGCAATCGATCGCAAACAGTGGTTAGTATGTTGTTTTTTTTTTCGCGTACGTCGTCGTCTTGATTTACAATGTTCTCGAATCAAGAGTTCGCCGACATGTTGTTAGTTTACGGTGAAGCTCGTCAGAGTTTAAATCTTGCAGCTCAAATGTATTGCGTCAGATTTCGTCAACGGGTGCATCCAGACAGAAGGACATTTGTGCAAGTGTACCTAAGACTTCAAGATACAGGAAATGTTCAGCCCACTAATATTCGCGCTCGTGAAAGACAGGTTACTGTAGAGCCGGAGGAACAAATTTTAAATATCGTGGAAATCAATGCAGATATCAGCACTCGGGAATTAGGCCGCCGCGTAGGACTATCGCACACCACACCATAGAATTCTACGGGAAAATTTGCTTTATTCCTACCATGTACAACGAGTGCAGGTCTTGTTACCAGGAGACTATTCTCGCAGACTAACATTCTCTCAGTGGTTTTTGCATAAAAACATTGAAAATCCGATTTTTTTTAAAAACATTCTAGCGGCTAACGGGTTATTAAATTTACATAATACTCACACGTGGACCCAAGAAAATTCTCAGACCATCCGTGAAGCTGGTAATGAAGCTTGTGTGGAAAGTAGAGGACGACATTTTGAACATTTTAAGTACAAAAAAGTGCGGAAAAACAATGTATGTATCAAAATTGTGTTATCTATTTATAAGTGGATTTTTTTAATAGGTTCGATAAACTTTCACATACCAGGTGAAGCGCTGAGACAGTTAGTGGTAAGTCCGTTTTTTTTAATTGTTTGCATTTCACGAGTACATTATCAAATAATGAAATAATACCTAAGAGCCAAAAATAACAAACTCCGTCTTTATTTACACTGCGTTCCGTCGAAATTTGCGTCTGGCGTTGCGGCGTTGTCAGATTTTATTTTACTTTAGTCGCCTTTCTCTAAAAAATGCCGTTTTAACCCTCACGTTATATGAAACTTTTTGCTTCTTTTAACCCCCTCTATCACCCATTTAAATAATGACTATCACAACGTTTACACTCTGTATATATATATAACTTGAGACGTGGTCATTGTCGTCTAGACCAGTTAGGTGAAAAATTAAAGCTTCCGCCTTTTGTTGGGTACATCGACAAAAATTTAAGCAAAGAAGTGTGGAAAGTATTATCTGAGATGCTGATTACCCTTGTTTTCATCTGTTTCACCAGGTTGATTTTAATCCCTAGCTTATGGTATGTCCTAAAATTGAGAAACCGGCCTGAGGCTATAGGTTTCTGGTATCAGTCTACTAATAAACTACTGTTGTTGGTGCGGATGAGTCTTGTGTCTAGAAAGGGGACAGACAGGTTCTCATCTTCTTTTTCAATGGTAAATTGGATGTAGGGGTCATAGCTGTTGAATTCTCCGACAATACCATCCAGACCTCTAGAGGGGAGGCATAAAATAATGTCATCTACGTATTTTTTTTATGAAGAAGAGGTTATCGGGTATTGTCGGAATAACAGTATCAAGCAGATCATCCATGACATATTCTGTCCTATGGGATCTGTTCTATCACAAATTTAAGTAAACTATCAAAACTGTTCACCAACAATGGTTATCCGAAGTGTCTGATCAACAAGATCTTATTTAGTTCACCTCCCAGTATTTTGTCAAACTCTAATGGTACAAGTAATAGTATCAGAACCACTAATAACAGAACTGATAGAAATCCCAACAACAACATCAACTCAAACAGTACAAGCACCAACCCAAATTCCAGACCTGGTTTTGCTGTCCTACCCTATATCAAGGAACTGACTCCTAAGCTGATCAGATTGTGCAGTCCTTTGAACTGTCGTATTGCTTGCAAATCCGTCCTCACTATAAACTGCATTTTTTCAAAAATGAAAGACAGAGTCCCGCTGCTTGGCTTAACCAACACAGTCTACTCTGACAATTGCAACAACTGCAACCAAATATACATAGGTCAGACCTCCAGATCTCTAAAAGGAAGGATTACATCACACAAAAGTGATTCTAGGCTTCATCCTGCAAGATGCGCTTTAGCATCTCATGTTAACACAACAGGGCACTCTATGAATTACACAAGTATCAAAGTTCTCGATAAAGAAAAACACCTATCCAAACGTTTATTCCTGGAAATGTCCCACATTTTCATGAATAACAACTGTATCAATAAAAAGACAGATGTTAAGCAACTGAGTGTCATTTACTCATATTTGCTAAACTGCGAAAAATTGGAGCACTTACACATCTCTGCAAATTTTGACTCTTCACAACTATAAATGGAATCTGTTTCTTGGTCTATTCCACCAATAAACTTTATTGCATTAAAATTTTAATAATTTTCTCCTCACGATTTATTAATAATTTATAGTCAATTCAACTGCCTCTGGTCGGTTTGACAATTTCTTATATAACACATTTCTGAAAATCACATCATCTGAAGTGATTTGGCAATGTAGCACACGCCCACAAAATAATTCGTTCCATCTTTCTACACAGACACTGACAACCTTCGGCCTTCTGTCAAAGGGTTCATCTCACTCATTATTCCATGTCCACCATTTTGTGCAATCATCAAGTGGCTTCACGATGTAATGCTTTCATGTTCTAAAAATTTGTAATCTGTTTTTACCTTGTTCTTGTCACACAGTTGTGTGTATTTTATAAAATGTTGACCATTTATCCAGCTTTCACCATGTTACTGGATGTTTCCCTCATCCTGAACGTAAACAACAATTAGCAACGTCCTCACATACTACTGTAAGTTAAGTCAATTTAAATTCATTTTACACTATTGTTGCTATTGTTATCAATGTAATTGCAGCTCCTGATGATGATGGCAAAGTCCATTGAAAGCTAGAGAGGATAAAAAAGTATAAAGAGTCCTCTTTGCTTAAATTTTTGTCGAAGTACCCAACAAAAGGCGGAAGCTTTAATTTTTCACCTATATATATACAGGGTGACTTTGAAGTTGAGTCATTAATTTTCAGATAATGATTGTAGAAGGAAGATAAACCAAAATATGTGTGTAAAAATTAAAAAAAAATAAAAAAAAAATGTTACCTTGTTTTATAAAGTATCCTCCCGACAAGTATTTCAGTGCGTTCCTGTATTTGATCGTGCGGTCTTGGAGCACCGGCATGCCCTCCCCTGTGAGGTCTTAAGTCACCTGATTCACGAGCCCTTTGTACTACATTAACAAAGGCACGAGGGGTTGGTTGCACTCGATTGGGAAACCGATCCGCATAAATCCGTGATGCCGCGTAAATAAGAATCATGTCCACAAGTTCAGCATTTTCGTAAAAATGTGCCATTTTTGATTTCGTTTGAGCTACGCAACAGACACCACTATTCACTCAGGCGTTACCGACTGACACTAACTGTATACAACTGAATAAAATAATTGTAAAAACATCGTTCCAAATTCTTTCGCTTTTTTGTTTCCGATGCGATGAACCGATAAGGCGAATTATATCCGTTGTTGCCAAACACGAGCACATAATATTATTATTGAGACAGGGCGGTACTCAAACTTCTAAAGGGCTATAACTTTGTTACTTTAATTTTACCAGAAAAATGGTAGAGGAAAAAAACATTTCTTTTGATCAGATCTACTCACTGTTAAAATAAATCACTCAACTTCGAAGTCCCCTGTATACAGGGTAAAATTAAAGTAACAAAGTTATAGCCCTTTGGAAGTTTGAGTACCGCCCTGTCTCAATAATATCATGTGCTCGTGTTTGGCAACAACGGATATAATCCGCCTTATCGGTTCATCGCATCGGAAACAAAAAAGCGAAGGAATTTGGAACGATGTTTTTACAATTATGTTATTCAGTTCAGTTATACATACAGTCAGTGTCAGTCGCGTGTGAATAGTGTCTCTTGCGTGGCTCAAACGAAATAAAAAATGGCACATGTTTATGCGGATCGGTTTCCCAATCGAGTGCAACCAACCCCTCGTGCCTTTGTTAATGTAGTACAACGGGCTCGTGAATCAGGTGACTTAAGACCTCACAGGGGACCTCACGATCAAATACAGGTCCGCACTGAAATACTTGTCGGGAGGATACTTTATAAAACAAGGTAAACATTTTTTTTAATTTTTTTTTATTTTTACACACATATTTTGGTTTATCTTCCTTCTAGAATCATTATCTGAAGATTAATGACTCAACTTCAAAGTCACCCTGTATATATATACTTATGTGGTTTGCTACAGCGCCATCTATGAGACAGTACCCTTTTCAAAGTAGATTTATAATTAGTGCAGAGGAGCGAATTATGGTTGTGACGAATTCTCATAGATGACGCTACGGTTTCTCACTTCATCTCTGATAACTTCTTGGACGCTAGAATATATTTGTAATGTTAGGTTGAATACGTGAATCAATGCGGATACTTAAGATCTGCTAAAGTAAAATCTGCTACTTCAGTCGCGTCCAAACTATAATCATTGTTCTTTGACAACTTAGACATTTTTTAGCTTGTGTACGATGTCGACTTAGTACGGTTATCTATATCTTCTAGAATTTAGCCAGGGTGGTGTTCGGCCAATCAGAGGACTACAACGTCATATCCGTTGACTGGCAAAGAGGAGCTGAGCCACCATACGACCAAGCGATCGCCAATGCAAGAGTCGTTGCTCTAGAGGTTATATTTCTTCTGAAGGAACTCAAAGTTCGATAGGTTAAAGACAAAATTGTGCTCATAGCTGATAACAGTGTTTTTTAGGAGAACTTCAACTACACATTGGATAATGTTCATATAGTGGGACATGGTGTCGGGGCACATATTGCCGGATATGTTGGTGCGACGTACAACGATATACGCAAAATCACAGGTAAAAATGGCGTCAAGTAGGTTGATTCTGCGATTCCCACGCAAGACTGTCATCAGTTCATAAAGGATTATTTTAGACACAAGTTACCCGTCTGAAAGAAAGCTAATCAAGAACATGTATAACAAACGGATTAAATGAATCCAAATAGGCCTATTCAATTAGTCCGGCATTGCGATCCGATCACAGGTGCGATGACTAAACCTCAGCAGTGGTCAAGACGGGTTCGTTTTCCATATTCGTTTTATTTACTCGGCGGATAACACCGAAACAAAAAATCGACTCCATGTCGGTATTTCTATCAAACTGTCTCGAGGACAAATGTGCGGGGAAATCTATGTGTGGGTAGAATTATCGGAGCTATTATTATTATTATGATTACTATAAAATTCAACAAATTTTATGCTATAAATACAGGGTGACTTTGAAGTTGAGTCATTAATTTTCAGATAATGATTGTAGAAGGAAGATAAACCAAAATATGTGTGTAAAAATAAAAAAAAAATAAAAAAAAAATTTTTACCTTGTTTTATAAAGTATCCTCCCGACAAGTCTTTCAGTGCGGACCTGTATTTGATCGTGAGGTCCCCTGTGAGGTCTTAAGTCACCTGATTCACGAGCCCGTTGTACTACATTAACAAAGGCACGAGGGGTTGGTTGCACTCGATTGGGAAACCGATCCGCATAAACATGTGCCATTTTTTATTTCATTTGAGCCACGCAACAGACACTATTCACACATCGTTCCAAATTCCTTCGCTTTTTTGTTTCCGATGCGATGAACCAATAAGGCGGATTATATCCGTTGTTGCCAAACACGAGCACATGATATTATTATTGAGACAGGGCGGTACTCAAACTCCCAAAGGGCTATAACTTTGTTACTTTAATTTTACCAGAAAAATGGCAAAGGAAAAAAACATTTCTTTTGATCAGATCTACTCACTGTTAAAATAAATGACTCAACTTCGAAGTCACCTGTATATGGTCGAAAATTAAATTTTCCAGATATTACAATTTTTGTGATTTTGTGATTATCTGTCACACAAAATTGAGCACTGAGTTCAAAGAATTGAAAAATGCCTAAGGTACATGTGAGGATTCAATCGAGTTTTGTAGCTTATACTCGATTTGAGCTAATAAAAAGCGCAAAGATACTACACCCAATAAAATAACAGATACAAAAGAAATAAGCTGCTGTCCCAGTGGTTGAAATGTACCTTTAATTTCTTCGGATTCTTGATATATACAGTAATGGACAAAAGTATATAGATAAATTAATGTTGCGCTGTATTTCTTTTTTAACTTGTTTTATTAATACACCAACCTGTATACATAATTCGTTATAGCATAATACTCACTTATACATAAATAAATTTATTAGACTCTCTTCAAAAAAAAATTAATTGAAAAAACTGGAACTATGACGGACAAAAATATATAGACAAAGCAAAACAATTATAGAAAAAAGAAGCAAAGTTCATTGAATTATAGAAAACCAACCATATTTGTGTTAATATTTTGTAGCATAACCATTATTATCAATCACCGCCTGGCATCGTCTCGGCATAGATTGTAGAAGTTTCTTGATATAAGATTCATCAATCTGTCTCCACTTTTGCTCTAAAGCCGCAAAAAGTTCTTCCTTTGAACAATGTTTATCTCGTATTTGCTACCCATAGGTTTTCAACGAGGTTTATATCAGGAGACTGTGAAGGCCATTTGAGAACTGGTATTTTTTCATCCAGAAAGAATTTCTTTGCGAGATTTGAAGTGTGCTTCGGGTCATTATCTTGCTGGAAGATTGACCTTAAGGGCATATTGTCTTCCATATAGTGTAACATGACATGCTTTAGTATGTCTGTGTATACACACTTTTCCATAATGCCACCTATTCTATGTAAACGTTCCATCCTAAACCCGAAAAGCACCCCCAAACCATAACAGACCCGCTCCCATGTTTGACAGTGGGCAAAGTGTACTTGGGGTTCAATATTTGTCCACTAGGACGTCTAACGTAATGAACACCATCCGATCCAAACATATTGAACTTGGATTCGTCACTGAAACATACCGTCTTCCAGTCACAGATGCTCCAATCAAGATGCAACCGTGCAAATTGTAATCGGTCATTACGGTTTTTCCTCGAGATTAGCGGCTTCTTACTCGGGCGACGTGCAAATAACTTCAAATCATTTAATCTTCTACTTATAGTTTTCGTAGAAACACTGACAATTCCTTTTATCTCGATTTCGGATTTTATTTGTCTTGGGGTTTTAAACGGATCTTTGGACTATATTACTTTCATTAATCTAACTGATCTAGCATTTAGTTTTCTAGGCTGACCACTTCTCTTAGAGGCTTCCAAGATACCTTTTTGTTTACATTTGTTCAATATTGCCCAAACTGCTTTACGCTTCAGCTTAAAATTTTTGGCAATGTCGACTTGACGTTGACCATCTTTGTATAACTCAATGATCTTAGTTTTCACATCGAAAGCAATTTCTGAACCACGCGGCATGGTTTAAAATCACTCAACTTATTCCACAATACTTGATGAACACAAACTAATCCTCTTCTGATACGAAACTGTACTAAACTAATGTTGAAAAGAATTTGTCTACATATTTGTGTCCCTCATAAAAAAGTGTTTATATTCAGATTTGTATTGTGTTCATTGCAGATAATGTAAAAACAAGGAATTTAGTTTTTCTACTAATAACGCATTTGTTTATGGAGCAATGAAGTATGAATTCGTTTTCTAAAGGTATTTAGGTAAATATTCACATTTGTCCATATACTTTTGTCCATTAATGTATGTATTGAAAAGTGCCTTCTTGCAAGTTTGCCAACGGTTCGGCATTTCTTTTCGCTTTCTTCAGCGCTATCGAATGAGATACAAAGCACGTCCCAAAGGATGACATACATCCGTTAGGTCAGATATAAAATACAAATTAATGAATACAATACGAAAAAATAAAACAAAGTGATGCCAGATCAGACTATAATCTTCAAAACGTTCGCAACTTGGAGGACACTTTTCAACACCGATATATCACACCAATCCGAAGAACTTAGAAGAACATAAAATAACAATTCTAAAAACAAAATTGCTTTTTTTCCAGCTTTCTTTAGAAAGCAGTTGCGTAATACGTAAGAAACGCGTGAAAATTCAATTTATATTTCCATAGTTAGAATTCCGAAAAATAAAATAGTTTATGCTCTTATTTTTTGTGTCTAGCTGTAAAATTTGCTAATTCATTGACCATACAAATTGCTAGGAAAACTTGCCCATATAGTCAACATTTAATTCTAGGGTTAACCGGTTATCGGTTATTTAGCTTGACGGATATTTTACGGGAAATCGACCATATGCTTTTCATTAGATCCATTACTTCAAAAACGCATTCCCACTGATAGAATTTGTTATGAGAGAATAAACACATTTAGCTGAAATAATTATTGAAATTGTCGATTAGCCAAAGATATCATTTTTCGACCCAAATCGGTTTGAATGGCTATTTGATAAGAATAGTATCTTTTAAAGCAGCAGCGTCGTGGAAAGCTCACTATATGGGCAAGTTTTTCTAGCTAGACACAGTTTCATTTTATGGGAAGGCGAAAACAAAACCAATTTTATTTTTGCTTTCCACACAGATTGGCGGATGTTTTTTGGATATACATCACATGTAGGGGAGTGTGGAGGATTTATCTCATTTCTTTTATGTTAGTACATTTACTAGCCATAACACAAAAACATTTGGCCATTACGTAATTTTATCTAAAAGTTTGTTCATTTTTGTAAGGTTAAAAATTAATTGTTTTTCTTCTATAAGGCAATGTATATTGTTTACACGTCATATTAACAAAACTGTTTTCAACTAATATGGTATTGAAATGTAAAATCAAACTAATATTGATAAGAACGAAACATTTTGCTGTCGCATAAATGTTCGGACACGATATTATAAAGAAAGTAATAGCAGGCCATGGTAACAAAAAAAGTTCATAATTCGAAGTTTTGAATCATTTCTGTGAATCAATTTGCTTTAAAATGTCGCATGGTAAAGTAAAAAACGATACAATTAGAGTTTTAATCATACAATATTTCCTTGAAACAAATTTTATCACCTGATTTTAGACAGATATAGAAACTTTATTTTTCAACAAGATATAAATATTTTCGCCCTTGAATGACCTTCCAATAGATTTAAATATTATCGAAACTGAACGGCATAAAATGAAGCAGCAGTTAAGAAATGATCCACAGCGAAACATTTTTAATTAACGAGTAAAACTACAAAATGTATGGGATTCTTTTAAGACGGAAGACTGCGAATACGTTGTTAAAACTACGCAGGCTAGAATTAATGCGAATGCGAGACATAACGAGCTACTGAAATGTTGTATGTCTTAACCAAGTATTGTTGTTATCAATATATAGCTTTATAGTTTAATATCATATTACTTCATAATAATTTTGTTAATATGATAACCGAATAATAGATTTCAATGCATTATAAAAAAAAATATTTTGTAACCTTAAAAAAATAATCACACTTCAAGATAAAATTAAATAATGTCCGAACTATTGTGTGTTAGGGCTCACATACCTACGCTAATGACCTTGGTAATTCTAAGCATCTGTTAGAGATACTATATTTCATAATCATAGATTTCTCTATACATTAGCCCTTTAAAAAAAATCCTCGGCAGTCGGATCGCGTACCTACCGGCCGTGGCTGCTGCTCCTGGCGTCATGACGTCGACCTTGGTGATTGTTCTGTTGCTCTGTTATGGTATCACACGTATTTCTGCCATGCCACGGCATAGTGTTTCCTATGCTCTGACCGCGCTGCCACGTCTAACCGAGTTAAGTATCGGGCAGAGGCGACGTTTCCAGATGCACTATCGATAGGGAAGGGAAAGAATGTCTATGGACTAATTATTGTATGGAACTGTTTGACTGACTTTTTTCTCAGAGGATCAAGTTTGTGCTTATGAACTGATAGCGGCGTTTAGTGGTAGGTGCAGAGACCGCCTTTCATTTAAGTATACATTAGGTAAATTGATCTAATTCTTACATGGTTTTCTCATTATTTACCCCCCAACGGCACAATTTTGCATTAAAAATTCACAAACATTGAAAAAAGTTCAAACTGTTAATGTATTTTGCCAATTGAAATTTTTTTCTTTTTCACTGGGCCAGAATTTATTCTTACTAATTCGGCAGCTATTTTTAGGAGTTCACAAAATCAATGTTTCTTCACTTGTATAACTATGTATTTATTTACAGGTTTAGATCCAAGTGGCCCAAGATTTGATGGTATGCCTGACATTGTTAAGCTCAGTCCTACAAATGCTAAATATGTAGAAGTTATTCACACAGATTCCTACAATGGTAACGTATCGAACATCTTTTAATGTGGCATCGTGGATATTCGAGATTTGGGTTAGCAGCACCAACTAGGAGAATTCAAAATTATATCAGTACGCTTCTCAAAATCTTCAAAATTGGTGACTAAAAAATTTCATGTATTTTAAGCAATAAAAGAATTTAGTTTTCAATTCCCTTGTTTGGTGCTCGCTACCCTTAGAGATTAACTTGTAATTATTTCTCTTTGTAGGGCGGAGTCAGGGTACTAAGGAGCTATTGGGACATAGTGACTTCTTCATCAACAACGCTGATGCCCAACCAGGATGTTCAGAAAACAACACTTTCGGCGATGTGATATTAGTTGATAGGAACCAGTTATCACATGGAGAAGTACTCCCTGGATGCAGCCATAAGAGATCTTTCAAGTACTTCATCGAGTCGCTGATGCATGGCAGTTGCTCTTTCATAGGAATAAAGTGCAACAACTACGAAGACTTCTCTAATGTAAAGCAATAGTATTGCAACATGAAGTTCTTTCCAAGGTTCTTGACGTCACCGTAAAACTACCGGTATCACTTTCGTAGATCCATCTCCTTCATACACACATTATACGAGTACTATCTGCCTCTGTGAGCGAACCTTTATTTGTGTAAGCGTGGCACGAAAAAACACATGTGCTAAGTGTAGAGCTAGATCACAAAACAGATCAACTCATCAGGAAGCCAAAACTAGAACCGAGGAAGTTTAGAACAGTACCTACCGGGAAGCTGTACCAAGTGGTACAGAACACTGCTGGATTGAGTACTGTAAAGAACCACGCAATTTCCATATGGAAATCGGCCTTCCGTCAAACTGGTTAAATTTGTGATATGTTGCATATTCCAGCGTCTTGAAAAAGTGTCTTAATGGGCACAATCTCCTAAGTACTAAGGGTTGTGAGATAAAAATGGATGAAGTTGAATTATCTTAGACTATGAAGTACATTGCACATTCATCATTTTTTGAGATCAAGTACGCAGTCGGTCGGAGATGATCAGGAACTCGAAAAAGATACAAAAAACGCGGTTTAGAAGTAAGTCCAAAATAACCTATTACCTGACATTGGAATATTGAATAGTGATAAATGAAAGGCGCATTAAGGAGATGACCGTTTCATCAGTCACTTATATCAGAGTTCTGGTGTAGCTGGCGGAAGTCCGATTTCCATAAGAAAATTGTGCGGTTATTTCGAGGAGCAAGGTACAATGAGCCTAAAAAACAGTGTCACCAAGGACCTTGGTCGAAGGGTCTCCGAAAAGCTAACAGACATACGTTCTTCAGCTTCATTTCGCCACATTGAATATTTGCTCGCCAACGTACGAATATTCCTCATCTATGCTTGTCAATGTCCGTGTGACAACTCTCGTGTCATTGGCGTGCAATTTGATTTTAGCTTCTGTTGGATTTCGTAAAATGAAACACACCAATGCCTTGATATACCACTAGTTGGAAATATCGTTAGTTTTTGCTAAATTTATCGGAATACATGTACTTCCAAAAAGTGAATGAAAGCAAAGGGTCTTTATTTATATAAGCGCCGCACATGTGCGGTTGGCCGTTCTGTTTACTTATTACATTGGTGACGTAAACGTCAAAAACTATGAAAATATCTATTTTATATATATATCTAAATACTGATTGTATGTATTCTCCACCATACATTTGGCTTTGGTGTCTATAATGTATGTTTGTAGTACATCTATGTATCCGGAAGTACAGAGATATTTGAATACTTACTTAACTAATACGTATGGACCATGCACGTAGTGGCGTAGATACCTTGGGTGGCACCCGGTGCGGAAGTTGGTGGTGTCACCCCATCGAAAGTCTAAAGCAATAAATTTTATATGACTTATAAACGTCATGGATCATTTAATATCTATATTTAAAATATTGAACAAACAACAAAACACAATAAAAACTCAGACGTAAAAGGTATTTTTATCTTACAATTAAACTCTCTCCGTTGACAGCTGCAAACTCAGAAATAACTTCATCAAAATTTATATTCTGTATTAACTCGATGGCTAATATGTCAAGATTGCTAAGCCGCGATTGTGTCATTATTGCCGGCGAATAGTTTTTATTAATTTTGGCTTGCTGAAACTTTTTTCACGTGAAGCTGCGGACACGCAAACCGTCATGAAGAATTTTAGTGCAATCATAAGATTTGGAAGAGGATCTGTAAAATCCCATTTCACAATAAACTTTAAAAAATCTAGAGATACCCTATCAGAAACTGTAACATTAGCGGCTTTTAAGTGTCTTCGCAGTCTTGGTATCTCCAAAATTCTGTTTCTGCGACCTCATTATGAAAATCAGTAAATTAGGATGCAGCTAATTTCAGTTCTTCAGTATTCGCCAAAAGCAAAGCATGTCTTTGTACGAATAATGAAGCTAGGTGTTGAAGAGACTTCGACCTTGTCTGGAGTTCAACTCTAAATCGGTTAAGACACCCAGTGTGTCTTTCAGTGTGAGTCCTGCATCACTGGCCATCTCACAAACCACCGGCCTTTTACGACGATGTCGACTTTCTGTTGGAATATCGTAGTCTTCTGATTTTTTCATAGCAATATCTATTGCCTCTTCCACAATGTGACCCCGTTTTTCTTCGATATAAAGACAAAGTGACTCTAATTTTGTAGCAGCTTCGTCAACAGTTAAGCCTTCACTTTGCAATGCAATCTGTGCATTTTTTTGTTTGTATATTGTTGTTAAAGTTGAGTCGCCGGGTGGGTGTCACCCCAATAAAGGTGACACCCGATCCGGACCGCCCCCGCCCCCACTTGCTACGCCACTGCATGCATGTGTTATTTGATTAATGTTAGTATCAGTTTTCAGCTTCTAACGCCGAGGCAAGCCGCGCACCGAATGAGGCAACCTCGGCGCGCCGTGATGTGATTTGCCGCGGAACGAAACAACATGTTGCCGCGAGCAGCGGCATGCTCACAGCTGATCTGTACAGCAGCACATGCTCAGCACTTATTTAGTGGAGCGGTACATTTTGATTTCCTTTTCTTTTTGTTTTATTACTTCGTTTACTTGTAGAAGATTAGATGTCGAAAAATACATAAGCTTGATTAATTTCATTGAATTTGCACGCGAGGACTGAGGGAATTGAAATAAAAATCAAATTAATAATTTATCATTCAGATCGAAGTGGAGCAATGAAAAATGACTAGATTCAAGTACAGAAGTTAGTGCCACAATTTGTAAAGAACCAAAAATAGACTCGCCCTCGCCCTGAGGCAAATGCTCATCGAGAATTCCGTACACACTGCGCACGAACGAGGCACGGCTCGGCCTATGCTCACTTTGATAAACCGACAGCCGATGGCTGAGGTCGCGCACCGCATGAGGCAAACCGAGCCTGTTCGCAGCTGTGTACATACTTGCGCATCGCGGCGCGCCGAGGCTGCCTCGTTCGGTGCGCGGCTTGCCTCGGCTCAAGTGTATTCCTGGCGTTACATAAATGGCACTGAATATGGTATTCACTATGAAATCAGCTCACTTTTCTGACTCGCATAGTTACGAGCATCTTTCGCAGATATTGATAATCCAGCTATGAGGACTATTGATCCATCGGTAGTCAACCCTTCACCCTATCCTATTTTTATATTTGGTATCTACGAAGTTGCTTTTCCGATTAAGATATTCAAACTTTCTAATCAACAGTTCGAGAAAGTAGTGTTACCTGTATAGCATATATAAAGATCCAAACTTTATGTTAGTTTCTTACAGGGCAAATGTACCAGTTGTGAGGAAAATGATAGCTGTAGAACATTCGGAGCAAAATCTTATCCCCATTCTATACAGAAGACAGTCTTTTATCTCGATACGGCAGACGATACCCCCTTTTGCAGTGAGTAAAAATACCTTTTTGATTATTTCAGTCTCCCTATCCAGGTTAACACATGGGACTACATTTGTTGAACAAATCATGTTACTCACATTCTGGAGTTCCATTAGACATTTGAGGATGCTCTAGATCTGGAACATTATTTCTCAGATTTTTGATCCCCACCATAATGTTTTCGTTTCAAAAATGTATATTTGCATATATTGGTATTAGTTTTCTCGCTTTAGTGTTCCTGGTGAAAATCAGTGTATCTGTCAAAACAGAAAAAGAGAGGGATGGATACTTTGAGTTTATTTTGGTGGACGAGTCAGGGGATATTACAGAAGCTGTCCCATCTTACAAAAAAGAGTAAGTTTTCCTTTAAGTTAGCTCCACCATACTAGATTTGAAAGTTAATAATTGTATAGGCAGTGCGTTGCGTTCTAAAGGGATTAATCACTTTTAGGTACAAAACTATTAAAGGAGATTCTAAGAATACTTTTTTATACTTTGCTCATCCTCCCCAACTGGGTAGAATAAAAGAAGCAAAAGTGAAATGGAATGAGAAGAAGAAGATTTATTGTTTCCTGTATTGTGATCAACACATAAATGTTGAAAGGGTGGAGATAGAACCAGTACAACAAGGCAAACATAAAGGGTAATATCTAGATTATTAAGCTATACTGTCATTTGTGATTCTGGTGAAAATTTGGTTCTTTAAAAGATACCTGTTTCTTTAGTACATATAGTATTTGTACCACATAATCTCAGTGCATGTTTGAGTGTGCCTTTAAGCCTTTGTATATATAAAAAACATAACAAGCACCTACATTCCAGAGAGGTGAGTATATTATGTCCTCCACCAGAAGGTTCCAAAATAGAGAATGGCGCGTACAAATCATTCTCAATATGCAGCTCAACGTTTGGACAAAACCTTACATCTACAGGATCTCATCATAAAAACAAGAGCGTGACATGTGCGGTAGTTAAGCCAGCTAAGAAGCACAACACAATACATATATCTACAACACCTAAACCATCGAAGCCGTAAATCGACCATTCCGATCTGTCCACGGAAGGTGAGTCACCTTTCTGTTGCTTGAAAGGAAGTAAATTTTAACTTCGAAAAACAACGGTATGTTACGAGTATTACACAGGTGAGGCTGAGGCATTGTAAGGAGTGTAAATGGCAGGACCGGCATACGTACTATGTAACTTGAAGAGTGACATTATATCGATATTTTTGCCACTATGTAGGTTTTCCCATAAAATAGTTCCTTTGATCTAGCTGACATGCACTTCGTGCTCACTTGTAGCAGACGCGCAATGAACTAGCGACCACCTAGTGCACATTTTGCCGTTTTTTGACATTATGTAGTTTTTTTTCGAAATGACGCTACGGCACCCGTATTACGAAACTTGAAAAGTGATATTGTATCAATTTTTTAAGATATTGTGTATGTGTTTTGGACAGTATCTAGGTGTTCCAGGTCTAATGCGGAAATAAATCATCTGTATAATGAACCAAGTATAATAGAAGTAGCTAGAACCAGAAGATTGCAGTGACTCGAGCACCTGGAAAGAATGCCGCAAAAAGAACACTAAAGCACATATCATGGAGACTTCCAGATACCAAGAAGAAAAATGGGAGGATGCGGTTATGGAGGATTTGAGGACTAGGAATATCAGAGACTGGAAGAAACGGGCATTAGACAAGAAGTGCTGGAACAAACTTATTAAGCTTATAGCCTAAAGGCCTGTTTTATAGCTGTCTTTATATCTAGGCGTTCCTATAAAACGTCACGTTTGAACTAGCTGACCATCAGTCACTTTATGTTCACTTGTAGTAGGCGCGGGATTAACTAGCTACACACTAGCGGATATATAGTGAACAGGTTGACATTTTATTGATTTTTTGATATATAGGTTTATTTCGTAATAACCCTGCGTTACCTGCTGATGATACCTTAAGCAATGACTTAGCGGTCGTCTGATTTGTGTGAGTTGGCGAATCGGGTGATAGGAAGTCAAGTTACAGGACGAATATCTTCATTAGGTAGGCATCAAGTGTTGCCATTTACACTACCCATTGCGACAGGCTGAGTAAGACTGGTGGCAATATACCGGACCAGATGACATTTAAACGGTTATTTTACATTTACTTGTACTAATTCAGTATATTGATAATATATTATTAAATAAAACAGTTCCCAATAAAAGATAAACAAGGCCACAGAGAGGTTATGCATAGATAGTTGCCATAAAATGCTCGGACACAAAACAAGCGCTGTTATCCCGTAAACGGATAGGTGTTAACTAAGATGTAAAATTGAATAAAAAAAATCTAATTATTTTCAGCTTCCAGTGATATGCGATGCCCCTTTTGTCCATGGACGCTCAAAGTAGCAAACAGAGACTGTAAATTTCATGTAACACGACGTACAAGTGAATGATTAAGTATGTGCAATAAAATAAAGCTTAATGCATAATATGCACATTTTTTTTCATAATGCACTACTTCATATAATATTATACCGATCATATATTGCAAAGTAGCAATCACAGTTTTATGCAGGAGGTGAGAGTGTCTGCTCAGCGCTTGTAAACTCCGGAGGACTATAGGATTGGTCTGAAGTACATCAATGAACAGTTTGAGTCTTAGGTCCGATTTTACTATTGGCCCGCGAGAATCGAATTGTAATGAATCTAATGAGTTTAGTCAATTTACTTGTAAAATGTCTCTCAAACGAGTGCAAAATCACACCAATCATTGGTGCAGGCTTTCAGAATTGTCAGCCTTCTCCGAAGGTTATGCATCAGATTGCTAAATTCGCACACGTAGTTCGTCCATATGTGTCTACCTTAGATGAATACCTCTGAGAAGGAAATCAGGTAACATCTTCAAAAACGATCTGTATACACTCGCAAAGCTTCGGTTGCATTTTTGCCTACGCGGTGAATGACTGGGTTGAGTACCGACACGCATCGTACCTTTTCGCATCTGGCTGGTTTTACGGAGTCTATATCTCGGTTATATCAAGACTTTGATGTATATCTTACAAGAAAAAATCGCTTCTCGAATATCTACACGCCTAGTAGAAAGTCACAATTTAGAGGACACCTTCTAGAGAAAAACGTATAATAGAAAAGTTGCAATAGTTGCTAATATACAGAGTGCCCACGTATAACTGCAGAGATCATCGAAATATGGCGTAAAACAGAAATGAGGGTTAATAGGACAAATGATGGGATGCGAGTCGGCAAAAATATTTCCAAAATAGTGGCCTTTCCTGTTGTACCTGAAGTAGATACTAAAAAGCTTATTTTATATAGAACATGGTATATTATTCAATCTTTTTCATTTCACCTGTATCATCCTATACCTACGCCAAATCATTTTTGATAAATCATAAATTTTACGTACATATGCAGGTCAAGGAATTATTAACAATTATTCTTTCTCATACCTTCGACATATGATTTGTATGGTTTCTTATAGGGGATCTACTTTCATTCGTGATCTGGGTAGCAAATTTCCTAGGGTGCTAAAAAAGGAATGAGAAGTAGATTTTAGAACATCACGATTGTGTAAAACTACCGAGCTGATGGAAAAACCGAAAAACGATATCTGGCAGCGACTGAAACGAAAAGTGCGGTTAGAATAAATGTTTGACGGGGTGCCAAATGACAATACGAAGTTGTCATAAATATAATCTTTTTTATCCAAAGGCGCATTATTTCATTAGAATTATATCACAAAGAATGGATTTCTGTGGAATGATTCTAATTTAAAAAAAATTAACTAAATTCAGCAACATTTTTTCCAATAAAGTTAAAGAAAAGCTCAAACGTTCAGAAGGACATCTACTTTAATTTCTCGGCATATATCTAGCAGATTAATAGAAACAGGTGTTAGTGTTAATAATTTTAATATTTTCTTCGCTGACATAATGATGAAATGAACCAAATTGCTAAAAGACTGTATGTCATATTATGCACATATTTATTTAACATGAAATTAAAATAACCATTTCTTGAAAGCAAACATTTAACAAATATATTTAACATTAGGATAACAAAAATAAACATAGATTTAACCAATTACATCACCTATATTTACATCTTCACATTTATATCATTATTGTTAACTACAACGCGTTTTTGTTTCAAGCATATTCTATATCTTCTCTCTAAAATTACAACACATTGTTAACAAATAAAGCCGTGTTAGGCCACAGATATGTATGGAAACAGAAACTAACGTATGTAGAGAATGAAAAACTAATCTGCATCACTCAGTGATATACGATGAAACATTTCCAAGATGGATGAAATCATGGGTAGGAATTTTATGTCCTGTCGACAAACGTCCGCATATTTTCCCCATATGTTTAGTAGATTTGAACCCTGCTTTCACACAGGAATTTAAAGGTCGAATACAGCCATTTCAAAACTCTAGCTAAACCAATTTTTACATCATGAATAAAAATACGGTATACTGAAGCTAATTCGCGGGAAATAATACATTGTTTCTATGTGAAAGATATGGTATTCCCAAACTCTTGAATTTCTACTTTGTAAGTCTTAGGTGATTCAATGTTCACTTAATATCGAATTGTGAATCAAGAATTCATTTCGCACAGCTAAGCTTGAGATTGTACATTGTTTTGCCCTAAGAGGCATTTGTGAATCTAGAATTTAGAGAATACGTTAAAACGGCAGTAAGTGCAGCTTCTCAAGTATCCTATAATGGACGATAATGGACGTTTGTCGCAGGACAGCTTTAATCAACACTGATTATTCATACAAAAATTAGCCACAACAACCATATTAAAAATTCGTTAATAATGATGAGCTAGCCATATTTGCAGTGAAAGTTTTCTAGCTCTAGTTGGAAATATTCATCAACTGAAACTGCTGCAAAAATGACTTCAGATCGTACAAACACATTCCACACTAGACTACGTTTTCTCTAATATTGACATCGTTTTTTTTTTGTAAATCAAATCATAAGATGCCACACATTACAAAAAGTAAATGCAGGTAATAACTGTGTACAATTTAGTTTTTTTTGTCAAGCATGTGATTGAATTGTTACCCGTGGTTTTCATAATATCATCATCAAAGTTTTAAACCACTTGTGGCTCAGAGTATTTAGTTGGACACTTCTAAAAGATGCATCCTAAACCTTTCTCAGATTCACAGGCGACTTCGACTCCGTATACATCTATACTAATTAGTTGGAGTGAAATTCACAAAGCCTCAGTGAAAGTGGAAAATATCCTCGACGTTGTCCCCAAAATTGTTTTACTACTTTTTCGTAAGGTTTATGATAACTTCAGTACAATGTCCAATTAGCCTCAAGAAAAAGATATGAGTGGATAATATGGTTTTTAGTTATTCTTCAGAATAGTTGGCGAAAGGTTAAAGGTCCGCCATTTTTTAATTTACAGCTCTAAAAAATGGCTCACTACAGATAACTGCTATATGTCAAGAGGAATGTACATTTGTCTTATGCAACATGTTATGTACACAGTCTGAATAACATTACACTGAGTTGAATATTTTTGAAATGGTGGTACGGAATAATGGATAATGATAAAGCAGAAGTGGTCAGTGAAGGTCACAACTGAGTAACTGTTGTGAGCTATGGACTATAGTTATAGTACCATGTAAAAGAACCAGGCACAAAACAGATGGAACATGGGCATGGGTCCAAATCGATTTGCCTTAGCATTCAGTATGATATATTTCTTTCCTTCCCGGACAAAAGTGTCAATTGTACCAAAGCAATCCTATGATTAGTTTCTGAGAAATATTCGGATAAAGTTTGTCTTATTTGCAGAAATTGCCAATGTGCCGATTGTAGTTCTCAGATCAAACACTCAGAGAATCAGTATACTAAAAAAAATTTTTCCTTATAACACCTGGTAGGAAGGTGGTGGGATGTGTCATGTTGATCAATAGAATCTACAATGACTATCGAATGGATACAAAGATTATGTCTTCCTTAAACAAAATATTTAATTTGCAAAAAATGTTAAATCAGATCCATATTTCGAGATTCCTTTTGTCCACTTACACTAATCCATACGCCATTCGAAGTCTTTTGTTACAAAATTTTCCTAAAAAGTGTCTAGGTTCGCCAAAGATTAGTACTTTTTAGTGGAAGACGTACTTGTATTAAATAGAAGGTACCCTGATGTCACTATATTGATAGACCAGTTGGGTATTCCATGAATCTCGTTCGAGAATTATTCAAATACTGCATGTAACAAATCTAGGAGCATTCATAAAATAGCTTATGCTTTTATTGATAGTTACCATCATCCGATTATTATGAAGGTAGATTAGTTCATCAACTGTTAGCAACGGCGCAAGAGGCGGGCGCCGGTCTAGCATTAGAGGAAGTAGAAGGTACCCGGTAAAAGGATCTACTCACGTTTTTGACCAATAAAGTGTCGACTGTAGATATTTCATCAAAAGCTTATGAAAATAACGGGGTTTTACTCTTGTAATGATAATGTAGATGTAAATCTGGTCTTCGAACTCTAGGCATATGTGGTTTTTCCAGATGCTCTCCATGATACTAGGGTCTGGTTATCCTTCGAAAAGGTTGACTCAAACCATTCGATATCTTGAAAGCAAACCAAAGCAAGAAAACTAGAATTAATCGTTAATAAAATACAAAAGCCTGAAGCTATGTTCACATTTGTGCACGTCTTCTATCCCTTCCACTTTCAAAATCAACCTTAATTTGACCTTCTAAAGATCATAGTCAATTACAAAGAAAAAACCATAACATTTACCTGGCCTTGAAAAGCTACCTGCCCTAATGAGTTTTGTGAATTCTTGGGCAACTCGTGCTAGATCTATTATAGCATAAGTATATGAAAATCGAACTTGACTTGAAACTGACCTGGTAAGGATCATGGTCACGATCAACATGCGACTTTCCAACATCTTGCTACAAGGAATTTTTACGAGATAATTCTTATAGTATATTGATTCTAGGAGTGTTTGGTCGGACAACTAAAATCAATACATTCAACATTTTTGCAAATCGGGGAACTATCCGCCTCTGTATCAAAAACTAGTCATAAGATTGCTTTGGCTCCATGGACATTTTTGTTCGTAAAGGCAGGAATTTTTAGACAATTCGACTGAGACCTACTTTCCATATGTTTTGCCTATGGTCCTTTCGAGATTTTTCACATATGTACGTCTGTAGATCGCCTTCTGCTTGTAGCCCATCAAGTGAAATAGTATTTAGGCAGGTCCCTGAATTGATGTATGGGATTTCTCAGAAAACATAGTTATTTGAGAAAAGTACAGTTTTTCAAAAGGATGTAATCATAGGTTTCAAAAGCACATTCTCTATTATAGCTAAAGCTAATAAATTGGCGAGATTTACAATAATTTTTCAAATCCTAACCTTTCAACAATCCTGAGTAGCAAATCATACCTTAAAACCTCTACCGTTTCATATTTTTAACAAAAACTCCTCTGCTAACGTTACCATGGCCAATTACAAATTAGCACTAGCTACTACCATACTTCGTTCTCTGTCGTTTCTCACTTTGAACTTGTTCATATATCGCACTCTTTTTGCATTCCTTGAATTAATTAGTATTTTCAGTACATTTTATATAAGATTTCACGATTTGACTAATCAAAGCTGTTCTATGTCTAACCCCGTGCAGAAACTTCTGCTTTAATACCTTATTTCGAACGAATTTCCTCGAACCAAGTTCTTCATAAGCAAAATCAATTACGACTTATACATATATTGAAGTTAAAACTTAGTTTTGCGCATGCATATTGTCAGTCTCGATAAAGTAAACAAAGAACAGGAAGAAAACTAATATACCTTTCAGGATTATCGGATGTTCCATGATGTCTCTTTCCCAAGATTTCAATGATAAACATAACAAAGCGATATTGGATAGTATGCTATGCTTATGTCATAGACGTCTCTTGTTATGGTTACCACTCCTCCCTCAAGACAGTTAATAGCATAGCGACGTTTTTTAACAGAGGCTATAGAAAATGTCGCAAGCTGATGGGATGTATTTATTTTATGTAAACATGGTGCCGTACTACATTCGCATAAACAGACATCAAACGAACAAACGAGGTTTACTGTAGAAGCGACACCTCGAAAAATCTAAGGATATATTGATTGCACCTGAAAGGTATACCCGCATCCATCATTTTGGTTCAAACATCAACAGTGTAGATAGACCGCCCTGCAGAGCGTACATTCCGACAAAGTGAGACGATTAACAGTTACAGTTGGTAGCCTGGGGACCCTGTGGAGCATCCGTCAGCCTCTGGCCCTTGGCACCGCCACTCATCAGGGTTGGGTCAGTGTCCAAGCTGTCGGACATCTTGTCGCAGATGATGTCTACCAATCGCTCGAACACTGCCTGGAAAGATGTAATAACGATTCGCATGAGATGGTATTAAAAGGCGAACGAGCAGAATGGGGGAGTTGACAAGAGGCGTATAGCTTTACAAGGATAATGCTCCTAGCAGTACCTCCTGCATTTTTAAGAATAAAGAGAACAAGTGCGATATTGAAAATTACACTCAAATCACGATTATCAACAGCTTTTCAAAAAGTGTATAACTTTCTTATTTACGATGCAGTTTATTGGCATGTGCATAATACTTCAATAACTCAACAGCATGGTATCATGAAAAAGCGATCAACACTTCACAGTATATATCTGGAAACGTAACCAAAAAGCCGAAAATAGCATTCGATTTTTTCTATTACCCACGGTTTTATTGCAATAAAGCATTTTATTTGCCGCTTATACGTAAAATATAAGGATATGTGTGTAAGAGTACTAATAAACACTCGAATAAACATTCATCTCAGAATCTTGTTGTCGATGTCTTACGGCGATATGTTGCTCCTGAAGTATCTCTTAACAATGTTCAGCGATAATCAGCAAGCAAATTGATACTCCATTTGCCTTGATACCGTTTTTCCATAGCAGAAATGTCTTGGTGGACCGTTCACCATGTTTATCACCTACCGCACCTACATTTTTCGGAAAAAAATCGAGATGAGAATCCAAAAAGTGAATTATTAGAGACATGTTACATCCCATTCCTTTATAAGCATTAATTAGTTCACTCACAATATCTTTATAATTGTCCGTCTTCACATTGCCTAAATAACTTGCAGTAACTGATTTAAAAGCATTCCAAGCTCGTAATTCAGTTTCTTTTAGAGCACTGTCAAATACAACATCCTTCATGATTTTCCGTATTTGTGGACCCACAAATACCTGTGCCCTCTTTAATATTTGCCTCACTAAGTCTCGCAAATGCAGAAACCCTCTTCCATTGCGATCCATAGCAACACGTTTTTGGGATCAACTAATGGTTCATGAGCAATGTTTTTGAGGCCCGGAGTTAATACCTGACATAGTGGCCACTCCTTCTGTTCATAATGACGGTCTCGCGCACGACTGTCCCATTCACAAAGAATGGTATATCCCAGTTGCTATTACCTTTAAATCTGGCCCATCCATATTCACTATAACGGATATGCTCTAACAGAACTCGCATATTTTCATATGATTTCTTCAGGGTCCGCCAAAGGAACCTGACGTTTTCAGAATGGATAGTACGAAGCTGTTTTTTGACGTAGAACATAGGTTACAATGGGCAAGACATCGGTAGTAGATGCCATTTCAGTAGTCATGGAGCTGTGGACATGTGAACATCGCGCATTTGTTGTCGAGACGTATTTTAAAAATCACGACTCGGTGATCATTACACAGCGTCTATTTCGTACACATTTCAATGGACGTCATGGTTCTGTTCCATGCCGTAACACAATTAAGTTGTGGGTCAAAAATTTTCGTCGATCTGCATCAGCAATGAAAGCTAAGCCACCAGGAATGCGTCGAACAGTTCGGACTCCAGCCAATATTGAGAGGGTGCGAACAGCGGTGCAGCAAAGTCCACGTCGTTCAGCTAGGCTGCAAGCAATTAGTCTAAGGCTTTCAGAAACAACAGTGCGGCGTATTTTGCATAAGGACTTACATTATCACCCTTACAAATTAGCGATGGTTCAAGAACTGACAGCTGAAGACTTTGTGAACCGTTTGACTGCAAGCAACCAGCTTCTGGAACTTTTGGATGAAAACGCTTTAGGTGTCTTAATTATGTCTGATGAGGCGCATTTCGAGTTATCAGGCTACGTAAATAAGCAAAATTTTCGCTACTGGTGTGCAGAAACCCCGAGAGAACTTCACCAGCGACCCCTTCATAGTCGCAAGGTTACTGTTTGGTGCGGAGTGTCGCGATTCGGCATAATTGGACCCTATTTTTTGAGGACGATGCTGGAAATTCTGTCACGGCCAATTCGCAACGTTATCTGGAAATGTTAAACACATTTTTGGAACCAGAGCTTCGTCGATGGAACATAGATTTAAATACTGTATGGTTTCAGCAAGATGGCGCCACAGCGCATACAGCACGAGCAACAATGGTTCGACTGCGAGAAATGTTTCAAGAGTCATTTCGCGGAATGGAGATGTTCCTTGGCCGGCAAGGTCTCCCGATCTCACGGCTTGTGACTATTGGTTATGGGGTTATCTCAAAAGCAAG
The DNA here is from genome assembly GCA_963669975.1 of Acanthoscelides obtectus. NCBI lineage: Eukaryota > Metazoa > Arthropoda > Insecta > Coleoptera > Chrysomelidae > Acanthoscelides > Acanthoscelides obtectus. Next base: position 78,031,994 of record CAVLJG010000001.1, on the reverse strand, counting down.
GTATATTTAACGAGCCCCAGGACCATTGAAGAATTGAAGGAAAACATTCGCAATGAAATTAGCGCGATTCCGATGAGTATGGTACAGCACGTAATGGGGAATGTGCGAAACCGTTTGGAAGAGTGTGTCCGCAGTGAAGGACATCATTTGACCGAAGTTATTTTCCATACATAAAATGGCATGTAATACACTTTCGATTACTTATATATGAAAATAAATATCTTGAAAGATACATTTGTAGTTTCATATTGAAACTCATCAGGTTCCTTTGGCGGACCCTAGAAACAGATGGATATCTAATACCGTTGTGTATCAATACCGCTTTTAAACTAAGCTTAGAGGAATCAATGAACAGACGCCAATCACTTTTATCATGATTCTGTCCTAACGCGTCAAACAAATTGTTGACATCGGAGCAATATATCAACTCGCTTTCTTGACGGAATTAGTGTGTGAGGTCTTGTTGCCGTTTTCGGTAAAAAGTAATGTCAACATCACCGTGGAGAAGACTCCATCCTTTTAATCTTGACGCTAAAAGTTCTGACTGGGATTTTGACAGATTTAATTCTCGAACTAAGTAATTAAGTTCGCCCTGTGTGATCAAATACAGCGCTGTTGAACATCCTGGCAGGTCAAACGAAGGATCGGAAATGTTTACGTTTTCTGTACCATCACTTTAAGAATCGCTGTGTTCGACTTTTTCATCCAAAGACCAATATTCTGGTGGAACTGGGACAGAAAGTACATCACTATGCTCAACGGGCCGCAAAGCTGATGGTAAATTAAAATACTCAACAGTATGTTTCGATTTTGGTCCAATACCTTTAACATTTGTGAGGCAAAAATAGCAATCACTAGTATGGTCTGTCGGTTCTCTCCAAACCATTGGTACCGCAAAGGGCATTTTACTATTGTGGCCTCTTAACCAACCTGTCAACAACGTTACACAAGTCTTACAAAATATATGAGGGGCCCATAGCTTTTCCTGGCCGCCAACTTTGATTCCAAAATAAAGTTCGTATGCTTTCAACACAAGGGGAGGCAAAGTACGTTTTTGGAATTTATAAGTTAGCTCTCCGCACATACAACAAAACCTGTTGGCACTTTTTAGGCAATTTCTAGGCGTTGTCCATAAAGCTAGTCTCGATCACAATAAACTAAAAACAACACACCGTTTTAACAAAAATTGACAGTACTCAGAACATCACAGTACTCTTCAACACAGAAAATGTAACTGACTCGGCTGCTGTTAGTCTACTAATAAATGCAATATGCTCTTTAAACATATAGCTCGCATATAATAAACAGGAATAGACAGGTCTTACCATTATATATGTCCGTCATCGCATAAACGCCGCGAAATGCAGCAATATCAGATGTTACGTATTGTAATTCATAAAAGTCGATGTTACCGAATATCTGTAGGTGATAGATTAGATTAGATTTGACACTCAAAAATTGTCATGTCACAAATCCTGTGTTTAAAAATGATATAGACTTTCAGTTACATGTCCAGTGTCTTCTATATGCTGACGATCTCAAGCTTCTTTGTCCAATTCGGTCTCTTGATGATTGTGAAAAGATATAATGTTATACCAACATGCTTGATAGCTGGTGACGCAAAAGTAGCCTGCCCCTTAAAGGCTGCAAAGTCTAATATACGAACAAAACTCAATCAATTGTATTTGGTCATGATATTGGAGGTGCGCATCCGAGTTGCTTGAGTGAAGTCATGGATTTAGGTGTCATTTTTGATAGTAAGTCTTGTTTAAATAGTCGTTGAGAGAACTATTGCCCAGAGTTACAAAAGATTGGGCATTATTATGTACGCTGTGGTCGTGAGATACAAGACACTAATACAATTAACGTTTCATATTGCCCACTTTCCGTTGAAAGCTTAGATATCCATCAATTGTTTGTCCACCTTTCTATAATGTTTGTATAGATAAACTTGAAATATCCAGCGACGATTACTGAAGTGCCTACATTTCAAGAAAAATGGTAGGTACCCGCCAACTGGCTATTCTCAAAAATTTTTTAGAAGAAGCCTTTGGTCGAGAAAGTCTCAGGAAAAAGCATGAAAAGTGACCCGTTAATTTCGTGCGTGATATATTGCACAATCGCGTTGATTATTGCAATATATTGCATACTTTTAATTTTATCGTCTCACGTTTAAGTTCTAGAGAATTTGATACCCTTCATTTACCTACCATAGAATAAACATCTTAGTATTCTCCACTATTTTACTGTTGTAGTAGGGCTAATGACGTGGCAAAACAATTGGATATACTTCTGTGAGGTTTTGTCTGCTTAGTGTCTGCATTATCTACTCTTACCTGTATTATGAAATAATTGTGTATTTTTGAAGTCCGGATTATGTCCTACCACTCTGTAAATGGCTGTTGCTCTAAAGTGATTTCAACGTCAATTTCAAATGGAACTCCTCCTTTTTTCACCGGAACTAGTAAAGTTCCCGTCCAAATATGGTGTCGATCATGACCACCACGACGACCTGCAAGGCCACTTCAAGGTCAAATCAAAACACTGAAAACAGTTTGCTGTACCAAAAATGTTTGACAAGGCAGTCTTGAGCTTCGTATGGGTCACGCAAAGGTAACTTTCACTAGGACCTTGACCACCAAGACTGAAGCAGCAAGACACTCGTTTTCATTGTTTCACGTGATTAGCACAGTCACCGCCACAATACTGTCGCTCTGCTGGTCAACTAATTGAAATAGAATTTCACGCTCTTTTGTCCGCACTAGTTTTTTCCGCTCTTTTCATTCGGTTCAGGACTGCTATGCCGAAATAAGTTAGACTGTAATAATACTCGTATGATGCGAATGTATTTTGGTGAAAACGTTCAAACTTAGGGAATTGAGTGTAGCTTCTGGTTTCCTTATTCTGCGCTACTATATTAATAGAATTCACGGGTCAGGACACTTACCCAATTTATTAAATCACATCTACCTAAGTCTAACTAGGTATTTAATAAAGTCTGTACCAGATATGTTTGAATTCGTATTCCGCATACAATAGAAAAATAATCAAAGGTGAGCAAGAGCTAAATCTCTTTAAGGTTGGCACAAGTCCGTTAGGTGACTGACATGTCGCCACTATGCGGGTAATGCAGAATTACGCATTGACACCGTAATTGATTTGAATGCATTAAGCAACAGTGAAGGTGTGATGACGTGTCTACAACGTTTTAAGATGGCTGGATATTGCGCCATAGCAGATATTAAATTTGCGTGTTGCCAATGAGCTAAGATGCGTCCATTACATGAATTTAAATTATATCAATTGAGTTATTAAACGATAAATTATCGACGGATGTACTGGGCCCCTTGTACAGGACATCGTAACGCTAGCAAAAAAATCAATTCCTATGACACATGATATCATGATATTCAACACCGTAAGCTCTTTTGGGTCGCTTATTTCAGATGCTGTGCTAGTTTGGCTCTATGAGGGCATTTGAAGGACACTTCAAGGTCATGTAAAGTACGTTTCCAAAAGAAGCCGAGCAATTCAGCCCAACAAATTCTCATTTAAGTTTTTATCAACACTAAGTCCGAATCACTGGTCAGTTAGTCACAACATCATGACTTCAAGGACAAATTCAAAGTAAGTCTAGTAAACGAGACAAGATAAATGTTATACAGGATTTACGGCCATTGAGTCCTAATCGGCGACGAAATTGTCTTTATGAAAATATTTAAAGATCATTTCATGGCGTCTCAAAGGACATATTCAAAAAAGTCAAGTAAACGGTTCCAGCCAGTTGCTATAATATGGAGGTATATAAGGTTTAGAAAAAGTTGTCTGTACTAGTTTTGATCTGTCAGTACTATAAGATTCATAAGGATCATTTATCCTAATTGTTGCAAAGGACAGACTTTATTAAAATCGTCTCGGAATAATAGTAACATAAGAAAGAAAAAGTAGTACTCCATTAAGCCTGCGATATTCATAAAAGCAACAATAAATAATCACAGATCACTAATACATCAAATTGAAGCTGGTACCTTCTTTGTTATGATCCTTATTCGGATAATGAACTCATTTCTATACACGAAACAATGAATGATACGCTACCTCGTTATTTTGCAACAAAGGTCAACTTTGGCAGTCTACCATAGCCATAGCAAAGGAAGCGTAACAAAGTTTTGCTTCTATAGTCAACTTTTTATATGTATAAGATATTAACTTTGAAGTAGCGAAGCCATTTCATCTTCGTTACTTTGTTTTATGAATTTTTACCAGGTTTACGCATAGATGGCTCTCTGTGCATCCTCACAAAGATTTCTTTGTCACAAGGTAATTACTCACTTTGAACTAGTGAATGTGAAGATAAGACCTAGAGGAGTTTCCCTTATATTGATCGTAAAAGAGTAGCGCTCCCCAAAATACATCCTCGCCTTAATAGAATAGTTCCAAAGCAAGTAAGCCATATGGATAGTGGACGCTTGAGGACTGAGTGTCAATGGGGGGTTAATCAACCTTCGGAATTCGAACAATTACTAACGTACCATTGGGTTACTCTCAACTCAAAAATTTACATTTCCATTCACAGTAGGCTGTAACAGTGGTCGTCACAGGTTTTGAATATTTTCAGAATTATCAAAACTTCACAATTCCTCAAAATTTTTAGTTCTCAAAATTCTGAAAATACCGTGGCAAGGTACCGTTAGACACTGCGAAGTGGTTCCCCTGTCCAGTAGAGGGCGCAAGAGTTACTGCAGTATTCTAGGAAAATTAGCGCTAAACAGGTGTGGACCATAAAAGTAATTGGGAAATAGCAGGTTTTTCCGCGCAGTAGTCAAGTTGAATGTTTTCTTGATGTTTGTTAAAAATAAACATCCTGTTATTTTATTCAGCAGATTTTTGTAAAGCAAGTGCAAAAGTCAATGATCTCGGCATGATGATGGATTGTTCAAAATATATCCCCATTTTTAATTATCCCTCTCAGGTAAGTAGTAACGCTGTTATTTTTAATAAAATTCTCAGTAGTTCATCCTTCGAGTAGGCACCAAATCCTCCTTTTGATTAATCGGAATTGCGACTATATAGGAAATCTCTATTGGCGCTAATTTTGATTCCCGCGGGCCAATAGTAAAATCTGGAAATCTCATTACGGAAGTTTTGAAATATCGGACATTCCAAAAATGCTAGTATTTTGAAAATTTTGAAAACTGTGTCATATTATGAAGATGTTACCTTAGCTGTACTTCGCAACTCCGCCACGATGACTAAGAAATGTTCTGACGAATACGTGGTAGGGCATCATCTCTCACGTTTTTGATAACTTAATGTAAGTTTAAAAAGGGTACGTACTTTATACTGGTCGTTTAGAACACATATATAGAGAATAATGATTCAGGAGCAAGAAGATATAGGTGCCCTTTTACAAGCTCTAAATGTTTTTTATCCAAAAGGATCCTTCCCAATTTTATGATTATCAGCCGTTTGTTGCTCAGGTGGATCCAAATTTCTTGTAAAGGTCATGCGATTTAAGGTTTGCTTTGGATATTTCTTGCAGGCTTTCACAAATAAATTAGCAGTCTATTATGTTTGTATCGCATCGAACTAGATAGGTTTCATACGAACCTTGACATTAATGTTTTCCTTGGCGCTAGTTTCGAAGAACTCTACTCCTAACTGTTCAGCTAACATTTTGCCACGTTCATAACTCACCACCCTGTCATCTTCCATGTCGCATTTGTTGCCCACCAAGATCACCTGTGCATTGTCCCAAGAGTACGTCTTGATTTGCGTTACCCTGAAAACATATTACATAAAATACAGAGAACAGGATATGTACGTACAGATGTGGGTTCTGATAAAAACCTAAGAAAACGATTTTTAGATCCAAATTTCCAGCTTTACTGATACAAAATGTAGCTTAAGCACCTTTTTCCCATTATAATTTTAATATGAAGTATAGGGTGGTCATATTTTTGAGGTAGAAAGTAGGTCCAAATAAATACGGTTCTTGGGCCAAAAATAACCCCTTTCAAAGTCATAAGATGTTGAAGTTTTAAGTTTTCAATCGAAAAGCAATATATGTAGTAGGAGGGTAGCCAATACATACAGACATTTTCGTGCTTAGAAATTGAGTTTAGAAAAGGATAATTGTTTTGTAAGTCCCTCACTTTTTTGAAAAATGTTTTGCATTTTTGAATAAGATATTTGATTTGATATGAATTGTCTGTCTTGGAAAATCTTGGTTGAACTACTCATTTTGGAACAAATTGATTTGATTGGCATTGAACATAGTATACAGTGTATTAGGAGAGTTTCTGTTCATTCAGTCTCTTCATTGACGTAAAAATATACAACAAACACTATAACTCTTAAATATACTATAGGCGACTTTCATAATCGGTTAGCGTATCTTCATTAAGTTAATTCTAAGTAATCTAAACACTTAGTTTGACCTAGTTGGATTTCGAGATTTTATGCTATATCTGAACTTTTTGAACACCTTGTATATGTATATCTTGCTTCTTAAATAAATGTTCATGGTCGTAGCGTGGAATTAGAACACAACGTGCAAGGCACAGCGAGCTCTATAATACGACAATACGCCCATTACGCTCCAGATATATACAATATTTTATCTGCGACCGTCTATAGGGTAAGTCAAAAAGTTAGATTGACCTTTAGGTGGATAACAAATAAATATCTTGACCGTATCATCACGAGATGTCAACAGCTGTTCTCGTGGTAGATGAGCATATGTCAGTTAAAATGTAGCAGTAACTTTACCGACCTAGGACAGTTAAAACAATCCTGGGGGCTAAAATGTAAGACTTATTGCCCAGAAAATCTATCCACAGTTTACCCCCTGCTCCTGTTATAGATAAATGAATTCCATAAGCAATATAATCATGTAAATGTTAAGGCACATAAAATACAAATCGATACTTAATCACGAAAGGCATTATTTATCAGGCGTTGTTAAATAATTTCCCTATGGTGCTCTTAGGTACCAAAGGTTGCTACATTTTCTAGACTCAATACTTGCTATTCTTGTGCTCAGACACACCAGACCAACTTTAAGCTAAACTTAACTCTAACTTTCTTGGTTTTGTTGTACCAGGTACACTTAAACTTGAGTTGAACTTAAACAGACAGTCTAAATCAAAATGTTTTTCGCTTAAGGTTGATTTTTTTTTGATAATTGTCAGTTTAACATCTTTATGATTTGACCTAACCACTGTCTGTTAAATCCTGGGTAGATTAAAAACTGCGTACGTAGAAAGTTCACCCAAGCATTTCACTAAGTTCTAAAAGGCTCCCATGATGATAATATTTTGTAGCTACTTATCAGAAACAACTAAGTATGACTATGAATTGTTAGAACGCCTATTCTGATCCAAAGACAGTGTTTCAGCTAATCGAAATTCTATTTACATGATCAAATATAATAATGGTACCAGAAAGAAATTACTTTCGGTCAATCAAGTGGGAATTCATGGGATTATATCACTGGGTTTGTATAACTTTGGTGTATCAGAAAAAAATTCGATGATGTCTGCCTGCCAACGTAATCTTCCTAAAAAGTTACCACAGTACAACACGATTGTCATACCTAATTTAATCAACAGAAACTGCGCTTCATCTTAACATTCGAATCGCCCTTGCTAAGTGGTAGATTTGACAAAGGCGGCGAAACCGATGCTTATCAATCAACAGATAACTTTTGTGGTAACTAGAACATACGTTCATTTTATTGAATATCGACTAGCTGTTGTTGTATGGGGGATGAAAGTCCAAAATGTTACGCCTGTTTTGGTATACCCAATTAATCGTTCAATGTACAACTAAAGCATTTAGGGCCGTATCGTCAGTCGTTCCTACAATTGTAGGAGACTTAGGTACCATTATGCGCGATTATCGTTACATTTTGCATAGGTGGCATTCGCTCAGCTGGGCGCTCTGGACTGTGATGCCTCAAATACCATGTATTCTGTTTCAATAGATAACATGATGATGCGGCGAACTTAGCGCGCTCACGCATTGTTCCAGGGCTGACATTTCGGGCGCAGGTCTTGTTGATGACGATAGATGAATAAATTCTGTTCTAATTAGCCATTTAAGTCAATCCTGAGGTAGCGGCCGCTAAATACAAATTTTCGCACACAGGAATGCGCGCCTGGTTTCTTTACAGGAACATTTGAGCTGTTCATTATCTGCAAGTGACAATACTCCCTCCTCTAGGCTCAAAGAAGAGGGGAGGGGCGCATGCTAGCAGATATTCACACTTAAGCAAAGAACTCAGGAGTACTCTAACAGAGGCTTCCATTGATAACTGTTCTTCTGAGTAAGTCTGACCAGATAGATCAGATCAGATAAATATGAGCAGCAACCAAAGGTCAAAAGGCCGGACAATGAACTGACATCAGCCATCACCGATTATTGCAGGTCAGGTACGTAGATCAGCACGGAGATTGACGCGTATTCGTCATCAATGATAGAATTAAAGTCCTAAGTTGCATCTGAGGGGTCACTTGCCATTCACATGGCGACCGGTTCAGACATCTGCCATTGCCGAATCTCATCTATGAACTACCGGCCTTCGGAACAACAGTTTCTCAATTGCTTAACTGCGGTGCTGTCAGCAAAAAAGTTGTTAAAAATAAAAATCAGCCATTATCCACCGTTCTCTGGGCCCCAAGTCTGATGGGTCAATACGTTTGATTTCTTACCTCAAGACACTCAGTTTGTTTATAGGGATAAAACGCTTAAATTAGAAGACTAATGAACTGGGATCAGACTTCTCCGTGGAGATACTTCCTTAACGAATCTGGATTTGGTATATGCACAGATTTCGGTACCCGTTAGGGAGAGCTATAGAATATATTTCAGATTCATATTATTCCTATTATCATAAGGGACAGCTCTTTCAATACAATACTGTGCCGTTTTTGGCATACCTTGAGGAAAAAGAAATATTTCTAATAGTATTCCTTTCTGTTCGGTCATGCTGATAGAGATTGCCCGAGTAATATCCGGGCAATAGTTAATCAACTACAAAAAAAACCTGCTTGATCTCCAGTCAAAATTGGACACTTTTAGGCCCAGTATTCAATTGTGACAGGAAGCAAGTATATTTACTTGACCGACCAAGGCCTAGGAAGGGCAATAATTGACAGCAATCAAGACAGCGTCCGATACTTTGCGGTAAGCGACGGGATCTTGGTGTCAGCTTGTCTTGCATTTCGTTATAGCCGACTATACACTAACGAGTGAAATTTCTTGCCCGGTAACATTCTCAAGGGAATTTTAACGCTACTAGGCCACTCACATCTGCACTAAGTTTTACCTCGGCTGGTGATCAATGAATCTTTTTGGTAACCCGAGAAGATCCCGCATTCCAATCATCTGGAACTACTCGCATTTTGCGTCGGTCGTGAATGCTTTGCGCCCGACTTGAGGGGCTGTCGAATATGATACCCTATTTATGATGCGACAACTACATCCTACATCAATAGAATGGGATGCTTCTAGTTTCCACGCGGGGCCAGGTTGTGTAAAGAGAGAAATCTTACTGCCCTAGCCTCAAGTATAAAATCTAGGAGTATACTGATATAAATCAGCTTTTGCGTCAGTGGGACGTAGAAGTGAAGTGGTAGCTAGACCTGTCACCTTCCTGACCCTGATCTTGAAATTTCTCACCTCACCGTGTGATAATAAATTGAGATATAATTGTTTAAGCTATTAGTCTTTTACCCAAAATGCTACTAACGATGCAGGCAAAAGATGCCTTCTGAAGGGCGTTTACAGGTTGAGCCCATCTTAACCACCTGAGATACTGTGGTTGTTCTCGACCAACCAGATCAGTTGCTGGTGATCCCTGTAGATATTCGGATAAACAAATCAGCAACACTGCTAGCCCTAATCTCAGGTCAGAGTGTGCAAACTCTGCCCCTTAATTGAAACAGACAACATCAGGGTCGGGTTGAATGGTATTGAAATTGGAATTTCTCAATTTTTGAAAGCCTCAGGCCGACTCATGTGGCAACCATTTTTAGTTTTACCGTATTTTACGCCCAAATATCTGTGCAGGCAAAGTATTTATTTGTGACTGTAAAGAAACTTCTTACTACCTCTGCGCAGGCTAAATTATAGTGGGCTCATACTCACGGCAGGCTGGAGCACGTTTTCTGAGACACCTCACAAATTTCTTAGGCTAAACAATAGCTTTGTTCAAGCAACATTTGAGGTAAGTCAAGTCTCCACACCTTAAATACAACATGTTATTACGTTATTTGATTGTTGCCATGTAACGGATGGTATTTCTATTCTTGAACCTGTGTACGTCTTATTACCTGTTGTTAAAAGCCCAAACTTGGTTGTTACAATGGAATTGTAAATTTAGTTGCTATGTTACCGGCAATCTGTATAATCCGGTATTATATACATTATCTATGTAATGTATAGAATTTCTAAAACGTGTAGGTAATGTATGAAATATTATTTGTTTTATACTTTGCCTAGGTATTCTATAGAATGCCGAATGCGCAGCCGGTAATGTATGTAAAAGACGCAGTTGCAACAAATACTACGATAATAAACAGTGTTCTTGTCTTAAAAGTAAGATTTTGTGCACTTCAAAATGACATGATAGTTCCTCATGTATAAATAAAGAAAGGTGTTTAAATGATGTTGAGTTTAAATAATATAACTTGTTTCATTTGCCTGTCATTTTATAGGTATGCCGGCTAATATTGATAAATTTAGACCAAGATCTATTTATTTTACGCATTGCCGGTGGAACGGTAGGTACTCTATTATACAGATACCTACATTGCGTACATTTTGTGTAGTTGTGTACAACCTATCGTTTACTATTACAGAGCGTTAGTAGTATGTTGTTGCAACTCGCTTTGTACATCTACATATCTATTCTATTTACGAGACAAGGCCAGAACACAATTGCATGGTCAAACAAACTTACTTACCTGTAAGTGATGTTAGATCTTAATTATGTGAAGATATCGTCGAAGTAAGTAGCTCACTTGGATTTGTAGGCCAGGGGCCGGAGAGGAGGAAGGCGGGTGTGGCCGCGGTGTACCGCTGCGTGCGCGCTTTGAACTGGTGGGTTTGGTCGGAAATCGGATACTACACTTACAGGTAAGTTCGTTTGAACATGTAAGTGATATCACCTCAAAATAGAGTGCTGACGCGGAACAGTAGAAACCTAGAAATACCCTTGCCTTTCTGAAGTACGCGAAAAACTGTGAGCATCAAGGAGGCCATAAAGGCGTCCTACAATTGTAAGAACGACTAACGATACAGCCCTTAGAGTTAACATGATATAACGTGGCTTGTGAAAATACTGCAAACATATGCTTACCAATCCTGTACACTGTTAAAAGATTCTTCATTCGTAATGTCATACATCAAGATGAAGCCCATCGCGCCTCTGTAATAAGCAGTGGTGATTGTTCTATATCGTTCTTGTCCTGCAGTATCCTGCAAAAGTAGAAAAAACATGTATACATGGTGGTAATAACGTATTTAACTAAACTTTAAACCTCAGAGGACGATTCTGAGGCAAAAAGTTTGTATACCGTATAGTAGAATATTATTCGACGTAGAAGTACAAAATCCCCAGAAGCCAGGTCCGTTGGATGAATTTCTGGGATTTTATGTATATTAAAAAGTTTACATATTAGCTTTGTGCAATTTTTAATTTTCAGTTTTCACTATTTGGTTTTCATTTTTATTTTCAGGGTGTCAACAGTTCTTTTATATATTTTTGATGCCTCCTATATCACTTGGGCGAAGAAACTCTGTGGATCGGGGCGAAAGTAATCACGCCACTGGTTTATTTGCCAGTTCGGTCAGGGGACATAAGGTAGAAGAAATTATCCTGTTGTTAGGCTAGTAGATTTGAGGTTTGCAACTAGAAGCAAATCGCCAAATAATAAAACTCCCGGAATTAAGTCCAGATGTGGAAATACACATGGATTATCAGAAAAACATCAAAAGTAGTATATTATATCTACTATACAAGTATTGGAATATATTTGGCTTCATCAAAATCTGCTGCTGTTGATGAATTCAGGGCAATCTAGAAACATTTTACACCTTCCACTTTATTTCTGTGAGTTCCACATTTGGTTGATTCTTAAGCTACAGTCTCTGAAATTGCTTATCAACGAACACGCGAAAATATTGGTTCATCTGAAAATCCCTTGTGCTCGCTCACAATGAAACCAGTGGAGTGCTTACCTAAAATTAGAAATATCAGGTTAAGATCTTATAGCGCCGTGCATTAGGTAATTTAGTTGGGGATAGACAGCACATTAAGTCCGTTATCGACTAGTTCACAGATTCTTAACTAAATCACTCAGATAACTCGGGAGAAATAAAAAAATCAATGTTATAAAAATTAAATAGAAAAACTCCTATCCCAATAAGCAAAAATCCTACGAAACCGCATAGGTTAATACATGGAATAAATCATATACAGTCAATAATTAAAAGCGCACAAAATTAATAAGAAAACTTTTTTAAATACACTATTTTAAAAACGTTACACTTGACGACTGGAAAATCCACTAATTCGGTAATGCTTTGTTCTCAAGATACAGGCTGTCAAACTTTATTGAAGTAGCGATTTTTCGTGAAAACCTCTATAATGCTTCGATCGTTTCTGTTGAAATCTACTGATTGAATTTTTGCATGTAGAAATATAGCGCTGGAAATTTCAATTGAATCGAACAAGAAAAACAAGGCAGTAGCACCGAAAGCATCCATGAACATATTTTACGGATTTAAATATAGCGATCTACGTGTGGTACTAATTAGTGTAGGACTGTACACTGGTCATTTGCGTCACCACATGAGCAGGCTGGGCATGTCGGAAGACGCTGAGTGCAGACTGTGCATGGAGGGAGATGAAACGATCAGGCATGCCCTGCAATTGCCAGAATCAGGTGCAACATACTTGGAGACGTAGTACTCCAAGCAGAAGAGCTGAAGGATATTTCTCCAAACAAGTTAATCGACTTCCTCAGGAGGTCGGAGATACTGGGGGAAATATAAATAGGTGTTAGCCACAATAGACCAAAGAGTCGCAGTGGAGGATCGTTATTGATGCACTCACAAGAAACCCAACCTAACCTAACCTAACCTAGTATGATCCGTCAGTATTTACCATGACATGTGATATTTATTGACCATGTATCCTGGACGTCAGTAACTACTGATAAGTGGAAATCCACTGACACTGATGGAGTCATTAGTAAATACTGATGAAAAACCGTATATGTCTGTGAGCTTATACAACCTAACATCCACACATAGAAGCAGATTGTATATGTATGTGTAAAAGAGTTGTATGTATAAGAGTAATTTCTATAGTTTTACTGTGATCCGTCAAAAACCGTGGAATGACCTAAATGCTTATAAACTTTTCTTGGAATTAACCAAGGAATCACCCCTTGAAATTTGGCCAGGTACTGGGGTAACGCCCTGTGCAGGGCATCTAGATAATTTAATTTAGGAACCCTCCTCCTTGATAGAAAATGCCAGAGTGAGTCCTTTTACTTGTAGGAGCCCGGGGAGGCGAGGGGCTCTGCGAGGCTACGTTGTAACATAGCTCCTAGAGACTTAGAGAAGAACAAATGTGTTACGGAGATCATGACGCCCCAATGCCTTCTTTTTCTAATGGTATAGTAGGGCCCAAAAATCGCTCAGTCAGAGGTCTGCTTCTATATACTCAGCCCATCGGGCGCCCCTTACAAAATTCTTGCTCCAGGCTCCAAAGATCCACCACTGACTCCCGTAAATTATTCTTGGACGTTTGAAAATATATTGATTTTCAAAATTTTCCCCTACTTGCTTCTGGGCGGATCATGATAGGAAGCTGAAATTTGGGATAACGAAATTGATGCGGAATACTATATTTTAACTTTAAAGTAATAGCTGGAAATAGGCGCCCCCTTGGAGACTATGCAGTTATCATCTTTCAACTGGCAGCTGGCAGTCTATCAAAATTAAGCTTTATAACACAAAAATCAATCATCTGATAGCTCTGGTATGTCATACCAGTCTTTTTCTCTTGCAAGGATCTATCCGAATATGTAATAGAATATGGAACATTCGATTAAAATAAATGTGTGAAGTGTGTAATCCGTTTGGCACGAGAACAAGGAATGAGTCTTTGTACGAGTACTTAGGCCAGAGGCCGGAGAGGGGGCAGGTGAGGTGCGCCGCTTTCGTTCACTGCATGCGCACTTTGAACTCGTGGATTTGGTCAGATACGAGGGTACTACAATATATATTCTATTTACGAGTCGATGACCGAACATAATTATGCATTACTGTATAATTTAGCTTAAGTTGACATCATATGTCTTAATTGGGTGTTTGAAGCGGACTTTTCTTAACTCTTTTTAAATTCACTTATTATGGATAAAATATCAATTACATATTGTTGTCATATAGTGTCATGTGTCGATTGGCGATTCTGTCACACCCTAATATAGCTGGTTATTTTACAACGTGACACTATTCGATTGTACAAACTTTTTGCTCTTTTGTCCAGGTTTCTTGGTTGCTGAGCAACAACTATGCATCTTCAGTTTGACACACGCAAGGTCCAAAGAGCATACCAATCACAACATTATGACTGTAACAAGATTCACATTATCTCGCTTTAAAAGCCATAATGGAATATCGTTTACACCATTTAAGTTACTTATCCATCATGTAGGCACACACACACTAATATTTATTTTGATCATTTTTATCATATTAACTATACCTATTTACATCAAAACGATATTTACAGCAGTACCATGATATTTCCGAAAGATGCAATTTTATCCTCCCTGTCCCTGTGAGCTGATATGCACTTATTTGTACACCTATGTACAATACAGCATTTGTAAGTCGATCGTTTGACCCAAATTTTGACCGTTTTTACCGTAAATCTTAAATACAGACCAGAGCAACGTTTGTAAATAACTCGAAGTTCGTAGAAGTATCGTTGTCATTTTTTAAGATATTTAAAGAAAATCAGTGCTTCACTTTACTTTATTCAGACTATCATTTTAGAGTGTTTCAAAAGTATAAAGCTTTCTTATTCTATGGTCATCCTCATATATCATTAGTTACACTATAACTGTACTAATAATGTGTCATAATTTTGTCTTGTAATGACGTTTGCTGTACAAAATAGATCCATGAATGCTTGCAACGCGGCAATCTGACCATGGAAAGAATTTATTGATTGAACCCCCATATGAGAGTTAAATTTAGTTAGCAAGATCAAACCGCCATGCCATACCGACGTCGATGTTATCGGTTGAGGTCGGACAGGGAACGGAAATTGTCTTTTGCTGATTGGCTATCACAAAGGATCATTAGCGTCCATAGCACCATACATATACAGGGTGAATACCGTCAGCCTGGAGTTCCTCCCAGCCCCTCTATTGAAACTTGCAACTATATCTATGGTTATTCATTTTAATATGGGATATGTGCCATTTCTACAAACCAACTAGTTGGTCCAATAATCATTGGCGCCCTCTATAACTCGGCAAGCGCCCTTCGGATTTTAATGAAATTGCACTAAAATATTACTACTATGCCCAGAACGTGAAAGCTTTGTATGTTTGGAAAATCGATCTACTGACCCAGAGCTACGGGCAAAAGTTAAAAAGGGAAAAGATAAACATCGCACAAACGTTTCAGAAACTCTTGATAATTTTTTTATTGAGGGGTAATGAATCAGTGGCATTGGGTTGCAGAGCGTAGGCGCGGATATACCTTAATTTCTTGGCATCATAGTCTGTCAGATTTGTATTTTTATCAAGGACTCATTTGAACAAATTTGTATGAAATTTCGTACGGATTGCCCAAAAGGGCGCCTCGCAGACACACATGAAATAGAAAAATACTTTCGGTGAAACTGAATCAGCGCTTGTCAAATGTATAGACAAAAAGCGCCCTTGAGGTGTGGGTCCGGAAACTCGGTTTTCAGTCAGAAATGGATAGTTAAAAGTCAAAATGTCAGCAGTTGTCATAGCTACATAAAAATAAAATACAGGATAATCTCCAAGATACGTATTGTACCAGCAAATATTTTTACTAGTTTGTTTAAGAAGTGCCATACAGACCGCCCTTACAATGTGGCACTTGGGCCTTTGACTCTGCACTTCTGGCTGAAAACTGAGTTTCCGGACCCACGTTTCACCGAAAGTGTTTTCCCGTTTCTCTTATTTCTCCATTTTGGGTGCTGAATCCCTTTAATGGCGGCCCGCACGGCTAATATCTAAGAAAGCCATAAGACGTCAAAAAAAGAAAACGACGAAATGTCATCTCCCAGATTAGGTAGTTTTTTCATGGCCTCACAAAGCTGTGGTACCTTCAGCTATGCTTTTTTCTACATTATGAAAGGACGGAACTGTTGATAGCACAACGGTGAAAGTTGCATGTTAGCGGCTCATATAGCCATATAATAAGCAGAGTTTGATGCTCGAAATTATACTAAGTGACATATAAATCCGAACACCCAGTTTAAATGGTTTTATTTTAATAAAATTTTGTATAAGTACTTAATGAAGCATAATAAGGAAATGATAAATATTTCAAAATTATTGCGCTGCTTTAAAGCCCTTTGACCTTTAATAATGTGTGGATGCACCCTGATATGCTACGCATTCTCCAACGCGCCTAGGCATGCTTCTGATCAGGTGGTCAATGTCCTCCTGTGGTATCTCATTCCAGGCAACCACCAACTGCTCTCGAAGTGCTTCTAGAGTCTGAGGAGGACGTTGCAAATTGAGCAATCCCCTACCCATCATATCCCACACTTGCTCAATTGGGGATAAGTCGGGAGATCTTGGTGGCCATGGTAACAATGTGACATCATTATGTTGAAAGAAGTCTATTGTGAATCTTGCAACATGTGGTCGGGCATTATCTTTTTGGAAAGTTGGATCTGCCAGGGTGTCAAGATAGGGTAAAAGATGGGGTTCTAGAACTTCGTGGATATAACGCTGCGCGTTCATGTTACCTCTGATGAAGATTAAAGGTGACCTGGAACCATAAGCTATAGCACCCTAAACCATAACTCCAACAACTCCCAAACTACGAGGTGCACTCCAATCTGAGAAAGAACGGGGGAGTTGTGGCTCTTGTCCGCAGCAGTCTTTCCTGCTCCAGGGATCTTTCTTTGGAATCAGACCGGAAGGACATTCTGTGGCTTCGCCTCAACTCCAAAACATCACCCAAATTTATTTGCTGCCTTTATCGCTCTCCCTCGAACCATAACTGGGATGACCTACTCGAATACCTCGCCGTCCAGATCGACTACCTGAACATCAATCACCCCGCTTCAGAGGTAGTTCTTCTCGGTGATTTCAATGCCCATAATGAGCTTTGGTTGGGCTCAAATAAGACCGATGCAGCAGGTCGTGCAGTCGAAGCGTTCGCTCTTACTCAAGGGCTGACCCAGCTGGTGAGGAGCCCTACTTTTTTTCCCCGCGTCTCGTCACACGCCAGTAGCCTGCTGGATCTCTTTTTGACCACGCATCCTGCCCCTTACAGCACTGCTGTCCTGTCCCCCCTGGGTAACTCAGATCACGGTGTTGTGGAGGTTAGGTTTCGGTCAGAAGCCGCTGTGGCAGCAGAAACTCGCACAGGCCGCAAAACTTGGCATTACGGACATGCCGACTGGGAGGGGCTCAGAGACTTCTTCTCTAGCTTTCCTTGGAGAGATGTCTGTTTCACTGACGCGGATGCGTCGACTGTCTGTTCTTCAATAACCGAAATTATCCACGACGGAATGGAGGAATACATCCCTCATACAGTGAAAGTTCATAAACCAGGGCCCAACGGCTGGTTTAACAAATCGTGTGACACTGCTCGCCAGCAGAAGATCAAGGCCCACAGAACCTACTTACAAAACACCACTGCAGAGAACAGACAAGCCGACGTCGAGTCCAGAAACAAATATAACGAAGCGGTTCGCAATGCCAAAAACCAGCATGATATAAAAGTTAGGCACAGGGTAATGTCGCAGCGCAATGGCAGTCGGTCTTTCTGGACGCTGGCCAAGCAGATTGAAAAGAACTTCTCACACAGTAGCCTTCCACCACTTACGTGTCAGGATGGAACTATTGTATTCGACTCAAAGGCCAAGGCGGAAGTGCTAGCCAAGATCTTTGCTGCCAACTCCACCATGGACGTCCCCACCAACGCCCAAGTGCCGTCAATTCAAAGGGTTCCCCACACTATGCGGGAGGTAACATTCAGGCATAAGACCATAAGACGAATGCTCTTGTCGCTCGACATCAACAAAGCTTCTGGTCCGGACTTGATTCCTGCCATTGTACTGAAGAGATGTGCAGCGGAGCTTGCTCCAGTTCTTTCGCGTCTCTTCCAGATATCTTATGAATCTGGCACCTTCCCAGAAAACTGGAAATTTGCTCATGTACAGCCCATCCCAAAAAAAGGATCTAAAACCGACCCTTACAACTACAGGCCTATAGCTCTGCTTTCTGTTATAAGTAAAGTGATGGAGAGGTGCATAAATCGCGAGCTTCTAGACTACCTCGAACGTCACAGCTTGATTAGCGACAGGCAGTACGGTTTCCGGAACCAACGATCCACAGGGGACCTTCTAGCTTACGTCACGCAACTGTGGAGTAAAGTCATCCAGTCTCATGGTGAGGCTCATGTCGTTGCTCTTGACATCACGAAAGCGTTCGATCAGCTGTGGCACGCTGCCCTCTTAAGCAAACTTCCATCCTATGGCCTCCCAGAAAAGCTTTGTAGATGGGTGGCTGACTTTATCTCTGGCCGCAAGATATCCGTCGTAATTGACGGATTCTCCTCTTCATCCCACAACGTCAACGCGGGTGTTCCCCAGGGATCGGTCTTGGCTCCAACACTGTTTCTCTTACATATCAACGACCTCCTTTCCTGCACGATCAACCCAATCCACAGCTTCGCTGATGACAGCACTCTACATGCAGGAATTCAAAGTGACAAGCCGATATCTGCCGCTGAGCTGGAAAAAAGAAGACTAGCGACGACTTCTTCTCTGACAAGAGACCTGGAGGCTATCACTGCTTGGGGACGCGACAATCTTGTACAGTTCAATGCTTCCAAAACCCAGTACTGTACTTTGACGAACAAAAAGCGTTCTAGCGCTCATACAGTTTCGATGGACAGTCGAGTTCTACCAAAGAGCCATTCATTTCGGCTGGTCGGAGTCCAGATCACCGAGGACCTGATCTGGCACGAACACATCTCTTCAATAGCTGCAGCTGCTGGGAAAAAGCTAGGCTATTTGTTTAGGGCTAAGAAGTACTTTTCTCCGCATGACCTTCTCACTCTATACAAGGCCCAGATAAGGCCTAGCCTCGAGTATTGCTCACACATTTGGGGTGCTGCCGCCCCGACTACATTGTCCATGCTCGATGCTGTCCAGAGGAGGGCGGTCCGACTGATCGATGACTCTTCTCTAACAGACAGTCTCGGGACTCTTTCGCACCGGCGGGCCGTCGGCGATCTAGCTCTCTTCTATCGCTACACCAACGGGCTTTGCTCCTCAGAGCTCTCTTCCATGATGCCGCCGCGCGATGTGCCTGCCAGACAGACCCGCCTGACTTCGGCGTCCCATCCTAACCGTGTCAAACTTCGTACCTCCAGAACTGGCCGATACGACCGCTCCTTTGTCCCGAGGGTGTCTAGATTGTGGAACAATCTACGGGAGGAAGCTTTTCCCAGTTCTACTAACCTTAGGCAGTTCAAAAATCGTATTAACTAAATTTCTTTGGGATCATCATAGCAGCCGCGGTGTTCCGGCATTTAGGCTTCTGCCTGCGCGGCTGTTCCGATATAAAAAAAAAAAAAAAAGTGTGATGAACGTGTCTTTCAACAAAAAACTGTGGATTCCTCCTTTCACCCGTCGCCTTCTAACCCTGGCACGACCATCGTGCATGCCTAAACAAAATCGAAACTCGTCACTAAAGACAATACTGTTCCATTCCTGATCCCAGAGTGACCGTTGTCTGCACCACTAAAGGCGATTACGTCGGTGTTCTCGAGTTAAAGGGAGGACCCAGTGTGGCCGGTATGAAAACAAGCCAAAACTTCTCACTGGTCGGTAAACACTTCGCATGCCAATAGGTCTTCCGTGTTCTGCAAACCATTCATTTGCAATGGACCTGGTAGTGGTCAATAAGGCCAATAATCTTAGGCGGCGATCTTCACGGTCTGTTGTTCTACGGCGGCGTCCAGTGCCCCTTGCTCTTTGCGTACGGCCTTCTCGAAGCCATGCCTGACAACACCTAACCACAGTGTCTACACTTCTTAGCACTCTAACTGCAATTGCCCGAAAAGAAAGCTTCCCGAAGTCCCACTATACGGCCCCTATCAAACTCACTAAGTTGACGAAATCGTACAGGTCTCCGTACTCTAGGCATCGTAACCGATCGTAAAGGATGTCAAGAACCAAAATCCGCCAACGTTGATTCGTTACTGATAAGGCTGAACATTTTTTCACTTGTTATTTACAGTAAGATAAATACATTCACCAACTTTTATTAAAATAAAACCATTTAAACTGGGTGTTCGGATTTACATAGTCGTGCCATAAGTTCTGTCCCATGATAATCTCATGATAAAAATGAAACAAGATAAGATATATTTATATGAAAGATATTATTTATTCGACAACATTTTTAGAATTCATAATCAAACAGTTTTATTCAAAATGTCCCCCCTTGGCCTTCACACACTGCTTCAATCTCGCGGGCCACTCATCTATCACTGCACGCACAGCTTCCAAAGGAATAGCTGCCGCTGATCGGATCAAATCCGATTTCAGAAACTCGATATTACGGTGGGCTTTGGAGCAGGCCAACTGCTCTAGCAGGTCCCACAACTTGTAGTCTAAAGGATTGAGGTCCGGACTCCCTGAGGGCCAATCTTCCGCAGCAATGAACTCTGGCACATTGCTTTCCAGCCAGCGCTGCGTACTCTTAGCCTTGTGAGCGGGGGCGGAATCCTGCTGGTAGACCCAGTGTTGGTTGGCAAACAATGTACCACTTAAAGGCTTGACGATAGGATCCAGTATGTCGCTCTGATAGTTTGCCGCTTTTGTTTTCACGCCCTGTTTACAGAAATGGAGCTGAGTGACTCCTTCGTAGGACACCCCCCACCAAACCATGACTGACGCAGGGTGGTGGCCTCTCTCAACTCTCGGAATGATCTCCGAAGCTTCCTGTGAACTCCTTGCATACACTTTGTCATTTTGTCGGTTGAATTTTTCTTCTATGGTGAAGATTTTCTCATCCGTGAACAAAATCTTTCGGAATCCCCCAGCGGCGTACCTCTCCAAGAGCTTCTTGGATCTTGTCGCCCTGATGTGTCGCAAGGTGGCCGTAAGTCGCTGGCCCGTACGTCTCCGGTAAGCCCCTAGCACTAGGTCTTGTTTAATGATGCGCGACATCGTCCGGACAGGAATCTTCATTTCCCTGGATAGGATCTTCTGCTTCCGGAGTGGATTCCTTTGAATCCTGGCTTTTACGGCTTTGATGGCTGCTGGAGTCCTTACTTGACGAGGTCTTCCTTCAAGAGATGTGCAGCGGAGCTTGCTCCAGTTCTTTCGCGTCTCTTCCAGATATCTTATGAATCCGGCACCTTCCCAGAAAACTGGAAATTTGCTCATGTACAGCCCATCCCAAAAAAAGGATCTAAAACCGACCCTTACAACTACAGGCCTATAGCTCTGCTTTCTGTTATAAGTAAAGTGATGGAGAGGTGCATAAATCGCGAGCTTCTAGACTACCTCGAACGTCACAGCTTGATTAGCGACAGGCAGTACGGTTTCCGGAACCAACGATCCACAGGGGACCTTCTAGCTTACGTCACGCAACTGTGGAGTAAAGTCATCCAGTCTCATGGTGAGGCTCATGTCGTTGCTCTTGACATCACGAAAGCGTTCGATCAGCTGTGGCACGCTGCCCTCTTAAGCAAACTTCCATCCTATGGCCTCCCAGAAAAGCTTTGTAGATGGGTGGCTGACTTTATCTCTGGCCGCAAGATATCCGTCGTAATTGACGGATTCTCCTCTTCATCCCACAACGTCAACGCGGGTGTTCCCCAGGGATCGGTCTTGGCTCCAACACTGTTTCTCTTACATATCAACGACCTCCTTTCCTGCACGATCAACCCAATCCACAGCTTCGCTGATGACAGCACTCTACATGCAGGAATTCAAAGTGACAAGCCGATATCTGCCGCTGAGCTGGAAAAAAGAAGACTAGCGACGACTTCTTCTCTGACAAGAGACCTGGAGGCTATCACTGCTTGGGGACGCGACAATCTTGTACAGTTCAATGCTTCCAAAACCCAGTACTGTACTTTGACGAACAAAAAGCGTTCTAGCGCTCATACAGTTTCGATGGACAGTCGAGTTCTACCAAAGAGCCATTCATTTCGGCTGGTCGGAGTCCAGATCACCGAGGACCTGATCTGGCACGAACACATCTCTTCAATAGCTGCAGCTGCTGGGAAAAAGCTAGGCTATTTGTTTAGGGCTAAGAAGTACTTTTCTCCGCATGACCTTCTCACTCTATACAAGGCCCAGATAAGGCCTAGCCTCGAGTATTGCTCACACATTTGGGGTGCTGCCGCCCCGACTACATTGTCCATGCTCGATGCTGTCCAGAGGAGGGCGGTCCGACTGATCGATGACTCTTCTCTAACAGACAGTCTCGGGACTCTTTCGCACCGGCGGGCCGTCGGCGATTTAGCTCTCTTCTATCGCTACACCAACGGGCTTTGCTCCTCAGAGCTCTCTTCCATGATGCCGCCGCGCGATGTGCCTGCCAGACAGACCCGCCTGACTTCGGCGTCCCATCCTAACCGTGTCAAACTTCGTACCTCCAGAACTGGCCGATACGACCGCTCCTTTGTCCCGAGGGTGTCTAGATTGTGGAACAATCTACGGGAGGAAGCTTTTCCCAGTTCTACTAACCTTAGGCAGTTCAAAAATCGTATTAACTAAATTTCTTTGGGATCATCATAGCAGCCGCGGTGTTCCGGCATTTAGGCTTCTGCCTGCGCGGCTGTTCCGATATAAAAAAAAAAAAAAAAGTGTGATGAACGTGTCTTTCAACAAAAAACTGTGGATTCCTCCTTTCACCCGTCGCCTTCTAACCCTGGCACGACCATCGTGCATGCCTAAACAAAATCGAAACTCGTCACTAAAGACAATACTGTTCCATTCCTGATCCCAGAGTGACCGTTGTCTGCACCACTAAAGGCGATTACGTCGGTGTTCTCGAGTTAAAGGGAGGACCCAGTGTGGCCGGTATGAAAACAAGCCAAAACTTCTCACTGGTCGGTAAACACTTCGCATGCCAATAGGTCTTCCGTGTTCTGCAAACCATTCATTTGCAATGGACCTGGTAGTGGTCAATAAGGCCAATAATCTTAGGCGGCGATCTTCACGGTCTGTTGTTCTACGGCGGCGTCCAGTGCCCCTTGCTCTTTGCGTACGGCCTTCTCGAAGCCATGCCTGACAACACCTAACCACAGTGTCTACACTTCTTAGCACTCTAACTGCAATTGCCCGAAAAGAAAGCTTCCCGAAGTCCCACTATACGGCCCCTATCAAACTCACTAAGTTGACGAAATCGTACAGGTCTCCGTACTCTAGGCATCGTAACCGATCGTAAAGGATGTCAAGAACCAAAATCCGCCAACGTTGATTCGTTACTGATAAGGCTGAACATTTTTTCACTTGTTATTTACAGTAAGATAAATACATTCACCAACTTTTATTAAAATAAAACCATTTAAACTGGGTGTTCGGATTTATATGTCACTTAGTATAGTTTGACGCAATCACAGCATAGAGAGGGTGAAACAAATATTCCGTTTCATTGTCTTTCTATTTTATTAGAGAGTATTTTTTGAAATCGTGGTAGAAAAATGTTTATGGTTTAAAAGTGTTGTTTGAGGCTGAAGCGAGGAATCCTTTAAGATTTGTTGCTAACATTTTTTTCGAAATTCATGGAAAAATGGTGAGTATTGATGGAGAACTGTATAACTTTATTATATACGCATAGCTTGTCAACCCGGGCCGATCTTCTTGATACTTTTTCCTTTGATGTAGGCCCAGCAGCTAAAACAGTTTAAGGGTTCCTTTTTCATTAAAAAGACCTTCAACCATGCGATAAAGCAGAAAGGAAAAATAAACATCACAATCTGCGGATTGCCTACGTAGTTGCTATTGATAGCCTTCCATTAAAATATTTCAGAATTATTAGTAAGGAATATCTAAATTCGAATTTCAGTGTTTATACAGTATAATATTTTAGAAAATGGTGTCAGGTATCCTGATATTCCAATTCTATAAAACGTATTTTCACTTATGATTAGGAATCAATCCTCGAGACAATGTTTCATGATTACAATCTGTACAAACGTGGTAAATATTTTTTGCCAAGCCCAAAGTAAATAACAAATGATCTTTGACGCGTCTTCAATAGGCAGTTTCAAGCTTTTCACAAATCGATGGGCTGTCGGTGGTCTCTTCTACCGGTGTGCCAACGGACGCTGCTTCTTTGGATCCTCCTCCATTATTCCGGTAACTACAGGACTTTTAACATTCATTTAAGCTCGGCAGAGCACTGAACGTCGAGAGCTGCTCGCTACAGCCGCTCCGCCCGCTAGTCCGGTAGTCTGATATGAAAAATATTTTAATTCGGTTTCTTTGCATAATATTAAAATTGTGTTTAAGCATTTTTGTAACAAACTGGTGTTTGCGCTCCGAAGTGCTCTTAGGTTTTTATTACAGTCCAAAGAAAAAATGTCATCCAGAACTTTTCCCTGAAGTTAATAATTTTCGAGATATAAGCGATACAGTGTTTGGAAAAGTGCGGAATATGTCATTCTCCGCCATGGAAAATAATGTGAAAAAACGAAGATCTTAATGTTGCCGAACATCTTAAATATTTTTTGAGCGTCCATTAACTTCAACCCCAAGCGTTTTAGCAGCTACTGTTATTATACACCTGTTTTTTAATTGTGATTCGAGGTCAGGCTCAATGTATATTTTGTATGAGTGTGAGAGAGATCTCCGCCACGGCTGACGGTCGTTCTGTTCTGCAACTATCTCTCTCTCTTTCTCTCTCTCTTGCTCTCTCGCTTTCTCGCTCTCTCTCTCTCTCTCTCTCTCTCTCCCACTGACACAGAATATATGGTGAGGTTCAAATTTGGCTGACATCACAATAAGTATTAGAGAGAAGCGTGTAATTTGTATGTTAGAATGAGTGCGTAGGCGGCAACGCGGCAAGCCGCAGCTGCGTGCATGGCATCGTCACTCGGGTTGCTATGCAACGAGGTGCTTCTGTCTCTATCTAGCATACGTACTGCATGCTTCTCGCGCTTCTCTCTCGTAAACATGACAATGTCAGTGGTATATTGATTTCACTATAGTACAGTGTGTCTCAGATTCGATTCTCTGTATAGGGATCTCGGCTTCTGGTATACCTACAGCAAAGGTGAAATAGGCAAATTTTTAGAGGAAACTTAATGCTTTTGATAGCCGGTTTCATATTTAGGATCGGTCAATTAGTTTTGCAAATATCAGCGAAAAAACGAAACTGGCGGAATGTGTTGTTTGTCAGTAAATCCAAAACGGTTAATTTTACTGCTGTCAAAATGTCACATCATTCGGTCATTTCTTAAAGAAAAAATAGATAGCATATATGACATGTCTCAATCGTCTTCTGTTTTCCAGCAAACTGCCTCAACTTTCATTTCCCTTTTGGCCACAATATTGGATTTTTTTAAATTTGAAAAGAGTGAAAATTTGGAGTCTACTGATGTCTCACAAGTGCATAAAAGATTGGAGTATCACCGAAATATCATTACACGTAATGTTATGTATTGGTTTTTTCCTAAGGAGGCCATGATTTATTTTCCAAAAAATAAAATTAATGAGTAAGGCACAAAAAACACATAATAAACGCCTTGAATTTTCAATAGAATATTAACATTAATAAGAACTTCTCAACAAGTCAAATGTTTTGGGACAAATTCCCAACTATGAATGTGAGAAAAAAACAAGTTAGAAAAAACGTTCTAAATTTATTTTACACTTGAACAAACAAACATTTTACAAAATTGTAATGTAATGAAAATCTAGTTACGTGAGTATTAATTTACACAATTGGTAACTGTCGTACAACCTTAGCTAGTGTATTTCTATTAATGTTTCTAACTGTGCTCAAGATTCTTTGTCTCAAGATTTCTATGGTTTCGGGAGGATCAAATTCATAGACTTCATTCTTTGTGTGGCCCTAGAGGTAGAAATCCAAGGGTGATAGGTCAGGCGATCTAGGAATCAAATACCATTTAATGAAATTATTCATTCATCAAACTGCCCTCTAAGAAGTTCCTGACTTGAATGGTGTTGTGAGGTTCTTCTAAACTCATTTTCGGTTAGATAGCTCGTAAAGCCGCCACGACCTGGTTTACCAACAGCTCTAGGTACCTCTGTTTGTTCAGGTTGTAGTCAAACAAAAATGGACCTATAAGTCGATTTTCTGAAATGATTAATCTCTAATTTCAAATAGGTGACCAATTAAAAATAGCAAGGTAGATTAAATTACCAATGACCTCACACCAAACGTTAGTTCCAAATCTGGTCTGTAGATGTCTCTCCGCCACTTCGTGAGGGTTTTCCACATCCCAAGGGTGAGTGTAGTGGTTATTAAAAACAATTCGTAAACCTACTCTCATCGGACCACAAGACATGATTAACAAAATCGGGGTCTTCATTAGACTTCCTAGTATACCACTCACATAAGCGCATTCTCCTTCGAAAATCAGTTTCCTTAAGTCCTTGAACTGTTGTGGGTTTGCGTGGCTGGTATAATACGCATTCTTATTTAACACTTTCTGTACTTTTGATTTTGCCAGACCAATTTCTCGTTCTATAGTTCTTATTGATGCACTAGGGATTTCGTTGACAGCTTGTAAAATGTTTCGGTCGCGATTTTCATTTTCAATATTGTATCCGCTTCTAGGTTTACAATAACATACCTCCCTAAGATGCTTTGGAATTTAGTTGATTAATATGTATAGAATATTTAGTACTATCGGCAACATTTCAATTGGTATTTTTTGGTATTGTCTTTCGGGGTCGAAAATGACACTTTTGTTCGGAATGTCCTGAAAACCTAAAAGCACTTTGACCGGAGCGCACAAAGAACAATTTTTTGAAAAAGAGTTGACACAAATTTGGGCCTAATAACATGCACATTTGTTAAAAAGGGTACTTCTTGAGTGAGATTATACAAAAAATCCAAGTCAGAATATTTTTTCATCAGATGCGAAGATGCCACCTGGACTACGAGGGGGTATTTAGAGTTTGGAACAATCTGACAGAAGATGCCTGCAATACTTTTACCAACCATAAGAGGTTTAAAACCCTCCTTAACTCCTTTATAGCAGTGGCACTAATTCATCTATACTCGTATATTCGATTGGCTGCTAAATGAAACCACCAAAACTTATTCCGTGGCTTACATGCCGATATTACATCATGCTTGTCTGGCCAATAAAAGCACACATATGTTGGCAGAATATTATTTACCTGAAGTTGCTCTGCAAACGAGCTTTCACATTAACCTTGAATTTACTGTAATCTTCTGTTTTGATCAGATAATCAGGTAGTTTATTGAGTAAGATGATATTCCGATTTGCTTCAACAAAGGTAACATATTTAACAATGTATCTACAACACGAAGTCAATATATGATTACATTAAAAAAAATCAGCAGCACTGCATTGTAAATGAGTCTCAAAATTAGTTCTTGAGATACTCTCTCACTAACTGTAGCCCAGCCTCTAGCCCTTTTCCATGGAATTTATTTATGTCATGTAAGAACAGTCAAGGTTATAATATACATTCAATAGATGCAGCAAGCTTTTATTTTATAGATCTGCATACGCCAGGTATATTCTTTAATTTACCGATTGAGCTACCGGTGCGACCGGTTAGCAAGTTTGCGTTCTGTAATTTCCGCTGGAACGACCGGTTGTACATCAAACTTTTCTTTATATTGATGATGGATATGCCACCGGCGCCAACAGCATCCATTGACGTTCGGGCTCTGTTGATCCACGATATTCTAACCTCTACATTTTATCCTTTTTTGACAACTACAGTTTTATGTGAAAGAAATGGAAGAATAAAAGATTGAAGTTATGATACAGCATAGGAGTGGAGTGAAATTTAATGTTTTTTCAACACAATTCGAAATAAACAGAGCATCTAAAGGCAAAATTGATTTTATCTTGAGTTATGCATATCTGTTCACCACAACATCAACTGCTGCGTACATCGCCATAATGATTTTAAATGATACGGAGTTCAAATTACCAAGTAACCATTCACGATAAAGCAACTGTTAGGTTTTCTCGTATGACGGCAACCTGAAGGCTAAAAATGCGTCTTTTTATTAACCACCATTCAACGGAACCGGTTGCTGACGTCATCACATCAACTGTTAACCATAAGTTCACCGGATCCATCAGTGATGGTATCAACCGGTGGATTAAAGAATATACCTGCATATTGGGTAACGCCCTGTAAGAAGGGTTTTGACAACATTGTCTTATTTGTGAGCTTGGAAGTTTTTACGAGTTTGTTGGAAAAAGAAAGCTATTTTAATATGAAGGTTCACCCGGGAGGGTCCAAAGAGGATGCAGTACGACTGATAATGGGGAAGGAGCTGAGCGGCGGCGAATCCCGTTCAAAAACTGGAAGCATGGGCACATTGACGCAGATGTCATCGGAGCAGAAAACCAATGAGAGACTGATGATGATTATAGACGACCAGGCGAGGCAAATCCCAGAACTCATGGAGACAATCAAGGACCAGACGGCTAAAATTGACAGCCTGGCCGCCCAGGTAACACTTTTAGTAAATTCGAAAGAATCCCCCAAAGAACGGAGCAACAGCCTAAAGAGACCGCTATGGACCATTACCGACGATCAATATACATCCACAGACGATGACATACAGACTGACGGATTTCTAAAAGCAAAATCTAGATGGAGGGGAAGGAACAAGACTGACCGACGAGCCTAGGACCTTCCACCTCTTACAAATACAGAATCCACCTCCCCCACTTCATCAAAACAACATATCAGTAACACTATGTCTACTACCAAACCTTTATCATCGGTTGACGGAGGGACTACATTGTCTACCTCTCAGGTCACTCCGTCGGCCAATGTCACTTCTCCTCAGGAATTTCGCGACGTGGCATCAGGCAAACCTTCACGCCAAAGGCGTCCTGCGTGATGGGGCGGGGTGGCGTACGTTAAACTACAAATTCATTCCCATAGGCATTAAAATAGATCGCACGGCTGCTGTCAATGCGGGAAGAATTATTAGTAAATCTGAGGAAGACTATCGTAAGATAGTTCAACTGTTCCGAGTGGATGAAGTGCCCCTTCACACTTTTCCCCTCCCTTCGGAACGGAACATCCACGCGGTGGTTCGAGGAGTTCCCGTCAACTTTTCGGATTCTGAGTTTAAGTAAGAACTTGAACAGAGAGGATATAGCCCTCTCCGTATTATTCGATTGAGGCGCAGTGGCGGCGCTCCCATGTCTTTGGTGGTCGTGATACTGCCCAAGAGTGAAAAGTCCCAGCAAGTATTAAAGGAACATGAACTGCTGGGACTGGCTGTTCGAGGTGAGGTTCAGAAGAACTCCAAACTCATTGGGCAGTGCCTCTGCTGCCAAAATTAAGGGCGTGCGCAGTCATACTGCACTGCTCCACCCTATTGCACATTTGAGCAAAGGACCACATGACGCGTTTGGGCCCCCTCACAGGACAGGTAGAGCGCCGATATGCAAACTGTGGAGAAGGCCATCACGCAAACAGCCCGACTTGCAAGTTAATTCCAAGGAGGAATTTGCAAGTTATAGCACAAAGGCGCAACCTGTCATACGCGGATGCAGCTGGGGAAGCAACCTTGTCTGGTCCTTCTGCCCAACCTCCCATGAACGCGCAAAATGTGGACCTGACAACCGCGCTAAGGTCCTTTACAACAAATAATAAGTACACTGATTAGCGCTACTCAAGCTTTGCAGGCGATCTTTAATGTAAATGGATAGGTACAATAGTAGACAGGCTGTATTTCTTAAAATACTTTTTTGGAATTGTTTGGGCCTAAGGGACATTCCCAAAAAACGGGAACTTCATCAAGCTCTTTTGAATGACGGTATAGATGTAGCCTTGCTGCAGCAGGAAACGTTGCTTAATTCGAGAGATCGTCTAGCTCTCCCGAATTACGATGTTATCCGTGCTGACAGCGTCTGTGGTGGTCGATATGGCGGGAGGTGTCCCGTTGAAGATCACATCGGTGTATGTCAGGTGTGGTGCCAGGCTACAAGAGGCGGATCTGGAAAACTTATGGACTACTCAGGTCCACTTATTGTGACAGAAGGCTTCAACTGCAAATATCGAGCATGGAATTCCAGGTTGAATTCCACGAGTGGGATTCGACTGTACAACCATGTGATATGAAATGGGTACCTTGTACATAGTACTGAAGAGCCGACACACCACCCATTCAATCATCTTCAGACACCAGATGTCATTGACTTCGCGATATCTAAAAACTGTAGATACAGTCTCGAGTCTTGTATGATATCTCTAGTGATCATCTACCTGTTGTCTTGGAGGTGGAAAATGAGGAGGAAGCTCCTCCAAGGAAACGCATTGATTGGGAGCTATACAAGTTGTTCCTTAGACAGTTTCTCCAATATCCCGATCATAGATAGATGAGACTGGAATAGATGCCGCTCAAGCGGAGTGGGCAAGTTTCATTCAAACAGCTCTACAGCGTGCAGCTGTACTTCCTGTACAACAACACGGCAGACCTTTTTTCCTGCGGTCATTCGTCAGAAAATCTCTGACAAGAGAGCCGCTATTAAGCAGTCAAAAAGATCTTGCAATCCTGATGACATTCGTCGGGCTACGAATCTTGTCCATGAAGTAAGAAACGCGCTCCATGAATTCCATACTGAGCAATGGAGCGACTTTCACTTGCTTGATTCAAGTTTTCCTCTCTGGAGTGTTACAAAGTCACTCAAAAAGGGAAAGCGAGAACAACTCCAGTACATCCACGGTCCTGAAGGCATAGTCTTCAGAACAGAGGATAGGGTCGAAGTTTTCGCTGACGCCATGGTAAAACAGTTCTCTCCCAACAATAATCTTGATAATAACCTCGACGAGGAAAAACACGTAAGATCCGTCAGGAGATATTTTGGAGCCAACGGCGTTAGCGGAGGCACGATATCCTCTCCAGATTACTCTTCTTTAGAAGATTCATCTGAGGCATCCCATAGCACATTAGAGGAACCCTCAGCGGTTCCACATTGCACTCCAGCGGAGCTCCTAGGTCTTATTAAAGACCCCAAGGTGTGTAAAGCAAATCATCAAATTACCAACAAGGCGCTGAAGCTGCTCTCGACATATTTGGCGGCAATAATCAATGCGATGCTCAGAACCCAGCACTTCCCTGCGTGGTAGAAGACTGCTGAGGTCATCATGATTCCAAAGAAGGTGGGTTCGATATTTCCTCAGGATTACCGTCCCATTTGTATGCTGTCAGCTCCTGATTTATCGCCACCTTGAGAATTTTTCGTAACATCACCACGTGATTCCTGACGTTCAATTCGGTTTGCGGTCCGAGGATAGCACCAAGCTGCAGGCTGTCAGGCTGGTGGAACATGTATCCAGAGGGTTCATCCGTAGCATGAGTACTGGCATCTTGCTTTTGGATGTCTCAAAAGCCTTTGACAAGGTGTGGCACGCGGGCCTCCTTTATAAGCTAATAAAAAAGGTTTTCCTTTTTGGCTTCTAAAGTTACTGAAATCCTTTCTTGAAGGAGGAAAGTTTCGGTTCAAAATTAACAGTGTTTTGTCAACAACACGGCCAGTACAAGCCGGGGTTCCTCAGGGTTCGGTCCTAGGACCAATCCTTTATTCGCTTTTTATCCATTATGTCTCTTGCCCCGGCAACTGTGAAGTCTACCTCTATGCTGACGACACTGTACTTGTCGCCCAGTCTTGTACTGGTGATCTGGTTCACGATGAGTTGCAGAGTGCGGTGGACGAAGTACCTACTAGAGTGGGCGGAACAGTGGCTGATTGAAATTAATCATTCGAAAACGCAGGCTATTTATTGTACCAAAAAACGTCGCCCCCCCCCTGCAGAAACATACAGCAGCGTTAAAAACCAAATTCCAAGTTACGTGTCGGCAATAATATCCTTTGTTATGTAGATCCTCCAAATTGAGTTTAATAAACAAAGTTTGATCAAATGATTATTAGACCAGCCATTACTTATGCATGTGCGGCTTGGTATTTTCTTGCCAAGACACACATGCGAAGCCTTCAAGTACTGCAAAGTAGAACTTTGCTAACAATTTGCAACGCTTCATAGTATGTCTCAAACGAGACGCTACACAGAGACCTTGATATTCCTTACTTGAGAGATCATGTCAAGCTTCAGTCGCAGCGACGCTATAGTCAAGCGGAATCGCACAGCAACCCTCTGTTGCGCGACTCAGTTTACTACACAGTGGAGCAAGTTCGTAAACTTCAAGGCCACGGCTCGCACTGTAATCAAAAATCGGCGCGAGCTTTTAGTAAACTTAAAATTACACTCCAACAAAACCGAATCAACATTTGTTTAGTTCACCTCAAAATTAATCTGTATAACCAGTCAAGAAGCCTAGGTATTTCCTCTTAAACTAAACACTTCTGTTTTTCTTTGCCCTTCTCCTTTTTTCTTCTCTTTCCCTCTCTCTTTTTTCTTGACATTGTCTGGTTTCTGGGTAACCAGGACTGACAGATACGACTAACGTACATTAGACAGTGACTAATGGGCAAAGGTCCTACGGACCGCCCAGACGAACAAGTGACGAATAGTAGTACGCATAATAGGTCTAGTCTGTTTTCAGAAAGACAACATATAAATAACCGGTCTGCAACAGCAAATAGATACCCTTATACTTCATTGGCAGCATAGTCAGTAATGATTTTCTCACACAGGAAAATCACTGATTTTATATTCATGCAGACCAATACACATAATCATCCAGATGCGATCTTGCTATTCAGACAACTTTCTTCTCAGAGATGAAAGCTATACACTACTCGGCTTCACAACATATGCAACCAACAATGCGTGTAGATGAGCTATTCCTCCATAGATGGACGCTCGCAACGATCCTAGTGAGTAAGCGTGGAATGACTGATTGCACCCTAAAAAATACCTAGTCTGCAAGATGATATTTTATAGTTTTTTACGCTTTATCGGTTTTTTACATAGTACCAGTGCCGGTCTGATCGACACAGCAATCCCTGAAACTCCATTATTGATAAGTAGGAATACGTGGGCCATTTTTAAAGTAAGAACCGATGGCGCATCGTGTTCGAGCATCCTGCCCCCTGACGCCCGTTCAACCTCAGACACTATTGGCCGGTATCTCACTACGCCGCCATTACATTTCACGTCTCTGTGTGCTTCGTCTGTCGTCATGTCAATCAGTGAGCCCACCGATTGTAAAGTGCGTTCAGTAATTCGGTTTTTTTTTATCATTACATCATCTCCTACTTTTACAGATCTGATTCTTGTTAGTTCTTCATCATTTTCCAATAGCTCTGAATCCAACCTTTCTATTGCACAGCGACCGTCATAGACAGAGAAAACATTTCAAGCTCAAACGGGAGATGAGGCTGTCATTTGCTTGAACGTTCCTAAATTGAATCAAACTGTTTGCGCTCTGTAAATATCCCTACCGGATATTGATTGTTGTATCTCCAGCTTCGTCAACGTGAATTTCAGTACTTGAATTTTCATCAGGGAAAATTAAATGTGACTGTTGATTGAGGATAGAAAGATGCAGGATCTTATACCCGCGTCAATACTGATTCACGGATCAAAGATAAAGCTCACTAGGTATATACGAATAGAATGTAATTATGTATAAATAATATAGAATTTATGTATATGATGGTGTAGATCGTACTGGGACATATACAGGGTGTTTCAGTTTATTGTTGCATAACTTTAAGATTCGATAGAACTTTTAAAATGAATGCATAAAGTCTATATAAACATGGGTCGAAAAATCCGTGGCTTCCGAAATACACGGTGTTTAAATTTACTTTCTAAAATAGTTATTTTTAAATATTTCGAACAATATTTGATGTATAACAGTGAAAATTGCTATACAAGGGTTTTTTGGTACGACAAAACGAACCATGGTTTATAGTTTTACTATAGACGCTAGAGGGCGCTCTCTACTGTACCTGTAGTGTATTAAAATGACAGAAATATTTTTCTTAGTGCAAGTTTTTGCTTTTTGAATAAAAAAACTGATTCTTCGCACTTTTCAACATAAAAAAGCTCTCTTGTGAATTTTCGTTATAGTTAGCCGTTTTTGAGATATTCCGATTTTTAAGGTTCGATGCATTTTTAATTATTTATGATAAAGTAACGTTAAAAAGTCAATATCTCGATAATTTTTAGAAGTAGGCTGTGCCTGCAAATATTTTTGAAATTGAAAGCAGAATAAGGTTAAACGTCAATTAGTTGACAGTTAGTTTTGTTGTATGTTGAAACCTGAAACATTTTTTTGCAATTGTGAATGCACGAAATTTTGTTTCTTTTGCCTGTTTTTTTTTGTAAGTTTTATAAAAATGCTATTTTTATTCTCCAATCAAGAGTTAGCGGATATTCATTTTGTGTACGGCTTTGTAAATTTAAAAGCAGCAGAAGCAGCCAGAGAATACGCACGAAGATTTCTAAACAGACGACATCCAACTCGCTCAGTATTTGTAAGAGTGCATCGCCAAATAATTGAAAATGGTTTTGGAAATCCCCAAGGGGATCAAAACATAAATGTTCGTCAGCCCAGATTTACCCGTATGATTCTGGGTGAGTTTGATAGAGATCCGACCACAAATGTTAGGAGAGTTTCTGGTGCCTTGGGAATTTCAGCAAGCCAAGTTCACCGTGTTCTTAGAAATGACCATAGACGTCCTTACCATTTGCAACCTGTGCAAGGACTACAGCCAGGGGACGCAGAACGAAGAATCACATTTTGTCAGTGGATTCTTGATAGAACTGATAATAATAGGGATTTTTTAAGTAACGTTTTATGGACCGATGAGTCATGCTTCACTGGAGTGGTTTCATAATCAACATATTTGGTCGCATGAAAATCCGCATGCAGTTCGGGAAAGAAATTTTCAGCATGAATTTAGTGTGAACGTGTGGATTGGTATCTACCGTACTCGACTATTTGGACCCTACCTTTTGCCTGCAAGGTTAAATGCTCCGACCTTCTTGGAATTTTTAAAGGCTGAACATGCAAATATGTGGGATGATGTTATGTTAGATTTAAGATGATTGGCCTGGTTCCAGCTTGATGGTTGTCCAGCTCATTATTCGAGAATAGTTAGAAACTGGCTGGACGAAAATTATCCAGAAAGATGGATCAGCCGTGGAGGACCAGTCGCCTAGCCTCCACGATCCCCTGACCTAAATCCATTAGATTTCTTTGTGTGGGGATTTCTAAAAGAAAAAGTGTCCCAGACTCCCGTAACCACAAGATATGCTAATAGACAGAATCAGGAATGCATGTGATGAAATAAGGCCTTATTTTCGATCATTCGTAGATCGGAATTGTGTATTGAACAATTGGGTTTACATTTCGAGCAACTACTTTAGATTTTGTATGTTTGTCCTAACTATCCAATAGCATTTTAGTTGTAAATAATTAATTTAATTTGTTAAAAATAATATTGGAAAATTAAACAAATTAATATTCTGGTTTTTTGTGTTTATTTGGAGTTAGGAATTATTGCTGTATTTAAAAACACAATCTAAGCGATCATCTTAATTACTTGTAATGTCCACATCGAAAATGTAAAAAAAATATTATTTTCCCATAAATAATTAAAAATGCATCGAACCTTAAAAATCGAAATATATCAAAAACGGCTAACTATAACGAAAACTCACAGGAGAGCTTTTTTATATTGAAAAGTGCGAAGAATCAGTTTTTTTATTCAAAAGGCAAAAAATTGCACTAATAAAAATTTTTCGGTCATTTTAATACACTACAGGTACAGTAGAGAGCGCGCTCTAGCGGCTACAGTAAAACTATGTCCATCGTTCGTTTTTTCGTACCAAGAAACCCTTGTACACCAATTTTCACTGTTATACATCAAATATTGTTCAAAATATTTAAAAAAAAAACTATTTTAGAAAGTAAATTTAAACACCCTGTATTTCGGAAGCCACGCATTTTTCGACCCATGTTTATATAGACTTTATGCATTAATTTTAAAAGTTCTGTCGAGTCTTAAAGTTATGCAACAATAAACTGAAACACCCTGTATAAAAGGTTTCTAAGTAGATTTTGTGAGATCCTGATGTTTTTTAATTTCATAAACAGAAATATGACGAAACTCCATGGTTTCTACTGCCAGTGAAGTGATGCTTCATAGGGATGATCTGCACAAGCGATCAAAAATCCAAGAAAACTCCAATGCGAGATTCGAACGTAATTTTGTTGCCCCGCAGGCATCACTATCAAGATCAGTATTACTTTTCGAATAAAGTGCTAGAATACTACAGAATCTGTAGATTCATCAACTTTGTAGGCAAGATCTTTATACAGGGTGATCCACAAGTCGTAATTAATTTTGTTTTTTAATTGAGTGCATTGTTTTCGTAAGAATAAAAAAAACCAATTAGATTATCAAAGCAATAAATGTACAAAAAAGACTATCATTATGACGGCATCTTTTTAATAAAGAAAACCGTATTTCCGCAAAATTTGCTAGGGCTTGAATTAGATGAAACGCATTATCTATTCTTTCTTGTAACTGATCAACAGTATCAATTTGTTCAGCATACATTAGTTGTTTCTGCCAATCCATCGTTGTCTAAAATAATTATTTAACCACGCGGTTGCTGATACCACACTTGTACTCTCGTTGCAACACACTTTCTAAATAATTTTCTAGAAAAGTTGACTATGAGTTTGCATTTAAACGTTGTGACAATACGTGCATAAGCAGTTGGCAATTGAAAATGATGCACCAGACATTTCTACGAAATCTTTGTTAAAACGAGTGGATTCTTACAGAACGCGGATTTTCTAACAAACCAAATATGTTTATTATGAGAATTAAAGGTTCCACTCCTCGTAAAAAGCGATTCATCGGAACCCAAAACCAGATCAATAAAATCTGCATTTTGATTATGCATTTGCTGTGACCACTCATAAAAATTTCGCCCTTGCACTTCGTCGCCGTGTAGCAGGTATTGCACATTTTGGCGCTGGTAAGGATGTAAAACTTCCCGACTTAAAATTATCCACGCAAGACCTTGGGAACACGGTAACTGGGCTGCAAATCCGCCTAGTACTTGTACTGGGATCATCCAACGCCAAATTAATTACTTCCAGTTCCTCTTGAACAGTATGCCGGACACCATGGCATCTAGCTGCGGGAAGCTTGGCAATTCCATATTGCCGAAGTTTTAGATTTTAACGCGTGAATACCTTTGGGGTAGAAGTTGGCGTCTGTTAGTGAATCTACGTTGATACACCCGAGAAGCCGGTAAAGCATTTCCATTACAGAACCCGTACACAAAAATAATATGGGCGTACTCATCATTGCTAAATTCCATTTCGCAACACTCAAGAATTAAAAAAAGAAACGTTCGATTTGACTTTTACAAAAAAAATGGTAGTAGTAACAGCAACAACCGTATAACTCAACTATCTCCCAAGAAATGACAAGTTGGTATCAACGCCTCCTATTTTTTTTATCTCGACTCTTCATGAATGATCTGATTTATTTTATTTTTATTTTTACGAAAACAAGTCACTCTAGGAAAAAACACGGGAGTGATTATTTGTAGCAAATTGAAGATGAAATTCGAAAAATTGCGCGTTTAAAAAAACAGTGGCGTACTATTTTTATTTGGAAAAATAATGCTACTAATCCCCTGTATCTACGCCACTGGTGCACGTGAATTTTAAGTAAACACTTTTGAATGTGGACAATACTTAGGTAAATCTACTTACCAAATTTCAGTTCATTCCAGTTGAAGGTTTTTTTTTATTTTCAAACTTTAACACCCCTTATCTTTTTAATGAAGCACTCGAGGAAAAAATGTTACATAGAAGACTCCCCTTAAAATGTGGTCCTGTGTATGATGTTTCATTTTTGGACACGACTTGTGAATCACCCTGTATAAAATAATGTGAGAAGCAAAATTTCTAAAATTATGGGGTAGCTTCCATCCAGTTGATGCCTATGGAAATTGGAATACTAAGAAAAAAAATCTTGAGTTTCGTAGGAACTACCCTAAGAGCAAAGCGGTCTCTCGGCTCTGTCGATATTTCGTGGATATTTCTATAATGGCAAGTTTTACCACAATATTTTAAGGTCCTGATTTTTGCAATTACATAACATCCATCCAGTCTTACCCCTGTGGGCATAGGAACTAGGCAATAAAGGGTGTTTCAATAAGGACGCAATATTTTAAGGTTCTATTAAACATGGTATTTCGTAACAAACAACTGAAATATTTATTGGATTATGTACGAAACAACACATCAGGTAAATGGCTAATCATTGCATGATAACGTTCGCCATTCACTGTTAGAGGATTACCCGCCTCGTCCTCCAAGGAAAACGGTCCAATTCCTCCAGATCTTAGTGCACACCAAACA
The DNA here is from genome assembly GCA_963669975.1 of Acanthoscelides obtectus. Lineage (NCBI taxonomy): Eukaryota > Metazoa > Arthropoda > Insecta > Coleoptera > Chrysomelidae > Acanthoscelides > Acanthoscelides obtectus. The sequence goes on along the minus strand of CAVLJG010000001.1, from coordinate 77,993,154 downwards.
GTGGCACGTTTTTGATGCATAGCTTGCTCATGAATTATTCTTGGAGTCTCTGTGTCCCAATTGTGGCAGTTTTGTCTATTGACGGAACCATCGAGATGAAAATGGGCCTCATCGCTAAAAATGATTTTGTCTACAAAATCACCATTGACATGTGCATGGTCTGTTGGCATAAGCGGTTGAGTCAATTGGACTTTGTAGGCATGCATGTGTAAATCTTTCGTTAGAATACGCTGGAGTGTGGCTGTTTTAATGTCCAATTCTTGAGCGCGATCACGAATCGACGTCCCTGGACTCTCGGCTACTTTTTCGCGAACTGCTGCAATACGACCGCTGCGAACTCGTCTCGTACATTTCACATCATTAACAGAACTAGTACTTTCAAATTTTTGGATTATTCTTTTCACAGTGGATGGGGTAGGAACATTATTCCGACCAAATATTAGCTGCATTTTTCGAATCGTTGCAATTAAACTTTCATCACTTTGGCAATAATTTTTAACAATTAGGATACGCTGTTCTATTGTGTAACGATTCATTTTCATAAACTCCCGCCTGTCTACTATCGATCTGTCATGTCACAATCATTATGACGGTATGACTGCTAAAATGTCGCTAAATTCAAATATTGCGTTCTCATTGATACACCCTTTAGAAGTCTTTTGCTTGGTTTTCTTTTTCTTTCTTTTTCCAAACCGATCCGTGCTTGGACTAGCTTATCGCCAGTTTTGATTTTTAGATGCACTTCTCCAAACCAAGTTTTATATTTACATCACTTACTCTAACACCGTCTTGCATGTGATTAGCAATGTCTGTTTATCTGAGCTGCAGCACTAGTTTCTTTTGCTTGCAAACATCCTCACAAATCCATCACAGGGATCAATACACAACAATTGTACCATTTACGTCTTAATACAATATTAGTCCAGTCCAGGATTTTTCATTTACCACTTAATCTCTGTAAAATATTAACATATAAGTAGGCTAAGATTTTTGAGAATTCAAATCAAAATCCAAAGTCCTGAAAGTGAACATTCGAAATCTGATGCAAATTTCATAGGATGATAAATGATTATAAAGCATGAAATCTATAAAGCTGTTTCCGAACGCTTATACTCAGACACCACTAATGGATTTCAGTAATTTCTCACATAGATGTCGTGAGTTGGGCAACACCTGTATGGTTTCCCTTAAATGCAAGCATACTATTTATCTTTTGACTTTAATCATAATTGCTCCGTATGTATTACGATAAAGAACAAACAGTATCAGTAGAATTTTGGACCAGCGCTACCTTATTCGAACATCCAAGGTCGTATACCTAACTGGATTTGAATTTCGCGGAACGGGATCGTGCATACTAGTAGCTGATTGAGTTTCATATACTTCTTACCCATATTTGTAGTTTGACTCTTTTGTCGTGTCTGAAGACTGTTTTAACCTTGAAATCTATGCCTACGGTGCTAACGAACGCAGACGTGAAGCTGTCATCTGCATATCGGAAGAGGAACGAGGTCTTGCCTACGGAACTGTTGCCTATGATGAGCAGTTTGAACATGTAATCGAAGTTCTGATCTGCCGCGTCCTTCTGCCATTTTGGATCAGCTCCTGCCATCTGGAAATAGCAAATAACATTTTCAAATTCAACAACTGAAGCAGAGGATAAAAGAGGTTCCGTGTTCATGGGCTTGCAACAATAGTAATTTGTTAAAACTGGTAGGGGCGACTAGGGCAAAGTGAACACGTTCTGCTATTCGAACAAGAATGTTGTGAATACAGAACTGAGGAAGACGTTTATATTAATTGAGTGTTTTTCTGTCTTCTGCTGTAGCAATTAGTCATAGACCACAAACAAAACGATGCAAATTATCCACTCTGCCCAAGTTCACGGGTAAAGCGGAGAGAGACATTATACAGAGAGGATACATATTACAAATTATTTTGACTTTAATTTGATAATACAGTGGAAAATAACCATTAATTCCCTCAAATTTTGAGTATCTATGACCGATAGCATAACATTTGCAGCAGCTGCTTTTACTGAACGGCAGATTGGTATAAGTTAGTCCAAGTTTTATCGGTTTTTTAGATCACCCTCGGTTTAATTTATTTTTCTATTATAACATCTGCGGCGTAAACATATGTAACAATAAAAGTAAGAGTGCGGATATAGCGTATTCGCTTTGCGCTTATGCGCTTTGCTTTTCAGTCAACACTATTGTACCAATCTATTTAATCTGCAAAACTTTGGAAGACCGTTAAACATATGTTGGGAATCTTAAGAAGTTGATCATGGAAACTGTATAATATAAAATCATTGTAACGCCGTACACTCGTACATCTGGGTCCTTAGGCGTGAGGCGTCATCGCGATGTCGACACCAGATAACCAGCAATACACCATCATGTATCGCAGCATGCGAAGCTGCGAGAGCGATTGGGTTCACAAGCGTAAGCGGCTCCGGCCCCTTATATAGTGAATCCAGTTTTTGCTAGAAAATGCTGGAGAGCATCGGGAACCGTCAATGCACCACATAAATGCCTGGACAGATGGCGGAAGCAGTGAGTCACAGCCGAGACAGTCCAAGAATGTAGAATTCCGTAGTCCGGTCAACATGCTTATAGATGATAATGATAATGAAGTGTTATAAATTATAGAAAATAAATTGAACTTTGGTCAGCAAATAATGGTGTTTCCATTACAACATTTTAGTCAGACTTTTTTTAGAACTCGCGAACTTTAAGACATGGACGAAAATGTGTCAATGTGATGATGTCAGCGTATGTTACGTATCTTGAAAAGTGAAGTTATGCCGATTTTGTCTGACACTATGCTGATTTTTTTTTGACATTATGTAGGTTATTCTACAAGATGTTAACTTAGCACTTAGTTGTACGTGTTGCCTAAACGTCATGAGGCTTGTTATCAGTCTTTGGCTTTGATGTGATGTAAAATCTACCTCTGAGGTGGCATTACTGGAGGTCTAAGCTGTAAGTTGCATGTATTGATGATAATTACATTGGGTTCTAGTCTCAAATACACTTAATTGAGATTCAAAGCTAGAAATTAGTTGCGCATCCATTCTGAAAATTACATATACAAATTTGCTGAATTTCAAAAATGAGAGAGATAAGAAATAATTATATTCACTGTACACTGTCGAATTACAAGCCATATACATGTTAACAGTAATTACACACAACGCGGGCGCGGTGATGATTTCCCGTAATTCTCCTCAGTTTTTTTATAATTTATAACTTGAACATAACCTCTCTTCAGAAAGCACAACATATAATAACACGTCATATTCGGCATATGCAGTAATGATTTTCTCACACAGCAAATATCACTGATTTTATATTCATGCAGACCAATACCACATAATCATACAGATGTCCTCAAGGGCCTGAAAACATGAAACACCTTTACTTATTTTCACTAATATTTTTTTGTTAATACAGAATGCTTAAGGTAGCTCCGAAGATTCAGGAAAGATATCTGCGACGAACTACAACTTGCATTTTTATTAATTTCTCGCATAAAGCACTAACTACTTCAAGTCAGAATTACTTCCAAATCAACGTGTGTTTTGGCGTTTTCGTCACCACAGATATTAGTACTTCTCAAATGTTTGTCAAAAAATTGCCAAGTTTATCCTTGGCCATAAAAATTATCCCTACAAAACCTACGGGATGATTCATAAAGTCGTGGCAATACTTATGCGGTAAAAAGTAGGTCCACGAATAACATGAAATGTTGTGACAAACGTGGGTCCTGAGATGCAGGATATGCAGTGTGTTGAAATTTTTATTTCGACGTCGAAAAAAATATCTTCGGAATGTTTTAATATATTGACCTGAAATTTCCGACATACAAACATGTTCGCGATTAATTATACACCACTGGAGTACAAACTGGGAATTTTTACCCCTACAGAAGGAAAAAATGAATTATTTTATAGGCTGCTGACTTTTTTGAAACATCTATTGGATTTTTGTTTTTTTTACATGATTCCGCTTTTTGCCACAATATTTAAGTAGAAAAGTTTGTTATACTATACATTATGCAATCCAATCTTACTGTAGTGTTGTCCTTATTCAGCCTCATCAGCGGTGTACCTATAAATCTACGACACTTGTACCTTGGTAATGGACCTATGTTTATAGAAGCTTTTTTTTATTAATTTTGGATACACTGTCTACTCTAAATAAATAAGGCCACGTTTTTCTGAGTCACCCAGTAGGACGATGGATTCTTCTGATGCTCAAAACTATAGCAAAAAATGCATCTTATGAAGGTTCGGCTTTAGCTTTGAAACTTACATTGCCCAGTGGTATTTCTGCCCAGGAGATCAACCTGTGGATGCGTTTTCGTGGTGATAGTTCTTGCTTATCTACAGCTGAGAAATGAGAATACAGAGTAATACCAGATAAAAAGAGCAGTATTTAATCATATAACAGTAATGATAGGCACAAGACTTGATATCGGAATTAAACTGATAAAGTCTTAAGTAGTTTTAATGTTTCTCATTTTTTTACCGAGAGTATTAGTGTTGGTAAATGAAAAAAAAACAGAAACAACGAAATTTAGGAATATCTTGGTCTGTTATATTTTTCGCCTGCCTACTATATATTCACTTTGTGCCGTTATTTTATCGAAATCTGTGTAGCCATTTCCGCCAATAGACAGACCGCCATTGCAGGTCATCAACAATTATCTTGACCATAGTACCTTTTTCATCTTTGCTCAGAAAGTAAAATGCAGGAAGGGTAAGACTAGGTTAATCACAATGGATGACTCAAAGGAATCTTTAATTTCGGACAGCAAGCCAGCTCAATAAATGGCTGGCAAGCTTTACCTTGAACAACCTAATAAACCTTTAAGTATTTACAATATTAGATATCTGCCCTATAATAACCTGCTCGTACTGTTTATATTTTGCTTAATAATCCTCGCAACCATTACATCTGGTTAATTTTCACCCTAAAAAACATGCATTACAAAAATACTAAAAACAGTATTTTATACGTGTGTGGTTAGAGTTTGACTTTTCAGAGAACAAGACAAAAAATGCAAACTCGGTTGTTCGAGAACGATTATTTTTATATTGCATATGATTCTTTCCATGTAATATATATTTTGACTAATAAACATCCACTCCAATATAATATCATTTTATAATGTCGTGTTGAAAAATATCCTCCCTTATTATTTATTTCCTCTTCAGTGTTTACCTCAAAAGCAAAAATTTCCGTAGCATCATTTGGAGCGTAATAGAACCATGAAGGGACTTCGTGTACGTGTATTTCCTTTAGAACCTCCCAACCCGCGCTGAATCAGAAATTGTGTGGTATTCCATTCAGGATGATTTATCTGGTTTCCTTCCTATGTCCTCACACACCCCGAAATATCTGTCCTTCGGCTCATATTGATCTTTTCCGCGAGTTTTCATGACAAACATGTTCAGCGATTTGAATCTTTCCTTCCAGTCCAGTGCGCTAGTTTTGTCCAGTTCACGTAAAATGGTGGAAGCCCATTAAAAAGGGCTTGAATAAAGCAACGCGAAATCCCCGATTAAATAATTAATGATGTAAGCTTATCCACGAACTTCTTATAGTTCAGTCAGCGTGGTTTCTGCGATCGTAATTTGTTAGTAGTGACACAGCAACTCGATGTAATCTCTTCTAGTATTTTTCAAAAACTATCAACAAATTCAAAATGGCTTGACGTGGGAGACCTGACCCCGGAGCAGCGGAATACCTCACCCACCACCTCTTAAAGGCAAAGCGCCGAGCACTGAAAGCAGTTGTATGTATGTACCTTCATTGCGTTTGTGCGCTCTAATTGAATGAATAAATAAATGAACAAGTAGAGTAGATGAATAAAACAAATTAGCTTTGTTGAACCTCGTTCACTAAGGAAGGGTCCGATCGAACAATCCTTTATTTTTAGGGTGTTCCAGATACATCCAGTTTACGATGTGGGCTTCTTGATATTTTGAATAGTGGTTTAAACTGTATTTTAAGAACAACAAATTTCATGTTGTACAAGTGAACAGATACAATTTTGTATGATAATAATCCATGAATTGACTTGAATGCCCAGGCATTGTTGATAAAAACGTCATATAAGCTCGCTGTTAACATTATTGGAAGGAAAATGACATCAATGCCCAACAGGCAGCGCTAAATGATGATATGGTGGAATGTAAGGCTTATGTTATACACAGTGCAGTTTTTTTTACCACTCACAGATATACTGGTGTGTGAGTCTATTCAGAGTCAATTTTACTATTCAAGCCCGAATGAAACTCTGACTCGTTAATTTATTGAAAATATCAGTCATTTTGGATAGTAAGCATGATTAGAACAAATAATTTTAAGGAATATAACAACCGTATTGTAGAGATTACATAACTAAGGATTTTTCCAACAACTCCAGGTTCCATGTTTTAATAATATTTCTTTGGCCTAGTTGTTCATTTCAGATTTTTCTTGATACTATGAATAACGTTTTTAACCGCTCTTCATCATATTAATATTGCCCTTCCCTTTCTGTGAATGCGAATGAAAACAAAATTTCCGACCTGCAGTGGGCATCTCAATCTCCGCCTATTAACATCATTTCCAACTTGGAGCCATTGCCCATAAGCACGTATAACATCTGACGGAACAGCGCCACAAGATTGAAAATATCAAAGCGATTTGTTTAGGATGATGTTCTTTCTTAATTTACGTAAGCTTAGCCACTCTTCTAGTACATTTTAGTTTTCATAAGGTTTGATTTTGCTCCGTAGGAACTGGACCACAATATGCAAATTGCCCATTGATTTATGTGGTTACCACAATACAGAAGAACTGAGCTCCGTCAGGTCGAGATGAATAAATTATAAAGCTCAGTGTTCGATATTACCGATATATCGATTACAAATAATTCATGCACGAACTTTTGGAGTAGATGAAGTCTCATTGAATATTCCAGAAAATCACGAAGGAGGATTTGAAATTAACGAAATATTTTAAAGCAGGAGAGTCGAGTGAAAAAATTTATTTCAAATAAAAGTTAGCCATGTTAAGATGACGTCTGTGTCGCAAGCTCTTCAAAATCTCAGCAAAGATAACGAAAATAATCATTTCCAGGGTTTTGCTCGAAAACAGTTGGCGATACATAAAATATTAACTGATGTTAAAATGTGTTAGAAATGTTTATACCGTATGTCCTAATAGTTTTGGCACAAAGTTCATTGGCTTCAATTTTAACAAACGCAAAATAATATCAAGTTGCCATTGGAAACAAAAGTTTGTTTACCTACTTTACTGTCAGTTGACATTTATTTATTTCCGGTTTAACATGTCGAATAGACTAGAAATAAGAAAAAGTATCTACAAGTTGATTGGGCGGGTACCCAAAGCTGAAATCTGTCGAATATTGCATAATGAAAACATTTCGCGCAGAAACATTTATCGAACAATATTGGCGTGCTAGCAGGGAATAAAATGTCTGACTGGATCTTCCAAAAAGTGGAAGACCACGTGCGTTTACTGTACAGATGTCAGAGAGATTGGTGAGAAGTGTAAAAAATCAGATTGGTATCGAGACGAGACTGGCTCGTCAATCCAGATCTTGAGTTCGATATCGTTGGAATTGATGAGGATTGGTCTAAAATATTGAAAGAGACTTAAGTGCCCCAAATACTCTCAAGCGCAACCCCTTCGTATACCGATATGCTGTCGTTAACTGAGGCGTGTACACTTTGTCAATGGAAAAATCATTATTTTAGATGACAAAAAGTATTTAATGACCATTTTATGTTTTGTCCGGACCTAGCATCATGCCATTACTCAAGAGATACCCAAAACTGGCTTCGACAACACAACATACCTTTTGTTCAAAAAAACTATAATCCTCCAAACTTGTCGCAGGCTCGCCCAATAGAGGATTTTTGGGCTTTACTGTCTAGGAAGGCTTATCGTGGAGGCTTGAAAAACTAAAATGAAGGACAATTAAGACGACGAATCTACAAGAAGCTGAGATAAATTGATCTGAATTCCGTCCAGGATCTCCTAAGAGACATTCGAAGAAAGTTACGACTGGTAGAGCAGAATAGGCTACTCCTCATAATTCGACAGTATAGTTTAGTTCAGCATTGAGTTGTAATTTATGATGACTAGGTAGTGTTTAAGTAATATTCTTCATTAAAAAAAATCCGACAAATACTTTGTGCCAAAGCTTTTAGGAGATAATTAGAATTAATAGGTTTTTTTTACGTCAAGCTTTTTAGTAATAAAAGACGAAGAGAAAAGGGATTAACAGTTACCTGGCTCCACCATATTAGCAACTCGTATTTACATTACACGTAGTTGCACACAGTGTGACACTATTTCAGCAGGAACACCCACATACTGCGATAAAATGAATTCGGTCACCAAACTTTGCCTTTTCTGCATAATCCGATAAAACGTTATCATACCATGCTCCTTTTGCATTAACAACAGTGCTTGTACAATTGAAATTATAATGGTACTAGTGAAAATTACATTTTATAGGACTAAATCAAGGTATAAAGGTAGCGAGTCATAAAAATTGTTTGAGTACAATAGATAAATATTCGCAGCCTGGGACATTTTATTAAAAACTTGAGAAACGAACCTTCACGTCTCATAGATCTAACAGCATCTACGAAAATGCCATTAACCAGACTGGCAGTTATGTAGGCAAATATATCAATGTTTAAGCTTTGGAGTAGGGGATCAACTGTTAAAAATAAATGCTGAACGTAATTTTAAAAGAAAGTATAATTGTACTCTTAGAATTACTCTTGTATCATGAGCAATTTCAGAACCGAGACAATGTATATCAGTATTGATATACAGTGCTTTTCTTTATTGTTGAAACAGAATAAGTATCACCCATATAAAATTCAAATGGTACTGACTAACTGAAGATGACCCTGATCGAAGAACAGAATTCTGCGAGACTATGACGGAAACCATTGCACAGCATCCTGCCTATATCCAAAATATTTGTTTTAGTGAATGTACATTTTTTCTCAACGGTAAGGTGCATAGACAAAATTGTCGTTATTGGAGTGACACCAATCCTCACGTCTTCCGGGAGACTCATACCCAATATCCACAAAAAATTTACGTTTGGGCTGGGAGGTTGGGGAATCATATTGTGGGGCCTCTATTCATCGAACAAACTTTAACCGGGTAACTGTATCTGGATATGCTAGAAAATACTATTGACCCTCTATAACCGAAATCGTCGAAGCGAATCCAAATGAATTCAAGACTGATATTGTATTCCAGCAAGATGGTGCTCCACCACACTGCTACAGACAAGTTAGGAATTATTTAGATAACAATTTCCTCGGTCGTTGGATTGGCTGTCGAGGTCCTGTGGAATGGCCAGCTCGCTCGCCAGATTTGACACCTTTAGACTTTTTTATGGGGCTATTTGAAGCAAAAGGTGCACGAAACTGAACCTGCTTCAATATTGGATATACGGCTGATAATAACAAATATTTGTAGAAATATCGATGTTTACGGACCGGCTGTTATTGTATCAAGAAGTTCAAGGCAACCATTTCCAGCATCTTCTCAACTGAACTCAACGTATTTATTCAAATTATTAAGTCAAATATCAATGTATTCAGGTAATTATTAAATGTACCACCATTTTGTAGTAGGTAAAGGTATTAACTTTATATTCTAGGGTTATAAAGTACTCGTCAGGAACTTCAAAATGATGTGCCACTAGACCCCCGTTTTCATATGTTTTTTTCCTAGGTGGCGCCTAGCGGCCATCTTGACATTTTCATCTGTCAATTTTACTCTAAAATATGGTCTACACGCATCAATTTCATCACCTCAAGTTTTAATTTTTTGAATTGATCCGTTCAGAAACACAAAGAGGAAGGGGCATTAAAGAAAAGCACTGTATGTTATATCATAAAGATATTTAACTACGTTTCAGTAGTATCTTTTTCAACTACTTACCAGTACTAGGTAGGTGTTTACATGTTCTTTCCACTCACAAGAAGTAAAATATTCTAAGCATTTTAATCCTAAACTATGCCAGAAAATTCTTATACGCGTGGATTCTTTGTGACTCTCAAGTAAGATACTCGTATATGCTCGTACACGTACTTTAGATGAAGCAACAATATTCTTATGCCTTGCCGTACGTGACCTACATAGATAGTAGGGCTCGTACACAGTTTTGTTGTCGAGTGTTCTACTGTGCTGTGCGAAAAATAGCCATCATCGACCAAATTTTAAGATACTTTGAAATAAAATAAGGCAGTTGATTTTTCATTGTCAAAAACGAATAATTGAAAATAGTCTAAGCTCACAAAGTGCGAGGTTCTTACTAATGAAGATGAATACAATTTTTCAAGCATCCTAATATTTCAAAGGGGCAGTTCTATCTATGTATTCATTTATGTACCTTTAGCATTGCTAATCAATAACGCATGTTCTTCTAGTTTACTAAACAACTCTGAAAATGAAACATACTTATCATAGTAGATGCTCGCTTTGAGCAGAGGCAATCCGTTTCAAGACAAGAAAGGTAAACCATAACATGGATGTTACGTGACAAGCATATAGAACCTCTGGTTGGATAAATACTTTCACAGATATCGTCAATCGATTAGCTGATTATTATCTGCCTCTCAATAAATTAACCCTTACTGTTAAATCGTCAATCAGCTGTAGCAGGCGTTTCGGGAAGACTTTTTTCCGCTATTTATGCGTATTCAATGATGCTCTGGAGCCTCATATACAGGTAAGGAAATTTTGAAACTGAAAATTCTTAAGCCGGAACGAGTACACCGATATCATATTCGTTTTCAGCACCCCAAGTTACTTAAGTGTGCACTCATCAGCTTGCAACAACAGGAAACAGATATAGCGTCAAGTAGGTTAACTCTGCAGTTTGCACGCCAGTCTGGATAAATGGATTTTGAATATGCAGCATGCTTAAAATCTAAGTCAAACTTAGCACGTTCCGGTGCCTTCGTTATCCGACGGCTATGAAAATCGTTGTGTCTTGTCATAAGACCATAGATAGGCTAATATCATTAAAAATAGTATTGCCGATGTAAAAGGGAAAACGGACATTAAATATGCAATATATGGATAATAACTACGTTCTGGTATATTTTTCCATAACCACATTTTTACACACAATTATTAATTTTTCATTTTATTGCATTATCACAAAATAGCAGTCCAGTAGGAAAAGAATGTCTATGGACCAATTGTATGGACCTCTTTAATGTACTTGATCCGCTTATTTTCTCTGTTATACATGTTCGTAACTAACAGACAGCAAATCATGGACAGGTGTTTTGTGCTTAATTGTCAACTTATCAGCATGATCTAGGCCGGCATCAATCTTCTTTTCAGGATATAAGGTCTTATTTCGATAGAGTTTAACTTGTGATGAACCCTTTATGAACTGATGATACTGTGGCGTGGAAAGTGCAGGGTCATCCTAATCGACACCATTTTATATTTGCTAGGCAATATCCAGTTACTCAGATGTAGTCAGATTTAAGAGATCATTGAAATATTATGATGATAGATACAAAAATACCCTCTATTAATTATCCGTATCCATAATTTATGCCTTCCTTCTTTTATTTTTATGACTTCCAATTATTATCTTGAAGTCGATGTTTGAGGGATGTTAAATATATTTTGGTAAGAGTTTACATTCAAGAGAAGCACAAAGTGGACCTACTACAATCTGCAGTTGACAGCTGCACATTATCTTTTTTGCCACGTCAAGCTATATCATTTCCGAAAATGTATTACTTGAGCAAATGTGTACTTAAAAGTGGACATGAATATCTAACATAGCTTTTTCAGTTATATTTAGTCTACCATGCAGCTAAAGTCGTCGATTTTTGAGAGTAAATCAAATTGGTCTTTATAACCTCCCATTTTATGGAAGGTAGAAACAGCACATCCTGCAGTTACTTTGAAAAATTCAGGTCTGTACGAGTTTCAGTTTCCTTACGAAGTGACACACTAGACCAGTCTGAAGGAGGGCAGTGTTATGAACCAATGAATTCGGGCCAGTGGCGGCTATAGTAAAGCCCATACTATCGTTTCAAGAAAGTTTGCATTCAAAAGGGACAAAAAGTGGACCTTGGATATACTACAATCCACAATTGACAGCTGCAATGATCTTTCTTGCCACACCAAGCTGTAAGCCTCATTGTCTTTCCGAAAATGTATTACTGGAGGAAATTATATACTCAAAAGTGCACATGATTATCTAACATAGCTTTTTCAATTTTATTTAGGCTATTATAAAGCTAAAATCGTTGATTTTCGAGTGTAAACCAATTTTTTGTATCATTCTTTATAACGTTCTATTCTATGGAAGGTAACCACAGAATATCGTACAGTTACTTTGAAAAATTCAAGTCTGAACGAAATCCAGTTCCCTTGTGATTTTAAACCTTTGTAGTGATACACTAGAAAGGTTTGAAGGGCAGTGTTATAAACAAATGAATTCAGACCAGTGGCGACTAGAGTAAGGATTATACTCACACTATCGATTCAAGAAATAGTATAGTCCTTTCTCACCACCGCACTCTGCAAAAACAACACTTTTGACACGAATTTAACGTAAAATTCAGTCAGTTGTTTGGGAAAGTGTAAATCGGAGTGTGGCGGCCACCTCTCCCTTGCTCTGACTGAAATCGATCAGCTGGGGTACAGTCGGGGTGAAAACGCGGGGAGCTTTCCTGAAAATCTTCTCGCCCAATCGATAATGTATTTATATCTCTAGCTGGCTGCTGATAACGGAAATCGGTCGTGTTATCAAACGGAATTATGGGCAATGAAGTCTGGTTGGGGGTTGAATGATAATGAGAAAGGTTTATCTTTTTTTCATGTGCCCATCTGTACAATTTCACTGAAGCTGCACGAAGTAGAATGGCAGGGACTAGAAAAACAAAAATATTTATGGTGAAGCAGCTGTGAAGTCTGAACATGAATAGTGGACTGGACTCCTTCCCTAAGACGGACACCTGTTCTTATATTCCATTACTGACAAGTGTAAATTGTAGCTTATGTACTACCACATTGAAAGTATCTTGCTCGACCACCGCAATGTGGTTCGCTAGGAGAAAAAATTTTTCAACATCCTTGTAATTTCATTATTATTATTAGATATTTGTAAGCAAGGCTTTAAACCTATATATTTTCTTGAACTATTGATCCAAGTGCTCATAAAATCGGTTCATTTAGTGTTTGGTTGAAATGTTACTGGATAAATATGCTTTTTTGTTTTTAGAACGCAATCCTAACCCCTTTTGTAATGGTTTCACTGTCCATGAAATACGAATATTCCGCCTGTCTGTAAGCATATCTATACTCATCCACATCTATAGTAAAAACTTTCGACCTTGAAACTCTTTATCTGCAAATATTTCGGGTTAGGATTGTTTTTATTTATTTTGAACCAACATACAATAATACGTATTTATTGTTTCTGGCTTCCAATAACATGAATCAGAAAGAGCACAATGTGCTATAAATATGTGTGTGTCAAACTAGGAAAAATAGTTAATTTGACATATTATGTAGTTATATTGCTCTATTTGCTTTTATTATACAAATGAGGAGCAGACTCTAGATGCATTTTGTCCATTTTTTGTAATTTTGCCAAATAAAGAAAAACTACTAAGTGTTTGGAAATAAATTAACCAATAAATTCATATACCCAAAAAATGGATGAGAAATGGTGCATATAATATACCTTCATGCGAAAAATCTAGTATTGATTATATCCTAAGAAACTTAAAACCTGAGACAAATGCATTTTGGTTATCTGCAAAAAGCGGCATGACTAGCTTTATAGTAAAGATGTAAACAATTTACGTACATTTATGAAACTGATATCTTGTTTTGGAAATACATGTCAGCTTCTTCGGGAACATCATTATCATGAGTTTCGTCTTAGCTAACTCGATTGTCGCTCACGATTATCAGAAAGGATAGGCTGCAACCATGTTAACTCAGGATTCTTGACTCAATTTGCTCCTGGCAGCTCTACCAGCAGTTTCGAGAGGCTCTGTGGTTTTTTTTTGTTTCAATGTCACTTTGAAGCGTTACGACAGATTACTGTACAATCTAAAGATTCTTTGCTCGTTTCAAATTATTTGGAGGGATCGTCAGTTCTGTAAAACAACTCAGTCCTAAGCAAAATATCGCTGTTGTTTTGTGATCTCTTAATAATAATTCGTTTGGCTGCACTGTGCCCTTAAATTTTCTTGAAAGAACTTAACCCAGTTTGTATATCGTAAGCAACCCAATCTTTACCAAGTTGTTTAACGTCTGTCTCCCTTCTTGGAGTAAATATAATATTGTAAAGGTATTTTTATTGTACTGTAACTTTTCTATTTGTCCGAAAACACAATCTAATGGCAAAATTAGTCAGTCCGCAGTCTGTTAGTTTGTCTACCGCTAATGGACATGCAGCACATAGAAAGTCCAAGGAACTTATTATTTAATTTGCACGGGACAACATGCATTCAGACCATCTTCTGTGGCATAACATTGAAGAGGTATATATCTAGTTTGCGATACATCCTTGGTTCAGAATGTTGAAAAGTTGACAGATTGCATATTGAGAGTATGCTCCTAAAATATTCGTTCTGGCTTGCTGTTTTCAAAGAGATTGTGCATCGAATGAAATTTGCAAATATATTTACCCGTCCATAATTTTATTCAAATTGTGGTAAAAAAGAATTTACCGGATCTTTCTATATGAAAGGTCCACTGCAATAACGGTGAATGTCCATTCTTTTTTGTTTTGAGATAATTGGGTTTCAAGTTTATAAGCGGTAAAAAATAACGTAGACCACAAGACAAGAATATAGTTTTTATTTGACTTAAAGAAGACGTATTACAGTATTACTTCTTTGAAAAATAATCACCCTTCAGGTATTATAGACTGAATAAAAATTATATAATCTGAATTAAGTTTTAAAAATTATGACTCTAATGATCAATGTCCACACTGCATCCACAGTCAATAACGATAGTTGTCCAAATAACTTGTTTAATCAACTGCTGAATCCTTAATATTTGCAGCATGAGGAAGTCCATCATAATAGCGTTTCGCTTCAGGCCCACAAAACTTTTTCAGGAACTGCAGGTTGCTATATTTTTTTGTGGATATAGGCAGCCTGTCCTTATAAGCTAAACCAGGTAACTTAAACTCTCCCTCGTTAATGCCTTCCTTCATAGATCGAAAAGAAGCTGGTGTATTAACCACACTTGATTCCCATTCTCGTACAGGTCTTATGGGAAAAGGACAAGTTTTTTTGTAAAACGGTTTCAGAAATGCAGTCCAGCCCTTGAATGCATCTTGTGAACATTCGATGACATTAAAAGGTTTCGGTATCTGTCGAGCTCCACGTACGTGTTCGGCCCATTCTTCAGGGAGTTCAATCCTAGCCTTTTGGTTTAAGAAGGCCATGTTTCGGTCGCATTTCATGTATGAGTGGCCTCTTATCGGGAATATAACTGTGGCAGATTCTAAGCGATGACAACAGTGTAGTGCAACATTCTAAAGATGGTGTAATTTTTGTTTTGCCCGCCACATGAGTCACAGAAAATTATAAGATTCTTGCCCTGTGCATCCATTTCATAACATATGTAACTCTGCTAGCAAAGCAACCGCACGCGTTTATGTTTGCTCTTCGTATTTGGTCAAATAGCTCGAGTAAGACTAGAAGTAAAAATTTCAAGTAAAAACTAAATCACTCGTTATAACATCACACACCCTGTTCTTGAATACGCAACCGATGCAACACCACGATCTGTAATTATGAGTGATCCAGTTTGCAGTTATTGTGACTCCTCTATCAGTGCTAGAACAAAAAGTGTTAAATGTGAAGGTTTTTGTGGAAAATTTTTTCATGCCGCTTGCCAGGGCTTATCAGCTGATGTAGTAAAAACCATTGAAAAGAGAAACGGTTTGTCGTGGAAATGTAATCCGTGCCAATCGTATACCAGCGAAGTGCACGAGATTCTAGATGCTAGACTATCCAGCTTGGTAAACGAAATTCATCAGCTATTTTCTAGTGTTCGTTCAGAAATTCTGGAGATTGCCGTGAAAAAAATGAGTACTGTTGAGTTACCTGAGATCAATGATAAGAAATCGTATTCGGCTATTACGAAAGGAAAATCGGCAATCATCATCAAACCTAAAGATGCAACGCAAAATACACAAGCCA
This sequence comes from Acanthoscelides obtectus, assembly GCA_963669975.1. Classification (NCBI taxonomy): domain Eukaryota; kingdom Metazoa; phylum Arthropoda; class Insecta; order Coleoptera; family Chrysomelidae; genus Acanthoscelides; species Acanthoscelides obtectus. The sequence continues at coordinate 77,976,890 of CAVLJG010000001.1, read as the reverse complement.
CTAAAGCTGACATGCTTCATCACGTGAATCCAGTCGCAGAAAATCTTCAGCTTTCCGGTGTCAAGAACGTAAAGAATGGGGGGATCCTAATTGGTTGCAATTCTGATGACGACAATCTCATGCTCAAGAAAATTGCTGCGGAGAAGCTTTCTGACAAGTACGAAATCAAGGAGGTTGCTGGATTCAGCCCTAGAGTACGGGTTGCGGGTATGACTGAAAAACAATCTGCGGAAAACTTTATTAATTCCATTAAGTCTCAAAATAAAGATGTGCTAAGTGAGAAATTTGAATGTAAAGTTATAGACATTAAGCCAATCAAGAAAAGAGTTGACATTTTCCAAGCCATCCTTCAATTAGACTACGGTACTTATAATAAAATTATGTCTGTCAACAAGGGTAAGTTATTCGTGGGGTATGATGTTTGTGGCGTGTATGATGAGATTTCTATCAAGCGATGTTTCAATTGCAGTGGTTCCTCCCATGTTTCTGGTCAATGTAAGAGCCAAACTCACTGTCCTCGGTGTGGCGATAGCCACTTACTGAAAAACTGCAAGGCCACGAACTTAAAATGTATTAACTGTGTTAGAAATAATCTAGATAGAAATACCAACTATGACATGTCACATGCGGCTTGGGATTCTAGGTGCCCATGTTACTTACAAAAATTTGAGGAGTTTAAAGCTAGGTTATTGTTTTCTTAGTTCGGATTTTCCCGATGAAATCCCTTATGAACAGTTAAATACTCAAAATTTTGTAAGAGTTTCTACTTCTACCTTTTCTGATCGTCGCATCTCTGTTTACTACCAGAACGTACGCGGTATGAACTCTAAGTGTAAAGAATTCTTTGTAAATGTCGCTATGTCTGACTATGATATCATCTGTTGTACTGAAACTTGGCTGCAGTCTGCAGTACTTAGTTCTGAATTATTTACTGACAAATATGTTGTATTTAGAGCGGACAGAAATTTCTCTGCGATGGGGTGTTCTAGAGGAGGTGGTGTCTTAATTGGTATTCGTAATCAACTTGCTGCATCAGAGGTAAATATGACTTTTATCAGAGACGATATTCCCAGTATTGACATAATTGGAATCAAACTTAGATATAAAAATGAAGTGACTTATTTCTTTGTGATATACATACCGCCTGACACGAGTACTTCCTGCTATGAAAGATTCTTTGAACATCTAGAATCGCTTGATTACCTCTTTGGCAAAAGTATTTATATACTAGGTGACTTTAATGTTCCCGAATTTGTTAATGAAAATCACCTCCAATCTTCTCACAAGCAGAAAACAATTCAGTCATTTATGGGTTTCTTCGATCTTTCTCAATTCAATGATGTTCGGAATGAAAATAATAGGCTATTAGATTTAGTGTTATCAAATAAACAATGTAGCGTCGTTAAGGCTTATGATGACCTACTACCTGAGGATGTTAACAACATGAGCTTCCACTCTAAAAAGAGTATCAAATGCGCCAGAGAATCATATAATTTCAGAAAAGCCAATTTTGTAGCACTATATGAACAAATAAGCTTGGTTAATTGGACGTTTCTTGACAATTTAACAGATGTAAACGTAGCTTTGGAAACATTTTATAACATTCTTCGTAAAATTTTTAATATGTGTGTCCCTAGGACAAGTCTCAGATCTCTCAAATTTCCAGTTTGGTTTAACGGTGAAATGATTAGAGACATTAAAAGAAAAAATTTGCTACACAAAAAGTTTAAAAAGGATAAAAGTTTGATCACATACACTGAGTTCAAAGACTTAAGGACCAAAATTAAGCGCGATGAGCGTAACGCATATCAAAAATATCTAGTAGATATCCAAAGTAGACTATCTCAGGATCCGAACAATTTCTGGTCATTTATCTGTAATAAAAGGGGACAAAATTCCACAATCAGCCAAGTAAACTCTAATGGTAAGCAGTATGACAAACCCAATGAAATTGCTAATGCTTTTGCGCTATTTTTTCAATCTGTATATACTATGCCTTCGAACGCAACTGATATCAATATTTCGGACTTGCATACTAACATAATACTTCAGAGCTTTTCCGAAGAAGAAGTTTTTACAGTGTTAAAGCAAATGAAAAATAAATTTACCTCCGGACCCGATGGAATTCCATCGTTTTTAGTGCGTGACTGTGCCTACGTCTTAGCTCATCCCTTGACAAAGATCTTCAACCTATGTTTAAAGACTGACACGTTTCCTGAAATTTGGGGCGAATCAAAGGTGCGTCCCATTTTCAAGAAGGGTGATAGACTACAGGTTGAAAATTATAGACCGATAACCCTAGTATGTATCTTTTCCAAGGCCTTAGAAACTTTGCTTCATAATTTCCTATACCACAATACACATGCCCAAATAAGTACTTCTCAGCATGGCTTTATGAAGGGTAGATCAACCATAACTAACCTAGCCTGTTTTACTCAGTCAGTCTCCTCTGCATTAGATGCTAACAGCCAGGTGGATGTAATTTATACAGATTTTAGTAAAGCATTTGACAAACTTGATCACAGTATTCTGTTAACGAAGCTGAGCTATTTTGGATTCTCCCCCAAGCTGTTATCCTTTCTTAAGTCATATCTATCAAGAAGAAAGCAATATGTTGAATATGAGGGAGTCAAATCCATTGAATTCTTTCCAACCTCAGGGGTACCTCAAGGCTCCTGCTTAGGTCCTTTGCTTTTCATACTGTTCATAAACGATATTGTTAGCGACATCGACAGCAGCCACTTAATCTATGCTGATGATCTGAAAATTTTTTCCAATGTCGACTGCAGCACTGACTGTGCTCACTTACAAAAAGACCTAGCCAAAATAGTTAAATGGTGTGCTGTAAATCGACTTCCAATTAACTACAGTAAATGTAGTGTTATGTCTTACACCAGAAAGCTAGATATTATTACATTTGACTACAGAATTGGCAATTATTCTCTGCTAAGAGTACAAGAATGCAAGGACCTGGGTGTGATTTTCGACATGTCACTTAGCTTCAATCCTCATATTGAGTACCTTATTAATGCTGTTAACAGATTATTAGGATTTGTAATACGTAACTCAAAGGAATTAAGTAACAAAGATGCCATGATTATGCTTTATAATTCATTCATACTGTCTAAATTAGAATATGGACGGCTAATATGGAATCCATGCTATGTTACAACTTGTGGCTCTCTGGAGAAGATTCAGCGGAAATTTCTGAAATTTCTTTCATTCAAAATTGACGGTACGTACCCACCCATTGGGGTCCCACAGGAAGACCTGTTACGGAAGCACAAGTTTATCAGTCTTGATAACAGAAGAAAGATTCACTCGCTAATATTCCTGCATAAAGTAGTGCATAGCAGTTATGATTGTCCATCATTTCTAGCACAGATTAAATTTAATGCTCCAAAATTTGTTACTCGCAATACACTCACTTTTTACCCACCTACCCCACGAACTAACTTACTGTTGCACTCACTTTTGTACTCGATGTGTTCATGTTATAATAGTCTACAGAGTACATTTGATTTGTTCAACACAAGTATTTCGAACATTAAGAGAGTTTGCAGTGAAATGATTTAGTTTTTAGTTTTCGTTGTATTTTTATATGTTTTTTTTACTATTTCTATTGTTGTTTTGCCACCAGTAATTGGTTAACACTGTTGGTGGTGGATTTCAATAAATAAATAAATAAATAAATAAATAAATAAATAAATAAATAAATAAATAAATAAATAAATAAATACGAAATGGAATAGAGAGAGGCCACGTCATTTGATCCTTTTCTTCCAATACTCTCATCGTATGCGAAAAAATATGATGAAGAATCGGCAAGCACATGAACATTAAACATAAAATAACTAAGCTATCTTTTATAATAGACATCGTTTGTAGTTATGTTTGGTATAGGAAGATTTTTTGAGAAATCCATTGCGATCGCGACTGTTGTGGCATCTTGCCTAGCTCTCAAACGAGCCTTTTCATAAAATACTTCAGCTCTCTTTTTGTGTACTATGTTCTCAACTTTCATTTTGCGAAGTTGAGACAAAATCTGAGATTTTTCATGTCCGTCAGGAAGAGAAGCAATTTTAATTTCCAGATGTTTTTTCTCTGTTTGGAATTCGTCGCAAGTCGAACATGTAGAATATATCCTGGGATAACCGAAAGATATATTGAAGTTTTTATTGAAAAAGTTGCGATATGTTTCGTATGATACTTTGTTATTTGGATGATATTCGTTAAACATTTTGTGAATCTTGGACAAGTTCAACTCATCTGACAGATATATCTTTTGACTGTCGCGTAAATTGTAGTGACCCTTTTTACCATTAACTGTGTTCAAAGTATCAATTCGCTTGTACATCAAATCAGTAGTTTGTTTGGAAAGCTGTGTTTTAACATGTTTCCCCCGTTTATCTTCTTGAATAACGCCATGCTCAGTTAGTGACTTTTGAAGAAACTGAAGTCGTCTTCCCGTGATACCATGTAAGGATAAAAAAGCTTTTCTGCGCACCGGTATTTCATAAGTATCACCGCCAGTCATACGAATCTTGTAAGAGTATGATTTATTCTGTAACTTCGCATCTTCTTCACCGACTCGTGGACGACGACGTTGTACATTAGATACGGTTATAAGTCCACTTAAATAATTATCCTGATCATACCTATTGGCAAAACTATTGAATTGTCTTATTATTCTTGTCCTCTGGTCTTGACTTGTTGATTCAAAACATTTAAAACGATCACATTTGCAGTTATCGCCAATTTCGTGGGACTGGAGTCGAAGTTTCTTTAAGACATCACTCATTCTGCCTGTCTGTTTCCTTTTCTTAGTATTTGTGATCGTTTCGTTGCTCTCAGCCATAGTTATAGCACTTGTTTACGTTTACAATGTTTACATTAACCTTAAAAAACGCCAGAAACATCGAAACTGACACAACAATTGGTGGGATCGCCGCTGGCTCGACCGCGAGATGGTGGGCATTGCGGGGCGATGGACATCTATCATTATTGTCATGAATACCTGTGACGCTGAGCATTCTAGCCGTGTAGCCAAATACTAAAAACACATTCTCTCGGGACTGTAAGCGATATTGCTGAATTTGTGAATGAGATTACTAACTGCATTATGTCCAGTGACCGAATGACGTTACTCACTAAAATTCAAATATTTTTGGACAGTCATCATTATTGCAGTGGACCCTTCATATATTACGCATATATTCATCATATTTTCAAGCAGTTATGTAGCTGATGACAAAATTCCACAAGTATGCTTTTTAGGAGCATCGGAGGTTTTAATATCCACTATTTTATGCTTACTGCTGACTCATAATTCCTTTTGTCAAAGACAAGTCTGTTTATTTGATCTGATCAATTTATGCAAGTACTATTGTAACCTAGAGGATCGTAGGTTCTTTTTTCAACAGAACGAGATATGGTGACAGCTAGGTCATAAAACACGATTATAATAGATCCAATTCTTTTTTCAGGTATGGGGCTACCCACTGCACTTGGGCTACACTGCTTTGCCGTAGACTTAATCTTTGTCTTTGAATTGCATTTTGGATTGTTCTTATCAATGACCTTTGGACCTTAGCCTTGTCTCTCAACCTTGGCTTAGATTTTACTTAGGATTTACCAAACCTAGGCTACTTCAACCTCAGCGTTTCTCAAATTTATCGCTAGCACCTGAGGGGTTAACTTTTGAGCAAACAGGAAAACGTTTCAAATTATCATAATGTTCCAAGAGAGACTCAGTGAGGTCTGTAAGCAATCAAACAAACCAATACGATATTTATGGGGCTCCCACAAAAAGTCCAAGAATTCTACATCCAGCATCGGAAATGGAAGGACCTCTGAGTAAGCTTGCCACTCGTGAAATTCCAACCGACGACGGCCTTTAGACCCGAATCAAGACAGCAGTTTATCAACTGGTCCAAGAAGTGGTGTCGATTCATTTCACGTTTTTTACACCGAAGCAGCCGCAAAGCAGAATCCGAAATTCACGGCGTCGCGGCTGCTATGAGGAGCTTGAAGAAACTTTTTTCTTAATCTGATTTTTGAACTACATAAGGCTAGCAGAATTGGAAAAAGCTTCCTCATGTAGATTGTTCCACAATCTCGATACCCTAGGAACAACGGAGCAGACGTATCGGGCAATTCCGGATGTACGAAGTTCGTCACAGTTAGAATGGGAGGCCGCAGCCAGGCGAGTTTGTCTGTCAGGCATCCTGGAAGAGAGCTCTGAGAAGCAAAGCTCGTTGACATAACAGAAGAGAGCTAGATCGTCGACAGCCCGTCGGCGTGAAAGGGCTCAGTGACTATCCTTTAGAGAAGAGTCATCGTCGGTCCTCTGAACAGCATCGAGCATGAATGATATAGTCTATGTCAGATCTGGACTCCGACTAGCCGAATTGAACGGCTCTTCGGTAGAGCTCGGCTATCTATCGAAATCGGATGAGCGCTAGCGTGCTCTCGTTAGTCAAAGTACAGTACTGTGTTTTGGAAACATTTGACTGTGGAAGATTGTTGCGTCGACAAGCAGTCATAGCCTCCAGGTCTCTCGTCACAGAGGAAGTCGCTGCCAGCCTTATTTTCTCCAGCTCACCAGCAGAAATAGGCTTGCCACTCTTAATTCTTGCATGCATAGTGGTGTCATCAGCAAAGCGGTGGATCGGATTGTCCGTACAGGAAAGGCGATCGTCGATATACAAGAGGAACAGTGTTGTAGCAACGACCGATCCCTAGGGAACATCCTAACATCCACGTTGACATAGTGGAATGGAGAGGAGAATGCGTCAATAAGATGGAAGCTTGCATAAGAGAGCAGCATGCCATAGCTGATCGAACGCTTTCCTGATCTTAAGAGCAACGACATGCGGTTCACCATATCATTGGATGAGTTTACTCCACAGTTGCATGACATAACCTAGGGCGTCCCCCGTGGATCGCGGATGCCGGAAACCATACTGCCTGTCGCTAGTCAAGCCGCCGTGACCTGCAAGGTAGTACAGAGGCTCCCGATTTATGAACCTCTCCAATACCTTACTTATAACAGAAGACAGAGCTATAGCCCTGTCATTTTGAGGGTCCTTATTTTATTGGGTGGGCTGGAAATAAGCATATTTCTAGTTTCTTGATAAAGTACTGGATTCGTAAGGTGGAACAGACTTGAAAGAACTGGAGCAAGCTCCGCTGCACATATTCTCAGTACAACGAGAGGAATCAAGTCCCGACTGAAAGGATTGTTAATGTCAAGCGACAAGATCAGCCATCTCACGGTCATACCTGAAAGTTATTTTCCGCATAGGGAACCCCTTCAATCGACGGCACTCGGCCATTAGGGATGTCCATGGTGGAATTGGCAATAAAGAGCTTCTGCTCGTCAGTGTGCCAAAAAGATTGAGTACCATTGCGGTGCGACATTACCCTAAGCCTAATTTTTGCATCGTGCAAGGTGAGGGTTTCCCAGCCGGCAGCCCAAATTTTGCGTCCTGGGCGAGTTTCTGCTGCCACAGCCGATTCTGACCAAGATCTGACCATTACAGTAGCATGGTCTGAGTCAGCCAAAGTAAACAGAACGGCAGTGCTGCAAGGGGCATGATGCGTGGTCAGAAATTGATCCAACAGACTACTGGCATGTGACGAAACGGGGAGGAGAAATACGGGCTCATCATCAGCTGGGTTAGTAGTAATAACGACGCTTCAACAGTACGACCCCGCTGCATTATGGGTATTGGAATCACTGAAGAAGTCGATCTTGACAGGGAGGTATTCAAATAGGTCAATCCAGTTCTGGTACGATGGAGAGCGATATAGGTAGCAAATGAAAATGGGGGATGGTCTGAAGTTGAGGCAAGCCACAGGATATCCATTCGGCCTGATTCCTAAGAAACTCTCCCGCTCTTCCTCAAATTGGAGTGTGAACCGTACTTTGGACAGCTAAGATGGTTAGTCGGAGCAAAATCGGAGAGTTTTGGTGTTGGTGTTAATCTAGTAAATGTTCGATAAGGGGATGTGAATGATGTTCTAGGTGACCTAAACTTGTGACGGACTTGTTCCGCAATCTGGGAGTCGATACTGAGGTACTTTAACGGAAAGAAGTGCAGCAACGTCCGGAAGAAGCAGCAGCCACGGCCCGCCACGCTTAGTAGGGGTTAAAACACGTAGTCATCAGCCTAAGTTGGAACTATTTATAAAGTTAAGGGATGCTGCAAGGCGAAAGCTTTGATGAATTCCAAATTATGAATTCAAGTGCTTCATTGTTACTAAATATGATTTCATGCTTATACAGTAGACGGCTTAACCGGATATGCAATGATGTAGAATAAATTGAAAAGGGAAGAAAACTTACGAACTTGTGCAGCATATTAACACTATATTCGACCGTTATATCACTATCAAAAGACTGCCTCCAACAAAAAATATTGCGGTCTACTGTGGAAAAAGCGGGTCATTAGGTATTATAATGAATTGCGTGTATCCAGGCAACTGTATTTAAACACGGTTGGTTCATGACAATAGCCTCGCAGTTCGCTTGAAATTTTGGTAGTTATTGTGCATTGTGTCTGAAAAAATAATACGAAGAGCAATGTATCTAAAAGTTATTTATGACAAATAGTTTCAGGAGAAGTCGTAAAGAAATATAAACTATAAAAATCGGTTGGTGGGGAGTAGGTATCAATTTTTTGGTGTTAAATTACTTATATGTTTCTAGCCTCGGTAATTATACATACCTTTTAGGCAAATTTCACACAGTTTTGTCTGTACATTTGCTCTTAGTACTTAGAATGCAGGATATATTTTCTAAACCCAGGTCCAGCGCAAAGAAAATAGGAGCTAAACCTGTAGCGAGATAACGGCTGCCGCTGTCGGTTTACTTATAGTCATTCTGATCGCAGCGCTGCAGGTGTTTGTCAAATTGGTGGGAAATGGAGACTAATAGTATTGCCTATTTGACTTACCTGATCTTCTAAATGCCTCTGTGATATATGTTGGTAGTCAATTTATTTCTGAAAGGTGCAGACTTTGGCAAAACATGATCTTTTATGAACTGATGATAGACTTGCATGAGAAGTGCACAGAAAAGGCATGATTTTTCATGGAGATACATAATACTATAATTTGTGAAGCAGCTAAAACCATGGACTTGGAAGTTATTACTTATATAAATATTACAAGAACTCCAAGATCAGATTTTATTTTGATCAGGTATGCCTGGGGAACAATACAATCAATTTTTCCGTACGGATTCAATATATTCCAATGCTGGATGTTACACGTTTTTCCAAGTTCTCATTCTACTCAAATTTGAGTGATACACGGGTAGATGTTCTATCAGCAACTTGGAATTACGATGTTATATATACTAAAAAAAATACGGAACAAATACCCGCCCTAAGGACAGATTACAGTTGACAAACTTTACCTTCGCTTCTATTAGTTATTATTGGCATTTTATTTTCTTATGCAAGTAACCGTAAATGTATATTCTAAATATCGATATACTGTGTTGCCAATAATAAGTAGAAGACATGTTTTTGGGTTGTTTATTGAACTTCCTAATTCAAAGTTCGTTGGCATATCGCAAAAAGAGAGCTAGATCACCGATCGCCCTTCGATGGTGAGAGAGAGTTAAAATCGTCTGTTACTGCCCCCTGACGTCAAAACAGCCCTCCTATGAACCGCATTAGGCGAGAAGCACTAGCACTAAAGACATGTGAGCAGTACTCCAGACCAGACCTCATATTTTGAGGAGGTTAGATGGCAAAAGGTACCTACTTGCTAGCACTAAATACCAACAGACGTCGTGATATACTTTCAACTTTATTACAATCCATAAAGTTAAAATTTGATTGATATTTCATGGTCACCGATTCACGTAGCAGGCTGGGTGATTTTACATATGATTATACAGAGTGTTTCACAACTTATCCGACAAATTTCAACCACATATGGACTGTTGCGAAAGAAGTTGATTTCTCAAAAAAAAAATGTAATAAAAATCCTACAGAAATTAAGTTATAAACCTGAAATTCAATAATAAATTGACAAATAAATATCTGTAGGTATTTTGCGTTCATCGTCGTGATACTAGAACACGCATTAATATTTTATTGTAGCAAATGTTGTACCAAACAATTGACAAAAACAAAATACCAGAAATTTTTTGTTTTTTTACACTGATAACGTGTAAATAAGGTTTAATATGTATCGTGGGTGAAGAACGGTCGATTTTTGTGAAGTTAAATAAGTTTTCAGTTATTTATTAATAAAAATGGCACATGTGTACACTAATGAGCTAGTGGGCATTGATTTAGCGTACGGAGAAGCAGGGCAAAATTCGCGAGCGGCTTCTCGTTTGTATGCACACCGCTTTCCGAATAGGCACATACCAAATCACGAAACATTTAGTTCAATTGTTTTACGTGCACGTGCTAGTGGAGATTTTCCCCCAGACGTGGAGTGGATGGGGGTCGGGTTCACCAACAACGCGAATAAGCACAAGGCAGTTAGCCCAACAGGTCCCAGAAATATTACACGCAACATCGTGGCGCATATGACAGGAGGTCCAACTGTACCCTTATCACGTCCAGAGAGTACAGGCGTTGCTACCTACTACTACTCCCTAATAGTAAGATTTTGTGAGTGGTTGTTGCAAGAAAATGCTCGAAATGCCTGTTTTATAGCTGATATTTTGGCCACCGATGAAGCTATTTTTATTCGTAATGGGATAACCAATCTTCATAATACAGACGTTCGGTCTTTTGAGAATCCTTACGCAGCGGTCCAGACACACTTCCAACATCGTTTTTCTTTAAACGTGTGGGCAGGTATTGTCGATGAACGTCTAATTGGACCGTTCATATTGCCAGATCGGATGGATGGTCACCAGTATTTGAAATTTCTTCGGAATGATTTGCCGGTCCTTCTTGAAGATGTGCAATTGGCGGTCCGAGCACGGACGTGGTTTCTGCACGATGGGCACCTACGAATTTTCATTTAGAAGTTCATCCTTTTTTGAATCAGGTCTCCCGATCTAAGTCCTCTGGACTTCTTTTTATAGGTTACTTGAAAAACGAGGTATACCGTACCCCAGTTCAGAATATTGAAGAATTGCTTGACCGAATCACAGTGGCTGCCGATAATTTGAGCCTTCAGGCACAGCAGGAAGGAAGTGTATTTGAATTAGTGCGCCGAAATTGGATTAGACACGCCCAAGCTTGCATTGCAGTCAATGGAAACAATTTTGAACAGCTTTTATAAGTAAGTGAACTGTTAAACTGTATTATTTTATTATTTCTGTAGGACTTTTATTACATTTTCGCAACAGTACATATGTGGTTAAAATTTGTTGGTTAAGCTGTGAAACACCCTGTACATTTCATATCTCGCAAAGATCTTCAACATCGATATTTTGGATCAAAATTGGACTACACACTTTTTCAGCAAAATATCGCCTTGTCCCAATGATCGTTTGTAAATAATGCTATCAGGATGTATAATCAGCTTCCACAAGAATTCAAGCTTTCAAACTGATTAAGACGTTATTTGTTTGATATGCAAAATCTATGATACAATTTCTTATATTCAACTATGTTTATTTATATTTTATTGTTTACATTTTTTATATATAGTTATCGTTACAAAATAGATATCAAAAATGGTTAGGTCTTTGTTTAGCATAAAATTTGTTGCTCCTGTCTGTGAACGTCCTGTATAGTAGTTGAAAGTAAAAAGCATCATTGCTACGTGTTTGTCTACTTTATCGATTCTGTCATATGTAATTGTAGTTTAGTTCTAGTTTAGTTGTCTACTTATTTGGGCGCTGCCCTCCAGTGATTAAGTAGAATAGCTATTAGCTACAGACTTTGATACTGGTATTATATTCCACTATCGTAATTTCTTTGTCTGGAAAAATCAATAAATACGGTTCATCATTTTATTATTGTTCAAGAAGGTAACTAATCATGTGCTGTATTTGGACGTTCACTTTCAATTTCTATCGTCACTGTTATGCTGTCAAGTAGGAACGTCAGTAATTCCTTGAGAAGTAGTAAAAGCAGACTCCATTGTACTTATGAAGAAAATTGTTTATTTTCAAGCATGACGTTAACCCTCCCAGGAATTGTGACACCTCAATCTCCCTAATAGTTATTCATAAGAGATCATATTATCTATTCTATCAACGAGGGGAAATGAGATCCCATAACCCAACAAGTCGAGAAGTTGCAACGCTGGTACATAGAGATGGTGGTCGACAGGCATATGGTTGCTTGCATAAGTGGTTGGGAGCATCAAAGTACGTATGCTTATTTTTGGTAAAGATATGATCCCGATTAGGTTGGGTATCTTCTGATGAAATATGTTAATTAGGATCGTTGTATTGGCACCCCAAACAACTATAACCGGGTATCAAAAAGGAAGAGCCCGCGGAACATATCATACGCCACTGCAGGTGCGGCATCCCTTTAAATACTCGTACAGCGAGACCCATACGCACCGACTTTGTCAATTCAAAGCGTCGGCCGCGCTAGCAGCTGCTTTCTCACCTTCCGGTATAGTATCTCAAACTGCAAATTCGTAAACATCTATCCATTCACACTCACGCCTCCCAATCGTATGTGTAGCAAGGTATGCTTGAGAGGGTTTCATGTTTCTTCTAGAAATCCTAGATCGAACTACATGCACCCTCCCCATGGGACTTATATGTTCCTCATTTTGCCTGGATTTACTGGCACCATTTCTGGACTCGATGGGAATACTAATGCGGTCTTCAATTCCGTTAGATTTCGGTTAGTACAGTGGCTGTGGCTTTGGAGGGAGGCATAAGGACAGGAAGTTATGCACCACTGTCTATAAACGAAAAGTTGCTGACTGGAGCTTCCATATTAAAAAATCATAAACATATAAAATTTTCTGTGCATTTCTGTCAAAAAATAATTTTTCGATATAGTTACTTAGATCTTATACAGCACTTTTCAAAAAAGTTGCCCATTTACTTGTTTTTTGAAGCAGGCTGAAATTCGCTGTGGTGGAATTAATGAGTAACTATTATATTTCAGCATGGGAGTAAGAGTAAAAGTTGGAAGAAGGTATCAACTTCCACCTTTATGCCTGAATAGGGGAGAGTCGGGTAGCCACGGACACATAAAAAACTCTTTTTGCTTGAAATGGTCATAATTAGGCATTTACTTAGTATCAAAACGTTAAACAAAATATATATGAAGTATTTTAGTTTAAGTAACAATCAGATAATTTCTTTATCAAGTGTAACAAACAGTCTTCAATTTTCGACAATTATTTTATGGCGGGTAGCTCCGGACATACATACTAACGATGACTAAGTCGATCTTCGGCTTTGCCGACGTCGCAAAAATAGTAATGGTGTGAAGGATCAATATCTACGCATGCTTCATGCGCCCAGTTTTTACATTTATGACATTGTATCCAATCATTTTCGAATGTTTCTCCGCAAATGATGCACTTTGTTCCCTGATCTCTTAAGAATTCTTGGATGTTCTGTTTGGTTTTCATTTTTATTTTTTTGATGGCTTTGTTAGTTGGAAGTTGTATAACCAGGTCACAAATATCTCAGCATTCATCCACGCAGATTCGTGTGTGTGTGAATGCTTATTGAGATATGTTCAGCAACTGCCTAATTCAGTAGAACATATCATCGCATTTAGCGATAACGCAGGCGGTCAAAATAAAAATAACAACATTATAAAATTTTGGAGGCATATTGTTCAGACAACCTCCATTTGTAGAATTGACCACAAATTTTTAATTTCTGGTCACTCTGATATGGAGTGCGACCAAGATTTCGGGCTTATCGAGAAGTCAAAGAAGAAAAATCAATATGTTTTTGTCCCGGATGATTGGAGCAAAATAGTAGCTCAAGCTAGTCGAAAGTTTACTGTTGTACGAATGAGAAATAAAGATTTTTGTCAGTTGAACAGATGAAAAAAGAGATAAAAGACAGTATTCCAGGGATACGTAATATTCAGTGGTTTCGACTGGAAAAAGATAAGCCCAATATTCTTCAATACAAGAACACTTTGAATGAGGAAATGGATTTTGTGCATTTTGACCTTAGAAAACAGAAAAAGGACCGTCCAAATACGCAATTTGACCTTACATTATTGTATCCTGAACCACCATCTATAAAAACCGCCAAATACGAGAACCTCCAGCAACTCCTTCAGTTTATTCCCCCCATTTACCATAACTTTTATTCATCACTAAGACATCGAGGAAGCGTAGCTTCCGCAACAAACGAAAATAGAGAAGTAGATGCCAACGTCAGCCAAAGAGACATTTCTGTTGAAAATTCTGCAGATGTTTCAGCTGAATGGGAATCTGATGATGATTAGAAATTAAGAGCGAGTCAGTGCTTGGTGTTTGTCATTAAAACCTCTGAGTATTTTGTTTTGTATACATTTTTTTTGTCAATAAACTTTCGATTTCATCTGTCTGCTATTTTGTTATTTTGCAATAATTTACAAAAACCCTTTATAAAGAAGATTTCTTGAATCCATATGCAATTACGGGTAAAGAAAATAAGATTTATAGTGTAAGTATTATTCAAAAATTAAGTGCTAAGGGGTGTAAGTGATACCATCGCTTTACTGTACGCCCTGTATTTTTGGAATAACCAGCTCAATGGCATTAAAATCTATAAAAATAATCTTTTACAGCATATTGGAAAGTGAAAAAAACTATATTGAGTATTTTGAAATACCCGTGATTTTTTTACACAACTTAAACTTTGAACCTGTTTTTCTCAAAATGCTAAAACATGCACTTACACCCCTTTGCTTCTGACCGCCTCAATTGTCTCTGAAAGTTGTAATAAATTATGGCGTGAAAATGTTCTCGGTTGAGTTCCATTTATCTAATGACTTGGTGACACTTAAAAATTCACTGTAGTGAGAACATTGCACGTATTGTTGTGAAACTTTGAATTTAAGTTTACTAAAGAGTGAGGTTAAGATTCAGTACTGACGTTCGATCCGCGCGGCCTACTATGTTTCTATATGCAAAACTTAAAAGACATCCCTCGTACCTTCTCCTTAAGTCTGTCGTGGTACTTATTGGATACCCTGTATATGAGTACCTACTCCTAACATAAATTCATCTCCTTAGAAGTCTTAAAGGTTCCCCCTACGGCGCTTGAAAATATGTTCATGTTTTAGTAAAACTGATTAGAAGAAATTAGTATATTAATATCGGCACAGTAACAAGCTAATTCTTGGGAAATTCTTACATGGCGTTTCCTCTTTAACTCGCTATCCATTTAAAAAAAAAATCTACGTCTATTAGGCTACTAGTTATTCCAACTAGAGTATTGCAAAACCCCTTCGATAGCTTGCGAGCATGAGATCTTTCTTCCATAAAATCTCTACAGCTTGAATGTATTTGCAATACGTAAAAAAATATGCTGTTGCCCGTCATTATCTTTATACCCCAAACCTACTACACACAATTATTGCTCATTATAAATGCCAGCATAAACTTCGCTTTTGCGCCAGGACTAAACGTATCCAAGCTCCGCGGGACTTGTAGATATCTGTTTAGATCTCCTTTGCTCGATATCCGGGAGAATATTTTCCAGACCACGAAAATGGAACATAGAAAAACACACTTACATCACGAGTTCTGCCTAATAAAGTATAGCTTGAGGTTTCTTTTCAGGGAAGGCCTACACCGCTTTTGTCCAAGCCTTTTGCCCACCTATATTTGCTCCCGAACTATAGGAATAGAGGACCTCGTAGCTTTTTAGCTGAAGGTATCTTAAATATCATTGTTCTGGCTGAAAAAGTTATCTCTATATAGTACCTGCTTGATCCACAATATAATTAAGAACTTGAATGGTGATGAAATGACAGGTCAACGCATTAAACAGCGCTGAAGGATATGACATACACTAATAAATCGTATTTATTTATGGCAAGGTTTAGCTTATAGCTATTCTGCCACTCCACCGTTAACAAAAATAAATTAACATACAAATATATAAATCGAATAGAATGTGTAAATTATAGTAGAGTACCTACTTATAGTAGTATTATATAAATATCACATATACCCACCTATGATATCAAAATTGTTACAATAGGACCTGCTTAGTTCATGTTCATAATTTAGAGAAATGTAGTAAGGTGTGATAACTGTCTTAAAATTCGTTGCACAAAAATGATTTCCTTGACTTGTTTTTTGAAATCGTCAACGTTTAGTAGGCGGTGGTAATACATTGTATAGAATAATGATATTATAAGTAAAGCATTTATGGAAGGATGATGTCTTCTGAAGAGGCATGGTTAACGTATTCAGAAAACGAATATTTCTTCAGTGGGTACAACCACGAAGTATTAGCTTATTTTTAGACATTACACTGATCCAGGCGCTATCAGTCAGTCGTCAACTATCATGGGCGTATCATAGGCAGAGTGGATCTAAAGACGGGCACAGATATGTGGTAATCGGCGAGCGGCGAATAACAAGTAATCGGAACTCGACGAGTACCGACTTGTCTGTTATGGTTGCTCGTGCCGATTAATCGTATTTGGCCGTTTCCCAGTCCTTGTCGGTATTTTGTGCCGCTTCAAAGCAGACGAATAATTGCGTTTTGTGTCGATACAGACATTCGAGAAGCTATTCGCTATTTGTGGAGAAATTTCAGTTTATTTTTCGTTTTAAAATGGAGTGGAGTAATGAAACAGTATTACAATTTTTGGATTTCTATGAACAAGAATCATTAATTTGGAATCCATGGCTGAGTGATCATAAAAACAGAAATCTTGTATTCGATGCTTGGAAAAGAATAGAGAAAAATATGGGTGGAAAATACTCTGTCACAGAATTAAAAAAGAAAAAGGATTCCCTAATGGCATCGTTTAGGGCTTGTAATAATAAAGTTAAAGAATCTACAAAAAGTGGAGCAGGTACAGAAGACATATATAAACCAAATTGGTTCGCTTACGAAAGAATGGCCAGTTTCCTTCAAAATAAGAATGAGGCAAGGAATACAATAAATTCAGAGGTAAGTAATAAATACCTACTTTTCTTCAAATATTTTTATTGAAAACTTGCGTGTTTATATAAAAAAAATTAAGCATTAACAATATATATCTTGCCAAGATACTCTTCCGTTGCTCATAAAATATTCTGCCAACTCATTTCTAATAGTTCTTGCTTCCATGCTGGGCTTTCTTGGGATATTACGCAGTGGGAGTAAACTTGACATATTATCTTGATTTTGACGCCATGCACCAGGTGTAATATTTCCATCTTCTTCAGAGTCAAACGTTCCGGGAGGGGAATAGTTCGAACGCGATGATCTGCTTTTTCGTAAAAAATTATGTAAGAGGACACAAGTCATTACGATTAATAAAACTTTTTCTGGTTGAAGTAACATTGGTTTCCTTAAGACTCTGAAAGTAGAAGCCATAATGCCAAATACGTTTTCCACGACGCGACGTGCTCTTGACAAACGATAGTTGAACGTTCTTTCTTTGCTTCCTTTTTCATGTAGACCTGGATAAGGCTTCATGATTTGTTTACATAATCCAAATGCATCATCGCCCACAAATAAGTATGGAATTGGAATATTTCGCCCTGGTAATGGCTCATCTGAAGGGCAATGCAGTCCGTTATTTTCGATTTTTTTAAAAAGTTCTGTATTTCGAAAAACAGCACCATCGCTTAGTCTTCCTTGACAACCACAATCAGCAAATATAAAATTATAATCAGCATCAACTAGAGCCATTGACACTACACTGAAATATTGTTTATAATTATAGAATTCAGATCCACTGTTTATTGGAGCCTGTATTGTAATATGTTTCCCATCCATTGAACCAATACAGTGAGGGAAATTCCATATATTTTCAAACTGTTTGGCTATATTCTTCCATTCGCTTTCATTTGATGGGATCTGAAAACATAAATGAGAAAATGCCTTTAATATATACCAATCAGTGCCTTTATGGAGTAGTACTATACTTAATTCATTTATTAATATTATTAGTAATTCAGATAAAATTTAGTGTTTCAAATTTTAGCTACAATTACCGGATTTACTCTTTCTAATAATAATAGAAAATAGCCTTATACATTATATTAATATAATAGTATAAAATGAAAGTAACAATTAAAATTATGGATAATGTGGTTTTCTTATTTATCACTTTATTTTCAAATTTCAGAACCTCGCATCACAGCTGTCGCAGGATGAAACAACTCCGAACGATGTAAGCGCTAACGGAAGTAATCATACTGAAAATATTCCTGACAACATAATTGAAATAGATGAAAATATCCTAAATGATGGTAAACGGTAGACGGTCTCTGACTGTCGAACGTGGAGGTACCACCCGGCGGATCTCGTAGGCGGAGCCAGAATGTGTGTATGTTGCATGCACACGTGTTCCCTCGCCAGAGTCCGTGTGGCGTTCCCCTTTCCCCTGTATCCCCCTATAGCCCCACGATACCCAATGGGTGTTTAGGCCTTAGGCCTTCGTGGTAGTTGGAGTATAAAAAAAAACGCATTTATTTAATAAAATTTCATCTTTTAAAAAAATATTGTCTTGCAGAAATACTGCCATCTACTTCGAAGTCTTCCTTCAAGCGTCCTGCGCAGAAAAAGAAGAAAGTGACTGAAGAGGTTGAACTAAAAAGAAAAGTAGATGAGGCATATACTATTATGCAAAACAATGCCCAAAAAAATGCAAAAGGAAAAGATTTTTGTGACAAATATGGGGAATTGGTTGCTGAAAGATTGAAACAGTTTGATGAGAGAACTAGGGACATTGCAATAAATCGAATTGATAATCTTCTTTTTGAAATGAAAATGAATTTGAATATGCCACTAAATTATCAGCCGTTCATGACTACTAATAATCAAAATGTAACTGTTTTAACTTCTGTGAACCCGCAATGTAGTCCATTATCATCGCCTTCTAAAGCATCGTTTAGTAGTCGTCAATCTTCTACCAACTTTGCCATTGGACTTTCCCAACCACCATCACCTTATCAAAGTTCTGCGACGTTTCAAGAAACTCAACAATGTCCCCCATCTGATGAGTCACAATTTGAAAGTTTGAAGCAGTGTTATACAAGTTTCAGATAAAATTATAAACATTTGATATGTACTTTATATGTATGTTTTTTACTTTTGTAGAAATATTACTTTTCTACCTTCTTATAAAATAACGAAATAAAAATGTTACCTGTATTACATTACTCAGGACTTTTATTAAAGCACTGCATACTTCTGGAACTATGGAGGAAATGAGTTGAGCTGATATTTTAAACAAATAATGTAGGCTCTTAAAGCTGTCTCCCGACGCTAGAAACCTCAAAGTTAATCGTTCTTTTCCCGGAATAGCTTTTCTCCATCTTGTATCTTTTTTAGAAATCACTGGCTCTATTTTTTGAAGAAGTTTTTCAAAATCTTTAAAGGACATTCTGCAGAAGTTTTCAAATCTGCCAGATGGTTCCTTTAATAAATCTGCCATCAGATGAGTTCCACTATATCTAAAAAAACATTATATTTTTAAGTAATTTTAGTATTGGTAATAAACAATAAAACAATTTTACAGGATATTTGCAGGTTATAGGAAATTAAAAAAAAAAATACCACCAAAATTATTGCTGAATATACAGAGTTGCAAATAAATTAAGAAAGAAGGAATTGAAAACTACATCAAATTATGCAATAATATCCATTTCCTTTCATAAACGAGTTTTTTTACTTTTGACAAATTTATATCTTTTTAATTTTTGTGATTTTACTTGCTGCCAAGGTTACTTACCTTTCTCTACTTTGATTAAGTGATACCATCCACCACCTTCTTCTACTTCTTCTCCTAGACTTCTTTTTTAATAACTGTAAATAAGCACCACTCATAACTACAAAAGCAGCAGCATCAGTCATCAATGTTTCACCATTCATTTTCACCATTCGTACATTAATCGTTGTTCGTATTCATTATTTCCATACCGAGCAATATTCGGCATTTACGCCACATGTGTGTATGGTCGTTCTCGCCATATAACAAATAGCTACCGAGTTGCTCGTCGAATGCCAAATATTTGCTATTCGCCGAACACCGCATGTATGTGCCCGGCTTAAGCACATTGCCGAGCAGCCGCCCGAGTGTTCGGTCCAGTAAAAGAGCGAGACAGCTACTCGACGCATCCTACTTATTGAGGCAGGAACCGAGTAGTCATCACTAGTAGGCGTTTTGAGCCTTTGGCTATCGTTCTGCCGCAAATCATTTAATTTCTACCGTTTTCCTATTAAACAACTTTCTATCAAAAGAGCGTGGTGCCGTCTAGATGTTCTGACATCTCCTATAGTCAATAAAATGGAGCGTATTGCTGTATGTTTTACGCCAGATGCCAACAACCACCACACGTGACGTCTTAAGTTTTCAGTAATGTTTATTGAGATGAGATTTTACGTTTAACAAAACTATTGTTATTATAGGTATGATATCAAGAACGAACAAATTTATTGTTACAACTGAAGCCAATTCGTCAACATCGTCAAAATGGCATTGGCGGCCTTTGTGTGGTGTGGATGTAATCTGTCAAACGTACATGAGAAACAGATAGATTCGATAGAAGGAAACAGGACAAATTTGATAAAAATGTAGGCGAAAGATTCCTTCGTTTTGAATGGAAACCAGAGATCCACGGGCTTATAGAAATCTAACCTTTTTTCATGTTTTGACGTCTATTGACGTAAACAGCCAATTAGCAACCGACTGTTCTTCTGTTCATAACCCTAGGTATAATGGATATGACCCCTAGCTCAACTAGTGCCATCTGCTTTTAGATTTAAAGATTATGCCACATTCTTCAAAACAATAAGCAAAATTGATCTGATTCACGTAATTCGGTATCTTTTAGCCACTCCCCGTTTAATTAGTTTATTAGAAGCGGTATGAAAAGTGTCATAAATTTTCTCCATATTTGCTTCATTTTCCGTCACACTACAGACTACATTTAAAAAAGTACCTCCCCCTCGTCATTCTAAATCTAACATGGTAGCTACCGCAGAAGGGACGATTTATAATTTCTATAGTTACCCCTACACTATGGGTATGAAACTACGGCAACCGCCGATAAAGGGCGATTTATAATTGGTCACCGCTATACTATGGGTATCAGATAGAGGGCCTGATGAGAGAAACAACAATAAGTAACATTACTCTAAATTCCATATTTCTATCACCGCAACGTATCGATGTATCATTATATGATTTATAGCTATCGATATCTTATAATACATACATGTAAAGTAATAAGCTATACGGAGTCCTACGACCCCTAACACAAAAGTGTTCGGACATTATCTAATGTATCTAATAGTTTGTTTATTTTAGTAAGAGTCAAGATTAATAATAATAATAATAATAATAATAATAATAATGGTTTATTGGTGCTATTGCACAGAACGTGCTTACACAAGTCAATATAATAGAAGCGCTCAGTTACAAGAAGAAAATAAATGACAAACAATACATATAATAACAAACAGTACAGATTACACACACTTAAATATGGTTAAGAGGATGTCAATAAAACTATAAAAGATAAAATTATTACAAACTACGTTAAAATCAATAAATAAATGGCAGATTAATTGTTTTTCTTTTATAAGATAATGAAATATATTGTTTGCACATCATATATTAACAAAACTGTTTTCAAGTGATATGATATTGAAATATAAAATCAAACTAATATTGATAACAACGATATTAAAAAGGAAATAATAGCAGGCCATGGAAACAAAAAAGTGTTTATAATTTGCCGTTTTGATTTAAGAATTAATTCTGTAAAACAATTTGCTTTAAAATCTCGCATAGTAAAGCAACATACGGTGCAATCAGAGTTTTAATCATAAAATTGATTCATCAAGGAAAGAGTTTTCAGGATATTGCTAAACAAATAAATGTCGTAAAGTCTACGGTGGCAGATATTGTAAAGAAGTATGGAGACCAGGTTTAACTCAAGTCTCAAGTGTTGATAGGCCACCTAGGATCAAGTCCTAGGATGCAAAGATCTCTTATTCGTATTTGTACAGCTAATCCTCGAGGGACTTATCAACAAAATGGAAGAAAGAAACGAGAAACATGCCGCCGGTGGATTCATAAGTCTGGTTTACATGGTAGGATAAAATATACCAAAATTTTCAGAAATTGTCAAACCAGATACTTCTCACTACTAACATAATAAACAACAAAAAGTAGTTTTATAGGCAGCGAAATGAAAGCTTTTTTAAATGTATTGCTTTTTGTATCTACTGGGCTTTCCATATTATATCTCAGAATCTCATATCCAATCCATCTCTTTAGGGACATATCATTATTATAACTGAACTACGCCAAGACTAAAAGTTCTCCAAGCTTCGTCGGAGATGTCCTAGGGGTATCCGTTCAGCTGACACCTCCCGCCACTCTTGATTATTATTACCATCCGGCGTGATATCCGCCTACGCTCTCCAGACCAGGCCTACTGCGATGCTTCTGCCGCGGATTGTACCTCGAAACGACGCCTGCGTCCCTGCGCCAAATTCACAGCGTCGAGGGCGTACCATAGCGCCATCTTGTTGCTAGAGTGAGAATGCGACAGACGTTGGAATAGAATGCTACTTTGTTGGAGAACAGGATGTCAGCTCCTGGAAGTTGATGTCGATAAAAGTAACTGTCGTCGCAAACCATTTTGACGAGATCGAGATCATCCTTCAGAGCCATCTAGTTGCTTAAGTAGCAAGAAGGGCATACATTGGTAGAGAATATTAAGCTTGTTGGGAGGTAGGAGTGGCACTTTGAAAGTAGATGTTGATGAAAGTCGGGTTTTTGAGGCACTGAGAATTGTGAAAAAACTCGAGAGGGCCGGCGGAAGGGGAGGTCACATTTTTGAGTTTTTGCTTTTATCTCGTCAACTATTAATAATATCTGTATAATTCCTCCAACATTAATAACACAAACCCACGAAACAAGAAAGTGGTACGTGCTGGGAGTCCCACTATATTTTTCCCATCTATTTTTTCTTGCTGAACATACACTGAACTGAATACATATTTTAGTATTTCTGATGGATGCGCCCCTTTTTAGAGATCTCTGAAAGATGCACATCTACGAAAAATTGAAAAATATTTAGTTCCAGTGGCTAAATTACTTTATTCAGTGTACAAATATAGTATAGTATAAGTTTACAACAGCATTTTTATGGTATCTTAGTTGACAAAAATAATAAATGGAACTAAATGTGTAGGGGAGACTCGGGCAAAAGGAACCACCTTAAGTCGCCAGCTTTTAAAATCTTCTATTAAATCCTAATTATTATTTTTTTAATTTAAAGTAAGACTCTATTACATTTAGAAACAAAATATATATTATAAAAATATATAATTATAGTAATATATCTTTAAAAAAAACATTAAACGAAAACATGCTTTTGATTCCTTTTGCCCACATATGAGGGCAATAAAAACCAACGCCTCGGGCAAAAGTAATCAGCATATGAAATACATGTGGGCAAGAAGAACTTTATTTCTAACATAACTAAAAGTGGAAGTATATTAACAGTTATTTTTTCAAGGAAATCAAAACTGATAACTTGCATTTGTCGCAAATATAGATGCCTCTGTTGTAATCAGCACAGCCCAGTTTTGACACATATTGCATTCAATCCATGTTTCTCCAGACTTAGAGTTGCCTAAAATATCTCCGCAGTCGAGGCATGGTACATTTTCTTCATTATATTATTTAAATAATCAAAAAATAACTGCACTTGGGGCCTGTTAAATCCACAAGCCCGGGCAATGCTTGTATCCCCCCGAATAGATGTTTCTCTTTGGTTAATTGAATTTATTGCGCGATTCATTACGTTTTCGTCCCGCTCTTGGGCTCTTTCTGTTTTTCGTTTATACTTGAAAACCATTATTCTGAAACAATATTTCATTTTGAAAAAAAAGTATATCCAACGGAATAGCGGGCAAAAGTAGTCGGGCAAATGGAACCGGTTCTTATTGACCAGTAGGTATACAACACATTGAAATATTATTTATAAATGTCAAACCCTTGAACAGCGCCACAATTAATGTGAGGTTACAATCTACACAAAACGTTATTCATCGCCACATCATTCAATGCTTCAACTTATAACAATACTAAAATAATTTCCATCTATTTAAACCATGATCAAGAATTCAAGACGGTTACATTTTCTAAATTGGCGGTAAAAACATGAAAAATAAGCTTACCGGGATGGTGCCAGAAGTAAATAGAAAATAGTGGCGGGAATTTTGAAATAATTTTTCTTTCAATTGATTCTTTTTGCCCTTATGGTTCTTTTTGCCCGAGTCTCCCCTATGTCTAATTGTTACGTAGAATAATAAATAAACACGTCCCACATATATCAACTCAAATTAATAAATTTGTCTCTCATCATCGTCATTTTTCCCAACAGCGATGGGGCACGATTGGTAGATGCTTCAAGGCTGCCCTTACAGAGAAGATTGCAGCTCATTTTTCGGCAACTGCAATTTTGCCAGAACAGTCACTCTTACATCGTCAAAGTTCTAAAACGTGTCAGGAGCAGGAAGGTCCAAGGTCGTGATTGGTCCTAGGTTTCTGTTGACTCTTCGCGTCCAACGCACATTTCAGGTGTCAGTTGGTTTCCAAGCCTGGACTTGGTAGAATACCCTATATGCATTATATTTTGCTCATCCCTTGATAACTGGGAGGGAAGAAAGGTCAACCTTGAGATAGTTACTTGATCTGTTAATTTCAGTCACAGCGGAACGCACAGGAAACATCTTTTCTCCCGCTTTCTGCTACGGCGTCCGGAGCTGATGTTGGGACATGTGATCATAAAATACAGTTGTTATGTTATACCAGAAGTTGTATCGCCGCTGCTGAAGCTATGAAGAACAAGAATTGAACTACAGAATGTATGTTTTTAAACTTCTTGTGAAGAAAATGCACTAATTTTCACACGCGCTTTGAACATCGGCGTTTTTAACCAAGCCAATGAAGTTAGCTTGTGTCTGCCAGAAAGTGTGCCCGCGTTCGTCTTCTCAGGAGCTTATTTCAAGCCATTTTCCTTTTTCCATCCAGATGGCAATTTTTATGATACCATATGCTAAAAAGTGCCTCTCTCTCTTTGGCAGCAACTATCATCGCCTGTCGTAACCTATTGGGACATTTCACGGGAGCATTTGAAACCGAAAGATGTAGAATACATTCTGAAGCAACGGTCCTAGTGTGCAGCCCTGCGACACTCCAATGGTTACCTTGATCATCTGTTGTCATGCCATCAGCTCCTTTTCATCGAAATAGACCCTTATCATGATCAGTAGATAGGTAGATTCATCGACTTTGTGACATTGTGCCGTTGAACGCATTCTTAAAGTCAAATGCAACCATAACGCAACACTTCTTACCACTGTAGCTGTCGCTAACGGCTTCTTCTGCTAGCTGCACCACTGCACTAGGTGAGTCTATGATACATTTTTCCATTTTAAATCCATACTGTGAGCGAGACAATCCGTTCACGTTATTGAGTTTAATTTTCTGCCAATGCAAGGGTGGTTGTCCTGGAAAATGCCGTTATTGAAAAGCGGGTATTAACCATAGTCTTATCGGTAACAGCAGCCTTGGAGCATGTGCCGATGGGGCCCATTGAAAGAGTTGAAAAAAAAATAGTAATGTTGGACTATTTTATTAATTTGATTTGATACATGTGGAACGTTTTCATTTACTATTTTTCTTCGAATTAATTATATTTTTTAATTTATCAACTAGGATACGCTGTGCCTCTCATGGTTATGACATTTATCCTACAGTAAGATGTATATGACATAGTTTGTTGTAAATTCAATGTATATGGCTAATGAAGAAGGAATTATAAACACATTTACAAAAGACAAAAGTTTTTATTTTTCCATAGTAGGGTCAACAGTTTTCAATTTCTACGCCACTGGCACTGGTGTAGCCTCAGGCATGAGAATGTATTGGCCGCTACTACTGCTGTACTACATGTATAATGTTTTAGGTAAATATAGTATCTCACTCCACGGTCCGTTGTTTTTATGTGTAAATCAGTAATAGTCCAAGAGTGGACCGCAAAGTTTTGGTTATATTGCATACTGACACGATACGTAAAAAAACTAGTCAAATCTTAACTATTTTTTGCTGAACATCAAACTCTACAATTTGTCGTTTAGCATAAAAAATTTGGGATCGGCTTCCTTCATTGAGAAAAAAATTTAATTGAACCATTTAACATTCTAATTGGACAATTCAATAATTTAGTTAACTATTTAACAGCTAACCAATTAAATTATTTTAATTGAACTCCGATTTATAAAACAGTTTACTTAAATCTATGAAACTAGATTAATTATTCCAAAATGCCGTGAACTATGAGTACACCAATGTATTTGAAATAAATGAACTGTTAAAGTGAGTTTACCTATTCCAAGTAAAACGATGTTTGGATAGTATTTGGAATTTAAAAGAATAAATTGCATTTTACTGAATGATGTATATTATAACTCTGCTTTGACAAATTTTAGATATCAAAAAATTTGGTAAACTTGATACTGATAGTTAGTGCTTTCGAATCAAAATAAAAGCTTCCAAATTTTAGAACCTTAATAAACTTGGATATTTTTTATGTTCATTGAAAGTGAACTTATTATAAATATATGGGGTCAAGTTTTACCGATTATACTGATCAACAGCCAAAATATATCCTGAATAAAATCAACAAAATATTACTATTTTTAATGTGCTAAAACCGGAATAAAACTTATTTTTTTATATTAGTTCAAGTTTTAGAGATACGGTAATTATATGTGTTTCTGCTGTGACAGTGTTAATATACTGTAATTCACAAGAATGCACGTGCTACATTTTTATATTCGGCAAGGAAAGATGATGTAATAGGCATGATTGTGTTACGTTATACATACGTGTACATTATATTGTTTTACATTAGCCATTTTTTCCTCAGTTGGCTGACAGCGTTCATGCAAGATGTCTCGAAAGTGTGTAAACAATCCAGATTAGTTTTGTTACGTGTGTGGTGATGTGACTTTTGCGTCTCAGAGACGGTCTATTACTCCACTAATAACAAAGGCATATCAGCTTTATTTCGGTTGTAAACTAGGTGATCAAGACAAACAGTGGGCACCCCACATCTGCTGTAACACATGTGCTTCAAGTCTGAGGAGCTGGTTAAATGGCAAAAAACGGTCTATGCGCTTTGCTGTCCCAATGGTTTGGAGAGAGCCTACAAATCATATTAATGATTGTTACTTTTGCATGGTATCTTGTGTTGGACAAGCCACAGGTATGTCCAAGAAAAAAAAATCGGTTATTAACTACCCAAACATACCATCTGCGATCAGACCTGTGCCTCACAGTGACGAAAATCCTATTCCAAAACCCCCAGAATCCTACATTTGCGAATCAGAAAACGAATCAGGTCATGGCGATCGAGTGATTCGTCAGGAAGAAGATATGCCATCAACGTCAAGAGATCCTGATTTTATACCGAGCACGTCATGCCACCAACCGCACAAAATAACACAGTCAGAATTGAATGATCTTGTAAGAGATTTAGAACTTCCAAAATGTAAGGCAGAGTTACTTGGATCAAGACTGCAGCAGTGGAACTTGTTAGAAGACGATGTTTCGGTATCTGTTTTTCGTAAACGCCACAAAGACTTAGAACCATTTTTCAATATGGAGAATAATTTGGTTTTCTGCAGTAACATTAACGGCTTACTGGCGGCTTTAAATATAAACTATAACCCAGAAGAATGGAGATTGTTTATAGACAGTTCAACATTGAGCTTAAAGGCAGTGTTATTGCACATTGGAAATATTTTACCATCTCTTCCTGTAGGGTATGCAGTTCACATGAAAGAATCATATGACAATATGAAGTACCTATTGACATGCATAAAATACGATGAGCACCAATGGCATATTTCTGGCGATTTGAAAGTTGTTGCACTTTTACTTGGGCTGCAGCTAGGCTACACAAAGTTTTGCTGTTTTTTGTGTGAATGGGACAGTCGGTCAAAGGCACTTCATTACACCAAACAAAACTGGCCTGTTCGTCAATTCCTAGAGCCAGGTCAAAAAAATGTACAGCATATGCCATGTAGTAGATTCGAAAAAAAATTTATTACCACCACTGCATATCAAGTTGGGCCTAATGAAAAACTTTGTCAAGGCATTAGATAGAGATGGGTCAGCTTTTCAATACCTGCGTCAGAAATTTCCAAGACTAAGTGAGGCAAAGGTTAAAGAAGGTATTTTTGTTGGGCCACAGATTCGAAATATTTTGAAAGATACACAGTTTGAAAACACTTTAACAGGTATTGAAAAAACTGCTTGGAATGATTTCCGTCTGGTGGTCACTAATTTCTTAGGAAATAGAAAAGCTGACAACTATAAAACCCTTGTCAAAAATATGCTGTCATCGTATCAAAAGATGGGCTGTAATATGTCTCTTAAGATACATTTCCTACACTCGAACCTGGACTTTTTTCCTAATAATTGCGGAGCTGTAAGTGATGAGCACGGCGAACGTTTTCATCAGGATATTTCAACAATGGAAAAAAGGTACCAGGGAAAGTGGAATCCTTCCATGCTTGCAGACTACTGTTGGACTCTTGGTAGAGATTCTCCAGAAACGATCCATAAAATAACAGCAAAAAGACAGCGCATATAGTGATTCTTATAAGTATATGAATCTTGTTACTTTAATATATCCTTAAAAATAAAAAGTTTTTTTTCTAAACCGCAACTAATTTTTTTATTTCATTGTCATTTTTGGATTCAGCGCCCCAAAATTAACAAAGAAGTGCACTTTTCCCACAAGATACAATTAAAAAACTAAAATTTGTTGTCCAGTGTTATTTGTCTGTTTGTACAGACACAGGTTACAATATATCACCATTGGTTGGAAGCAATTCTTTGTTTTCAATTCAAGAAGTAGGGAAAAAATACCGGTAACTTAATAAGGTCACTTGGCCATGTGTAAACAAAAATTATACTTTTATTTCTAATAATAAAACAATATTGCACTCACCAGCATTCAACGCATTTAAATATATAATTAAGTTCGACATCAATAAAGTAAGCAAGGATATCTACATAGTATGCACCAAGAGGAGGTTCTAGCTCCTATATATACAATATACAACATAAAATAAAAGCAAAGTATGCCTATGTTCTCAAGAACATCACAAATGAAACTGAGGAGTTCGAAGCTCGTCACCGGCACTGCGTCTGTCGCATACTCTCGACCACTCACGAATGAAGGGTCTAGTCCGCGATTAAAATAAATAGTTTAACTGTTTCAATTAAAATATTTGATTGTTTTATATGTTCCTTGTCTAAGTAAAATAAATTACCTTAATTGTTTGATGGTATATTACTTTCAATTAAACTGGTTCCAGAACATTCAGTTAAATTAAACCGAATAATTCAGTTACTTAGAGTAATTAAAACCATTATGACGGGTAATGAAAATTTCCCAGAACAACTGCTTAATTGACCACGTTTCCTAAGTGACTATAATGCAGACGAGTCTCAAGGTCAAAGGGGGCCGACCTGCGGATTATAAGACCATCTGTCGAAGTGTCTTCTCTTGATATAACTATTTTTACCACTTTTATGAATTTCAAGGAAGGGGGTTTAATGTTGTGTGGTTATATAAATTATATGTTTCATGAATACTATATTAATTACTGAACTAAGGCAGATATAGTAATAGCATGCTTTCTGAATAGAAGAAAAATTAAAGAAAAAAGTCTGCAATAGCATGATGCGACACTGAGCTTGGTCATTGAAGATTGATGAAAACTGATGTTTTTGAAATGTATAGAGGTTAACCGCATTTTTTATGAAGATGACTCCTACATTTTTTGATTTAAAAATTATTATAAGAGACGGTTACACAAAACCATACAGTATATCTTACAAGAACGAATTTCCACTCTCAGGTAAGTATATTGGGTACTGGGGCATCAATCACATATGACTCAGCTTGTGGTTCCCAGCTGTCGACGTGTGGGTCAAAGTGGACCCTCGTGAAAGACCTTCTCATCCCTTCCTACCTACTACACTGGGTTATCACTAAGTTTGCGGCCTGATGTTTATCAAAAGCAAAATTTTGCTCCCTGTAATTGAGTTTGACACCGCGAAATGGGAATCTTAGCCACATGTTAGGAGGAACAAACGAGCAAAGAAAGAAAAAACAACCATTTTTTCTCGCATATTGCTTCGGGTTGGCAAACATTTGGATTGGTTAGTGAAAGCCTTATCATGCGATTAAGCAGATGAAAAACGTCAGTAAAGTAGGATTCCAGTTGGCCATACAGCCAGCAAAAAAACCACAAAATAAATTTCAAGTGTTACGTTGTAATTGTCATGTTTCGAGTATCCTTAACCCGTATTTCTAGAAAACATAACTAAGCTCTTTATAATTATACAGGGTGTTCATTTGAAAGCCTCCCACGACGAATTTATCGAAAACAACTGCGTAAAGCAGAGTTCCCCAAACTTTCTTGTGTCGTAGACCCCTTGCCATGTTTTTCCGTGTTGGGTAGACCCCCTACTTAGCTGATATTGATTTCCTGTAAATTTCTAACTGTAGTGAAGTTTAGTGTTAAAAACTTAAAGTAAAAACACATGTTAATTTATACATTTATTAATTGAATTTAAATTAAAACTACTCAAAATAAAATTTTGTATCTGTTATGTAAAATATACGTAACATTAAATAAACAGGTGTCCTGCCAATAAGTGCCCGCATTGAAAAAAAATAAGAGGGATAAAATTAAAAAAAGTGAAAAATAATAAATATTAATTATAACATAAACGTATGTTCTACAATAATTTCACTGTTAGTTTGATTAAATTCCGCTTCTTATACGTTTAAGTTATCTAAAAATAGGCAAAAAATTAACGAATTTTAGTGTGTACCTATCCTTGAATTTTCAGAATAATTTAAAAAAAATATTTTCTATAAACGGGGGTTCTTTAAAAAAATCAATGCGGGCACCTATTCCCAATGCGGGCATTTATTGGTCAGACACCAATAAACATAAAATAAACTATAAATAAAATAACATAAGCAATAAGTCAATATTTTTAGTGAGAAGGATGAACCTGATGCTTTAATAATAAATTATCAACATTTGGCGTCAATTTTGTAAGGGTTAATCTTAAATGTCCTCGGCTAATGATGTGAAGTCTGTTTCTTTTTTTCGTTAGGAGATTGGTAACAGCGCTGAACCCCGTTTCCACTAGGTATGACGATGGAAAGGAAATTAAA
The DNA here is from genome assembly GCA_963669975.1 of Acanthoscelides obtectus. Classification (NCBI taxonomy): domain Eukaryota; kingdom Metazoa; phylum Arthropoda; class Insecta; order Coleoptera; family Chrysomelidae; genus Acanthoscelides; species Acanthoscelides obtectus. The sequence goes on along the minus strand of CAVLJG010000001.1, from coordinate 77,945,513 downwards.
AATTTCCTCGCTATATTCCATAATACGGGATAAGTAACGGGTATGTTGTTTTGCAGCCAGAATTGCTGATATCCGTTTTTAAACTGAACCTTAAGTTCTTCGTTTGTACTTAGTTCAGTCAGTTCCTCTTGTATTATGACATTCGTTTCTTCTATGTCACCATATGGATTAATTATCCACGGTGGTATTACCATAGTCAAAATATCCTCAAACCTAGATTCAAAATCTGAATAGAGGGCATTTAAATGTTGAACGTAAGTTGAAACGTCGTCTTCCTGGCAGCTTGTGTGTGACAAATTGGGGAACTGAGAAAATACGCTTCATTAGTTCAACTCTGGCAAGAAACGCTGATAAGATGGACTTTGTTTTAATCAAATTTAAACTGTCGCCTTGTAATTGAAAATTAACCATATTAAATTTTGTAAACAAATCTGTTAAATAGGCGATGTCTGTTTTCCTCTTCATTAAATTTTCTTTTAAAATTTTATCTTTAGTATCCAGAAATTCTAAAATAGTCTCAAAAAGTGCAAAAAATCTTGTCAAACATAAGCTTTTCGACAGCCAGCGTACTTCAGTGTGAAGGAGGAATTGATGAAAGTGTTCGTCATTTTCTTCACACAACTGCGCAAATAACCGCGTATTCAACGCGTTGCTTCTGAGTCGGTTTACTGCATCAATGACTACATGAAGTGATTCATGCAATCTAACATTCAAATTTTTAGCAACTAAATGTTGTCGATGGATGACGCAATGTATTGCTAACACCTCTGACACATTTTGTTTTAAATAGCTTTTAAATCCACGATAACGTCCAACCATGGCAGGTGCTCCATCTGTAGCTACTGATATTATATTTGATAAAGGTATTGCTTTTTCAATGAAGTAATCCTTCAAAACATGAAATATTGATTCATCTTTAGTGTCGGTTATCAAAGTTCTTGCGAAGAGCAGTTCTTCGTAGATTTCTTGATTCATAATAAAACGAACATATGCCAATAATAATGCTACATTGTCAGGTAAAGTTGACTCGTCCAGTTGTATGGAGAAATGGGTCGTTAGCAAATAATTACATAAGAAGCTTTCAATATCAGAACTCATTTCATCAATACGTTTTTCAACAGTATTGTTGCTTAAGGAAATTCTTTTAATGATATCCGATGCAGGCTTGTGTAAAACAGTTTTTAAAACCTCTTCAACGGCTGGCAAAACTAACTTCTCTCCGATAGTATACGGTTTTCCGGATTTTGCTATAAGTAATGAGATATTGTAAGACGCTCGCAAACACCATCATCATTCCTTTGTGACGTTGAAGCGAACATTCTGTCCAGTGTAGGTCTCTTCTGAAATTTATCTTTGAGTTTTAGAAAGTATTTTAAATCTTTCTCTGTTTTATCAGGGTGGCATCTTCTCAGGTGATCTTGCAGTTTAGATGGTTTCATAACGTCATTGCCCAAAACTTTGTTGCATAAAAGGCACATAGGCGATTGTTTGTCCGGCAATGATGGAATGAAGCCAAATTTCAAATAATCAACACTGTACTGTCTACATTTCTTTTTAGATTCAGACATGGCATCAGTCATCTGTGGGCAAAATTAAAATATTTAAATAATACAGAAAATCCAGCAGCTGTATATTAAAAATATTTTTTGATTTTTCCGAAAACATTCCATAATTCGAACATCTTCTTGCAACAATTAGCTCGAATTACGGAGATTGCACAGTAATTATATTACCGATTGCTAAAACTTTCAAAAAGAAACTATTGAGGAGTACTCGTGTAATTTTGCATGATTGAATATTTAACTACTAATAACTAAAGTCATGATTGGCGTAATTTATCTATCTTTGCTAACTACGAGTACAAAACTAAAATTTAATAAAAAATAATGTACTTACTTTTCTCCAGAACTCTCAAACAAAATAACACTGAGTCACTATAATTTGTGTGATACACTATCTTTTTATATTTTTTAAGATATTTTCTTAGCACTTTCCTTTTCAAGATTCAGGAAACGAATAAACGTATTTGTCCCACATTCGTACTTATAGAGTGACGAATTGAACAAGTCAGTGCAAAGTAGCGAAGCTCTGAGAGTGCGACTCTCAGGTTTTTACAAGTTCAAAATGTATTGCGACCACAAAGCGAATACCAACATCCCTTACACAATTTTATAAACATATATAATAAATTTTTTACTTCATAGGTACTTTTATAAATAATGTATATGTTTTGATTTTATAAGATAGTATGATGTAAGTAAATAGGTACTATCAGTGTATGTGTTGAGATCCACTATCGTGGACACCCATATTCATTTCATGGACCCCCAATTTTTTTTTTGCTGACGTAGACCCCTTGCAGGTTGTCATAGACCCCTAGGGGTCGATATAGACCACTTTGGGAATAAATGGCTTAAAGGATAAAACGCCGAGTCACGACAAACGATTTGACAAGGGGGACAACTTTCTAACCAAAAACTACTTTAACCTCTTTCACCCTCTTCCCGCCAAGTGGTATCTAGTAATTAGTAATGTTGTTTGAAATGTCTTTCGAGGTCCTTTATTTGGACGTTTGATTTTTAAAATCAGTCGTTTCGTTTTCAAGGAAATTAGAAAAATACTAATTTATCTTAATTTGTTCAGATATAAAACGAAAACACAAGAAAATATCACTTTTATGTCAATAAGTGCTCAAAATTTTGCCCGCTATAGGCCAAAAAATGATATAGAGGGTGTTCAAATTCGTGACGGACATTTTCAAAAACATGTTGTGGGATATCATGGCAGCGTTCGATGATGCGTTGACGAAGTTCATCCAAACTTTCAGGTTGGGGAGTAAACACAATAGATTTCAAACGACCTCACAGAGAAAAGTCTAATGGCGTCAAATCAGGAGATCTAGCAGGCTATTTTATAGGCCCTCTTCGCCCTATCCATTTATCTGGACACTCGTCGTCTAGGCATTACCGAACCGGAAGAACATAGTGAGCAGAAGCGCCGTCTTGCTTGAAATATATTTCAGCCTCATCAAGTATACAACATCTTCAAACAAATGTCTCCATTCAAATTTCCATTAATAAACAATAGCCCAATCACTTTGTTTCCTAAAGTGCCTGCTCATATATTATTTCTTTGGGTATGACCTTCTACAACACCATGAGGATTTTCATTGTTCCAGTACATGCAGTTATGCTTATTAACAAATCTATTTAGATAAAATGTGCATTCATCACTGCAGCATATATTGTTTACGTAAATGGTGTTATCATTAATCGCTGCAGTCATTTGTTCTCAAAACTCAACGCACCTATCGAAATCATCTTCGGTTAACTCTTGCAGAATTTTCATTTTGAATAGATGAAATTAATGGAGGTTAGTAACTGTGTGTACAGAGCCTAATAAAATACCAGTCGCAGCAATCATTTTGCGCAATGAAGTATTAGGATTTATTTCAAAATGACCGGAAACTTCAACTTGAGCGGCTTCGTCCAAAACTCTCCGATGATCACGTTTTTTATTTGCAACCGATCCAGTTTAAGTAAATTTAGTAACAAGGTCCAAAACATACCACCGAAGTTATATCCCCCGGATGTCTTGCGCTAAACGCAGCTTGCCGAGACATTGATTTTGGGCACCATAAATTAGAACGATTTCTACTCCTTCGGCTAGTGTATAGTACAAACCATTTTGGATGCAAAATCTGAATCAATAAATCAGTTTTCACTATCATAAGATTGTCACAAAGGTAACTGACAGCAAATTAAATTCTTTCTTTCCCTTAACAACGAATAACTAAACAGGTATAAACATAAATACAGTTCGCATAGTATATCTGTGTTGATGAAAAGATTGCGGAAAAAGATTGTGGTCGCTATGTGGTTGGTAGTTGGTAGCTTCCGTTTTAAATTATGAACGAAATGTAGATTTCGCAAATTTTAACGGTCAACATTTTGAACATTTATTGAAATAAAAAGCAATATTTCCGTGAGTTTTTGTTTTCTATCTGAACAAATTAAGATAAATAAAGGCTTTTCTAATTTTCTCGAAAACGAATCGACTGATTTTAAATAATAATCTAATAACACATATTTTCTCCGATTTATTGCTCTTATGACTGCGTTAGTTTCTAAGTCTTTTTCTGTCAATATTTTAATGAATCTTAACGATCCTTGTACCATTCTGACCTTTCAAATACCTATACACATCCTTCTGAAATAAAGTTATTATCTATCTACGATGAACTTTGCATGGAATATTGAATGTCGGACTAACACTGTGAACTAAAAACGTCAGACATTTGATACGATTAAAAAAGCCCGTATGTAGCTGACATTCCTCATTGCCACTGATTTTCGAACGCTTCAAATTACACGTGTATTTACCAATTGGCACAGTGCCGGAAGTGGAGCCTTTGTTTCGGAAATAGCGTCAGTCATACTCAGAATCTGGTAACTCCACTCGACATTTCCGTCGTAATTGAGTGAACTTCACGCTGAACTTCATGCTAATATGAGGAGCTAGCGTTAAAACAGTCTTGTATGTTAAAGCTGCCAGGATCTTCCTTTAGACGGTGGTTCATTTATGAGAATTCAGATCTGACAAATATTCAGTCACAGGAAGTAAAGCTTATTGTAAGACTGGAACAACATTTATCAGCTTTAGAGCGAATTATTTCAAAAATTAATGGACCTTTTGAAGGAATCTTTTATTCCTTTCTCAAGTTTCATACGCTCAGTTTTTTTGAATGGCAAATGATTCTTAAATCGCTTTCTATCAACATTATTCAAACCTATACTGATGTGACTTATTGATAGTTACTTATTGGTAGTCATAGGCCCTAATAAATCAATGGGTCAAATGTAGTATGAATCAAAATTTGTTAACAGAGAAAGAATTTAAAGCAAAATTGGCATTCAAATTCATCATTGTATCGTGTATGAGGTGGGGCCAGCATGAGTGCAAGTTACATGCCCACGTGTTCTCCCGTATGACCCCTTTCCCCCTGTGTCCCTCATAGCTCCACGTTACCCATGGCATTTTGAGTTAAGTATAAAAGAAATCATAATCAAACATCCACAACTCAAAAATCTAATCGAAAATTGTCTTTGGACAAAACATCAGGTAATTATTACTCATGTCCACCTACAATAATAAATCGATTATACCCTAAATCGACCATTCCCAACCCCTTAATATTCCCCTCAGTCCTAGATATGTATGATATGATATGATCACTTGGTAACACGTTATTTGCCAGGTTTATCGCTTTTAAACTACCCGTTTAACAGTAAGGCGAAAAAAGCTAGACAAGGTATATGATGATAAAAATAGGTCGAGGAAGAATTTGTTGTTGAAAAATTTGCTGTTTAAAACTTTTTCGACTCAAATTTGGATATGGAAACTTGCGGATTCGTTGAGCGAGGTCCTTTTTTAATAAGGTTATGTTAAATCTCTGAGTTTCAACGTTTTTCCATCAGATGCAAATACACTACCTAGACTAACAGTCATTCACTAAAGCGCTACAATATGTGATATCGGTCTTCTCTTAGAATGATTTATTCAAATACGCAATAAAATATGGAGTATTTCTATTGAAAAAGTTTTCTGAAACTGTCAATGTTTCAAACTAAATATCTCGTGTTTTATTGAACATTTAGATACATCCTTCTAAAATAAGAGCATCGATATGACATACTATAAAGCTTTAATGACTTGTTGTTGAGATATAAGCCACTTAATGTACAAAAATGCTCAGCTTTGATAGCCTGCATGTCCGTGATTTTTAAGGATAGCTATTTTATATTCTAGGATTACAAAGTGAAGAGACTTCAAAATGAATTATCATACGTTCCCCATCCAATTTGAAAAATATTAAAAGCATGGTGCACTTTGTAAGGAAAAAAATGTCAATGAGGATAATAGAATCATTGAGATACACGAAGTGCACGACAGAGTCTGGAGTTGTTTTGGGAAAACATAGAAAATATAGAGAACGTGAAAGAGACAGGTGCCTATTGCAAATTATATTAATTCTTATATTAAAACGGCTTGCTTAGAAGAAACAGCAAAACCTTACAAATGATAACGTAAAGCAGTATCCAAAACTGACAATATTAGAGAATTAGCAGCTTGTATCAGAAGCTGGCTAATGAGGAAAAACGGAATCAGTTCCTGGAAAAAATTATTTTTTTCATTCATCACAACTTACCTCTGATAGATTTTAAGCATTATTTGTATTCTTTATTTGCAAAGTAGTATCTATAATTTTCTCTTGACTTCGGCCGAACAGTTTTCAATACTTCACCGAATACCGAATAATGAAAAAGTGGCCGTATGAGTCGAATACAGAATAGTACCCCAATATTCTTGGCATCCCTATTGTAGATGCTCTCAAAGGGTAAAGCTTTTCCACAATATAATTGAACTCTAATTTCTAGGCTACGAGTAAACCGAACAAACACCCTGGATCCCAATTGCGGAAGTGAAATGATTTATTGAACATCGACCTGATGTAAAAATTCCAGTAGCGTTTCCGCAAAGTCCAGGAGATTCTGACGTTAATAAAAATTCATTGGCTGATCCTGCACGTTTCCTCCGTAACTGGTCCGAGAAGGCAGACAGGCAGGAATACAAATTTTTTTGCTTCCTATGGAAAGGCCAAATTCTGCTCAAAACTCATAGATTTAGACAGATAGAGACAAATTGCTTCTTATATAGTATGTAACTACCATTTCATGCTTCCATAATCATATCGAGCACTCACGCCTGGCAAGGCAGCACCGAACTGGTACCCAATTTTTTCGTAGTAACAGACCACATGCACCAATTTTAAAATTTGTAACATGATTTGGGAAAATCGTTACGCCTTCATACTGTATATATTTCCCACGAACAACTCAATTTCCTTCAGCGTGGTGTGTTTGCACTGTGTTAACAGATTGATAAAAAAGTTTGTCACACCCTATTGAGTACGAAAGGCCTATGTTCGTGGCATTATCTCCTTTGTGGTGTGTGGCAAAAACGTTAGGTGTATAAGTTCTGATTATTTTCAAAAGGACTAAGCAAGTAAATAACGTATTTTAAATGCTTGTTAAGAGTGTACTTGATGATTTGCAAAAAGCGTGTTGAAATTATGTACAAATACAAGATTCAAACGATAACTTACCCTCGTCTTTCACAAACATAATCGTAAACCAAATAGCCAGGCTGTTAAGTTTGTGATTGTTTGTATCGCTGCTACACATTATTGGATTGTAGTAGTGGTATTGTAAAATTCTGATGGTTGCGAAGAAATATTTGTCTGAAACATTCTGAAAATAATTTCGTGAATAATGGGTTATGCAGAGCGTCCTAAGAGTCGGGACTTTACCCTCCAGAAACATCTACGTTTGTATTGACAAAGCTATGGAACAACAGCAAACATGTAAAAAGGAAATAATGAAGGAGTATTCACCGTTCATCGAAAGAAATTTCAAGTACAGCTCTGTCACTTGTAAGTATTGCTCAAAAGTGTCTGCGGTAGTTTCACGGACTCGTGTAAGTGCTCGTCATAACTAAGCGGTGGTATAGGCTTTTAGAATAGTCTACCTGTCTCGAATGCCGCGTTCACCTCAGTTTTATACATTAAACTTTTTATTTTGCCTCAAACAAGAAAGGAATCATGAAAGATCGTTAAAAAACAATGAGCATGCATTCGCGATACCTCGGTAGCATTTTGAAGATACCTACTATATAGTAAATTAAAGTAACATGGACATCTCCGATATTCTTGTAAGGGTGCGTCTGGATCGACCCAAGCAGCACACGTATAGTGTCCCAATATAGGAACAATATTACGAATACATTGGCCCAAGCTAATTTTCCGACATTGGTTCAAGAAAAAATGTGAACATTTAGATACATTATCATACCAATATGGCCTTCCTTTATTGGATAGATATTACAATACAATATTGGTTGCATGACAATTTGTATACTGTAGCAATCAATTATGACAATATTTTTTAAATGTTTATTTACAATACTTCTTTTTATCTTATTTCATAGAAAAATACGTAGATGACATTATTTTATGTTTTCCCTCCAGAGGTTTGGATAGTATTGTCGGAGATTTCAACAGCTATGACCCCTACATCCAATTTACCATTGAAAAAGAAGATGAGAACCTGTCTGTGCATTTTCTAGACATAAGACTCATCCGCATCAACAATAATAGTTTATTGGTAGACTGGTACCAGAAACCCATGGCCTCAGGCCGTTTCCTCAATTTTAGGTCATACCATAAACTAAGGATTAAAATCAACTTGCTGAAGCAGATGAAAACGAGGGTAATCAGCATCTCTGATAATACTTTCCAGACATAAAATTTACGTCCTGTTGCTTGGCTTAACCAACGCAGTTTACTCTATCAATTGCAATAATTGCAACAAAATATACATAGGTCAGACTTCCAGATCTCTAAAAGGATTTCATCACACAAAAGTGATTCTAGGCTTCATCCCGAGATATGTGCTCTGGCATCTCATGTCAATACAACAGGGTACTACTCTATGAAGTACACAAGTATCAAAGTTCTTAATAAAGAAAAACACCTATCCAAATGTTTATTCTTGGAAATGTCCCACATTTCCATTAATGACGACTGTATGAATAAGAAGACAGATGATGTTAAGCAACTGGGCGTCAGTTACTCATATTTGCTAAACTGTGAAAAGTTGGAAATTTTGACCTTTCACAACCATAACTGGAATCTGGTTCTTTGGCCGATTCCACCCTTTCCCTCTAAAACTTCACTTCCATTCAAATTTGAATAATTGTTTTCTCAATATAAAATAATAATTGTTTAAGTCCATTTTATCAACAATATAGTTTGTTCAACTGCCTCTGGTCTGTTGACAAGTCCTTATTGAACATATCTTGATAAATCACACCATCTGAAGTGATTTGGCTACATAGAACACACTTTACAAAAATTTTTGTTCCATCCATCGACACTGACACCACCAACTTTATGTCATCTGTCAAATATTTCATCCTACTTATGATACTGTGCCACACCGTTTTGTGCAGAATCAGGTGGTTCACGATGTTATTTTAACTTTCGTTCTAAATATTTTTAATCCGTTTTAATTTGTCCCTGACATACAGCTGTGTGTATTTTATATTAATTTTAACGAATGTACCATGTATCCAGCTTTCACCGGGTTACTAAACGTTTCCCTCAACTTAAACGTTAATAACATTTGGCAACAATCTCACATACTATTGTAAGTTAATTTAAAATCATTTTGCACAATAGCTGCTATTTTTCTCAATGTTATTAAAGCTCCTGATGAGGATGGCAAAGTCCATTGTAAGCTAGAGGCTAGTAAAGTATAAAGAGTCCTCATTTGCTTAAATTTTGTCGAAGTACCCAACTAAAGGCGGAAGTTATATACCAGAAGTCGACGTCAAGCCGAAACCGGGTGATAGGCAAAGTCATAACAGCTATCAGAAAAATATTTAAAAAAATTTTATGTATGCGTTTTGAAAATTATAGGTCTTTGAAAAAAATATAGAAATTTCACACCCTACGGCAGTCTGTCAACTCCTGTTACTACAAATATTAACTTTTTTTGGATTTTATTTTTACAATGTAATGATGAATAATGCATCTTCAAACTGGTGTCTCAACCTTACTGCCAACTTTTCTCGTTCAGGAAAAATTGCCACTTATTTCCCAACCAAGTATTCCAAAGTAAAACTTTGCTCAACTTTAACTGGCTGTAATGGAAAAAAAATGTACTACGAGAGTTTGGCAAGTAACCTTAAAAGTTGGCGCATTTAATAAGGATTCCAAAATGGTATAACACTTAGAAGATTACTTGTTAACTTATGCACAACAGTAAGGGGTGCACATTTGTGAACACTCGATGATCTGGATGACGAGCTGCATTCGGGTACCTCTCACAGTAAAGTCTCGCTGCAGCACTAGCGTTTCATCTTCATTCCCCATAAATGAGGTGCATGTTAGCATATTCTTGTACGGTGTACACGGACATAGCGGCACTGCACAATCACACTATCAAAGATAGTCTGAGGAAAGCAATTGTTGTTTTAAAGAGCAATTAAACAGTCCAAATCCAAATCACAAGCGATCAACAGTCCAGTTCACGAATCCAAAATTAGTAACAGTACGAAATCAACAAGCACGAACATGTAATGATGCGCAGTAAACGAAGGAGTACTGATCGGTATCAAAGTGTGCAATAGCAAGTAAGTGATGTGCTTCATCCATACCACATACAGCGTGTTCAACCTCTCCTGCCCCGGGATTATGAGCCCCGAGTTTGTTTTTGTCGCACAATGTTAGAAGGACACAGGAAAAATCCTCAAAAAGGGGGAAAGTGGATTCGAGCAGAAAGTGGGATAGGTAACCCGACCATACGTATTTCTGCTGGTTGGCTTCATCAGGCTCGAAGTGAATGAACATATGAAACTACAAAAGTAGATACATACGCCCACTCATCCGGATACGGGTGTAACCTGAGGTAACGAAGATGGAGAGGGAAAAAAGACGACACGTGAAGTCCACAACACACACTGTAGTATAAAAGGGCTAGAAGACCTCGAATTTTCAAGGAGACATCTATGCACAACCAAGCGGCCGGTTATAGCCACTTGCTGTGAAACTTTAAGCCTAAAGGATCTACAAAGAGAAAATGATCATGCGGAGAAAGGTATATAACAAAAAGTAGGAAAATAAAGGGCAAAATCTGTATCCGGATGTGTGAGCATATGTATCTACTTTTGTAGTTTCGGGCCTGATGAAGCCAACCAGCAAAAATACGTATCGCTCGGGATACCTATCCTATTTTCTGCTCGAATCCACTTTCCTCCTTTTTGAGGATTGTTCCCATTATTTTCCTACTTTTTGTTATATACTTTTCTCCGCATGGTCATTTTCTCTCTCTCTCTCTCTATACATATATATATATATAACAACAAGTAGGAAAATAATGGGCAAAATCCGCAAAAAGGAGGAAAGTGGATTCGAGCAGAAAATAGGATAGGTAACCCGAGCGATACGTATTTCTGCTGGTTGGCTTCATCAGGCCTGAAATGAATGCACATATGAAACTACAAAAGTAGATACACATGCCCACACATCCGGAAACGGGTGTAACCTGAGGAAACGAAGTTGGAGGAAAAAAAAAACGACACACGAAGTCCACAACAAGAGCCAACATACACATTGTAGTATAAAATGGCTATACGACCTCGAATTTTCAAGGAGACGTATAACCACCACCACGCGGCCTACTTGTTATATACCTTTCTCCGCATGATCATATATATGTGTATTTTATATTAATTTTAACGAATGTACCATGTATCCAGCTTTCACCGGGTTACTAAACGTTTCCCTCAACTTAACCCAGATGTGCCCAATGGTCTATATGTAGTACATCTCAAACTTGTCAATTTTTGTCGAAAGGGGTCTGTAAAAATCTATTCATTCATTCGTTTCGTTTAGCATAACGTTGTTCCGCTTAGGGTACGGTTGTTAGTTGTCATTTTCTGACGGACTATTAGTGTATGGTGTATCTGAAGTCACTTGAAGTACCTAGCATAAAAACCTTCGGCGCGTCCTTTGTAATTTCATGACGTATCATAGGCGTGCGGCATTTATTTAGAACGATAATAATAATGTTTTTATATCACAATAAATGGATTTTACTATCTTCTTATTTTTTTGATTTGGGATAAAAAATACTTATATTGGGAGTTTAATTTATGTTGACTTAAAGTTAAGAAATGTAAAAATTACAGAATTCCAATGTTTGACATAGGCAAATATTTACATAGCAGGTAGGTATATAAAAAGGTATATAAAGACTTACATTATAGGTATTTATATATCATCCTCGCCTTCGGAGCTGTCGCTAGAGTCATCTTGTAGAGGAATTACAACGGGATTTACAGGAGGCAAAACACAATATTCATTTTCTTTTTCAATAATATGCCTAGAACACTGCTTCCATAGGTCTGTGGCAATCATATGAGATACTGCATCTCTTATTGTGGCCAATAGCGATTCACTTAATTGAGGGGTCTGATTATGTTTTCTTACTTTTTTTTTAAAGCAGCCCAGACCAACTCAATCGGGTTAAAAATGCAGTAATAGGGAGGTAGACGTAATACTTCATGGCCATTTTGCTGAAGCAGATTGTCAACAACATACTCTTTTTCAAATTTTTGTCTTTTAATAAGATCCAATAATATGGCTTTGGTTGATTTTTGTGGTATTTCCATTCCCTTATCCTTCATAAAATCAATAATGTCTTGTTTTTTTGTGCCTGTATTCGGAATTTTGTTTTTCTGTCGGGAATGGTATGGCGCATTGTCCATAATAATCACTGAATTTTCGGAAATGTTTGGTATTAACTGCTGCTCTATCCACTTTTCAAATAAGTCGGAGGTCATGTCCTCATGATAGTCGGCACATGATTCTTTGATATTTTTGGCAGATAACAGCAAGGCATTAGGTATAAATCCATTTTCACTGCCAGCATGGAGAATAATGATTCGTTTTCCACGGTTGCATGGTGCATTTAAAATGCACTTGTTGCTGTCGTCAACCCAGCCGTACTGCACAATATCGTGGGTATCATACCACGTTTCATCTAGGTAAATCAGATTTCTTTCTGCTCTGTATAGATTTTAACTTTGTGCAAAAATTCTTGGCGCAATTCAACGATTCGAGACGACTCCATAATCACCATTCTTTTATCTAATTTTTTGTATTGAAAACCACACAGTTTTACAATACAGTGCAGTGAGTCTAAGCATTTGTAATTACAAAAATCTCCAGGATAATCTTTTAATTTATCCCGTATCATTTCCAACGTGGGCACCAAATTTTCTTTATAAAATCCGTATATTATACGACGAATATCTTCCTGAAAACCCACGTCTATCCTTTTTAATTTTTGCCCTATGCGCTTTCTGTGGAAGGAATGGTTGACTACATCTCCCCTTTTTATAACCCGATAAATGGTAGACCGACTGATTTTTGTCAGGATACAAATTCTGTTTAAAATTTGATTTTGCGAGGAATCTGGATTTTCGTTTTTCAGACAATCATACATATTTAGGATTACTCTTTGGGTCTGTTCCTCTAAATCTTTATGAAAGAATTCTGCCTGCACAGGTTCATCAACCATCTCCTCGTGGCTTGGAGCATTTTCCCAAGGTCTCCAAAGAGCCATATTTAGGACACACAAGAACAATCAACACAACAATTAAATCAACAAGTAAACTGAGTATTCAAAAGTCAAAAACACACAAACTAATAAAATCTATGAAAAAACACGGACAGACTAACGAAAACACGTTTATTCACCGCTACACGGCACTGGCTAAACTGTTTCAATTTTCAGTAGCCACCTGTACTTGTTCCGAGCTCTGAAATACACGCTTTCTCATTGGCTATGTCCACGCATAGGCGTGCTTTACTCCACGTGGACTGGTGAAACTGCCTTTGATCTCTTTGCTGCGAAATTTGGCGATTTTTGCAGCAACAGAGCGTGTTAAATATAGATATATAAAACGCACCCGGTATTTCACAGTGTTTCAAGTGACTTCAGATAAAGTATACTTTGAAGTCCAGGTACTACATTTCGACGATATGGCTGAATACAGCATCAGATATGCAAGGTAAGCTGTTTTGATGATTTGCATTGAAGTGGATTCCATATAATGGAGCAAATTGCTACATATAAAGTCGACAGAAGGAATATATGCTTGAGGCAATGACTAATATTGCCTAGCTTTTTCGCAGTTTAGGAAAAAATCTATCTGTCCTATATAAAGTACATTGGGCTAATATACTACTGCCACTTTTTGTAAATTACCCTCAGTTTTTAGGGGTATATGCATCTATAAAATAATTGTTTATAAATATATTTTGTTACAGAGGGTTTTCATTACATGAAGCCCTGGCTATAATCGAAGATGACAAAGTGCAAGCCGATACCATCACACTGTTTTCACCAACAATGCTTCCAAAAATCTGGCAGATGAAAATTCGGCGAAGAAGACAATGTATATATAAATAACTTGCCGCCATCTCAAATGCAGAGTAAATTATAAATGTGATACGGACTCGGAAGACGATATACCCTTGAGTCAATTGACAGAAGCAATCAAAGGAACATGCAAGCAGGCAAAGAAGGAGAAACGTTATAAGTATTTGAAAGAGCATTTGGATTGTTAGTGCTGCTTTTGACAATCCTTATCATGTTATCTGCTTGGTTTTTGGGTAGTTTTAGGTCGGCGTAAAATATTTTTACTTGACGTTTCGCCAACACGAGTGGTTGACATCTTCTCTAGGTAGAGCAGCCACATGTGGTCCAATTATATAATAGAAACATGGGAGGTGTTGACCTTTCTGACCAAAATATAATTATAACTCACTGCATAGATAAGGCAGTGCTGAATTCCTGGCAAATTCATAAAAAATAAGGCGGAACAATGGACCACTTAACTTTTAGAAGAGCGATTGCAAATTTTATGCTGGTTAAAAATAAAAAAGAATGTGTGTATCAGATAAGACATACATCTCAATTCCAAAATTTGGAGTTATGATATTACCGTCTGGACCAGCTTGTCATTAGAAAACACGACTCGCTGTCAAAAATGTGACATGTTAAGTATTTTTGATGTATCATACTAAGCCCAAATGATTTTAATGCAGCATAGTAAGTGCCCATTGTCCTATATATAGGACGCCTTCAAAAACAACTTTTTTGACAAAAAATCAGTTTTAGAAGTTTTAGTTGGGTTCTTGTATACTATTAATGCCCCTTAAATGGAAAACTATGAAGAAGTCAGAGTCGTGATAACTTTGGGCATATCTGGGTTAAACGTTAATAACATTTAGCAACAATCTCACATACGTGTAAGTATACATGTATACATGTAAGTTAATTTAAAATCATTTTGCACAATAACTGCTATTTCTTCTCAATGTTATTAAAGCTCCTGATGAGGATGGCAAAGTCCATTGTAAGCTAGAGGCTAGTAAAGTATAAAGAGTCCTCATTTGCTTAAATTTTGTCGAAGTACCCAACTAAAGGCGGAAGTTATATACAGGGTGTCCCAGAAGTCGACGTCAAGCCGAAACCGGGTGATAGGCAAAGTCATAACAGCTATCAGAAAAATATTTAAAAAAATTTCATGTATGTGTTTTGAAAATTATAGGTCTTTGAAAAAAATATAGAAATTTCACACCCTACGGCAGTCTGTCAACTCCTGTTACTAAAAATATTAACTTTTTTTGGATTTTATTTTTACAATGTAATGATGAATAATGCATCTTCAAACTGGTGTCTCAACCTTACTGCCAACTTTTCTCGTTCAGGAAAAATTGCCACTTATTTCCCAACCAAGTATTCCAAAGTAAAACTTTGCTCAACTTTAACTGGCTGTAATGGAAAAAATGATATCGTTATCTTCTGCGACGGAAGGAGAAGCACGAGGGGTCCGGGGACGACTACTACCTGCGATCCCTCGCAGGTAGTAGCGAAGATGACGTCAGACGACAGTCACGTACCTACAGCCAAACAAATTGTGCCTAAATACGGAGTAAATGGTAGTACTCGGAATAAAGTATTGATTGGGGATAGACGTGTATTTTTTTGGGGTAAAAGCCAAATCAAATCTACCCCCGTTTCTTACATCAGAAGTGGGATTACATCCGTGCCGCATTTTCCACTTTATATTGGACAAAAAAAAAGCGAACAATGTCGGAAGAAAACAGTCCTCGTCGCGAAAGTGTCGAAGTCGCGTGTAGTGCCGAAGTGGATACCGAGGAAGTGGCCATGTCTCCGCCAACTCCTAAACGGCGGAAAGTTGAGTGGCAGGAGACATTGATGAACTTAGTGGCTGCACAACAGCAACAGTTAGCCGAGTTAACTCGGCAGTCCAGAATGACATCGTCCGCGCCGCCAACACCCAGGGATACCATCGTAGATGGCATACAGGCTACGATGTCTGGACATACGTCGTTTAAGCTCAGTACGTTCGATCCCGAAAAAACTGCATACTCCATCGGGGAATGGCTGGATGACGCTACGAAGCTTAAAGATGAACTAGGTATCAGTGATAATTTAATGATTGCTAAGGCTAGCGAAGCTCTCAAAAATCGTGCGTATCAATACTGTTGCGATTGGAGACCGAGATGCCGAACCTGGAAAATATTCTGTGACGACCTAGTGGTAGCCTTTCCAAACCAGGAGACTCCAGGTGCCCGTGCTTTTAAGGCAGCTACACTCCGGAGTAACGATTGTGAAACTTTATGCGAATACGGCAACCAAAAGCTACGTTATATTCGCAGATTCCAAGAAAACTTGCCATGGAACAAGGTACTTAGCATGGTGGAATATGGGCTGGATAACACAGAAGCCCGTTCTACTTTGCACATTCAAATTCCGGACTCAGAGCGAGAGTTAATGAAGCTGTTTTGCGAAATTAAAAGTACTTGTTTCAACTGTGGTCGCAGGGGACATCACCAGAATACATGTCGTGTCGTGCAAATGGATAAAACAGTGGAAGTTGATGAAAAAGCCGAAACTACTGCCGTGCCATCTTGCACTTATTGCAAAAAGATGGGGCACAGTGAATCAAATTGCTGGTCATAACATGGGAGGCCCAAGAAAGCATTTGTATTGAAGAAACGACGCCAGCTACAAGTTACTCCGATAGCAACATTATTGTGTAATAACCAAGCAACATTATTTACCTACATCATTGACAGTGGTGCCGATGTATCCATAGTGAAACGCTCTGTCATAAGAACAATTAATGGCATTGTCAGGTCATCCGAACAAGTGCGTGTCTTTTCGGGACTCGGGAACAAAACTGTTTACGCCGAGGGTGTGAGCGACCTGATAATCGTTCTGCCAAATGTGACTTTAGAGATAACTTTCACCGTGGTGTGTGACAGTGCTATTCCGGGTGATGTTGACGTTATTATTGGATGGGATGTTATCGGTCGACCATCTGTGCGAGTTGAAAAGAATGCCGATGGCCTGGATTTGCATTGTGAACCAGTTAATGCGAAGAAATTGTTCACCCTAAAGACTTCTGTGGATGTTAAGATAAATCAGCAAGGGCTAGATGACAGCTTAAAGCCACAAGTGGAGAAATTACTAACACTCTATAAAAGCAAAACGCCTGAAACGATTACAACAGGTAAAATGACCATTCGATTAAAAGACAGTACTCCGGTTTCATACCGTGCACGTCGTTTAGCACTTCAAGAACGAATAGAAGTTAACAAAATAATTGACGATCTTTTGTCTAAAGGAATCATCCGAAAGAGTCGTTCAGAATATGCCAGTCCTATTGTTCTAGTTAAAAAGAAGAGCAATGAGACAAGGATGTGTGTTGATTACCGAGATATAAACAAACGTGTTTATAAAGAAATATACCCCCTACCCGTTATCGAAGAACAGGTGAACTCATTGTCTCACGCCAAATACTTCACTACACTAGATATGAAGTCTGGTTTTTATCAAATGGAAATTGAGGAAAGTTCAAGACACATTACTGCGTTTATCACACCAGATGGGCTCTGTGAATTTAACCGTATGCCTTTTGGATATGTCAATGCCCCGGCAATATATCAGCGAGCAATTGACGAAGCTTTGGAAGACCTGAAAGGTAATAAGGCTTTTGTCTACCTTGATGATGTGCTCGTGCCGTCGGCGACAATAGAAGACGGCTTGCAATATCTGGAGGAAGTGTTGAGTGCTTTGGCTATTCATGGATTTTCCTTGAACTATGAAAAGTGTAAATTTTTTGAGAAACAGATAGAGTATCTTGGTGTCCTATTGAGTGAAGGAACAATTCGCCCTAGTCCGAGAAAAGTGAATGCGCTAACCCAATCACCTTCTCCGACAAGTGTTAAAGGTATTCGCCAGTTTATGGGACTCGCGGGTTATTTTCGCAAGTTCATTAAAGACTCCTCCATCATTACGGCTCCAATTACGGCTTTGTTACGAAAAAACCGTGTTTTCGAGTGGACTCCCGAATGTGAGCGGGCAAGGCAATTTATTATGGACAAACTGACCAGTTCTCCTGTATTACGAATGTTCAATCCCGCCCTGAGTTGTGAACTTCACACTGACGCGAGTTCAGTGGGACTTGGCGCTGTGCTGCTCCAAAAAGAAGACGGTGTTTCGCGACCTGTCGCCTATTATAGCCGTCGGACGACCGATTACGAATCAAGGTATCACTCGTATGATTCAGAGACACTTGCTGTAGTGGAAGCTGTTGAGCGATTTCGAGTTTATTTGTACGGAGTGCACTTTGTGGTATACACTGACTGTAATTCAGTGAGAGCAACTGCTTTGAAGAAAGACTTACACCCCCGTGTAGCACGTTGGTGGATTAAGTTACAGGACTACGACTTTAGCATCGACCATCGTCCCGGAAGTAAAATGGCTCACGTGGACTATCTGAGTCGAAACCCACCAGAGGAAGAATCTGCGCTGAAGGTGTTCGCTTTGAAAACTATAAACGTGAGTAGACTATCAGATGTCAAAACTTTGCAAAGTTTTCAGGAGCAAGACACATTTTGTTTTGAAATCCTGAATAATCCAGAAATAAATCCCAACTTTATTGTAAAAAATAATGTCGTTGTGACCAAGTCAAAACCCCATAAGTGTTTTGTTCCCATTGAAGCACGCCTTTTGACAATGAAACTATATCATGATGAATCATCACACATTGGTTTCGACAAATGTATAGCCAAATTACGGGAGGATTTATTTTGGCCAAAAATGGGCAAATGTTTGAAAAAGTACATTAGAAACTTTCGAGCATGTGTACTAGGAAAATCACATACCGGTCGCAGAGTAGGATGGTGGCAGCATGGCGAAAAACCTGATGATATCCTCCACACTTGGCACATTGATCATGCAGGACCTTTGATAAAATCAAATGGATGCACGCACATCTTGGTAATAATTGATGCCTTCTCTAAATATTGCCGTCTCCAACCAATCCCAAAGAAAACCTCTGAAGATAGCATCCGTGCTTTGTTACCAGTTTTTCAAGAGCTGGGGACCCCGAAACGCATAATAGCTGACAGAGCAGCCGCATTTACATCGGTGACATTCCAGAATTTCCTTAGTGAGCAAGGAGTTCAGTTACATCATATAGCGACTGGAATGCCTCGAGGAAATGGACAAGTAGAGCGTGTTATGCGCACATGTTTCAATTTACTGCGAGCTACACTTATGAGTGAAAATGAGGAGCAGTGGACAACGATATTGCCAGCTATAGAAGAGGATCTAAATAACACAGTCCATTCGACAACTGGTTACGCACCTGCAGTACTCCAACTGGGAAACAACCCTAGACTGTCAGCGACGCAACAATTTTTAGGAGATGCGCCGGTAGCGGATAACTTCATCGATAGCGACGAAGCTGTAGGCCAGGCTCGAATTCGTATTGAAGATGAAGGAAAAAAGAACGCTCAACGGTTTAATGCAGCTCGCTACCGGACAAGTTTATTTGACATTGGGGATCTTGTGGCTGTCGAAGACTCCCAGTTAGCTGGAGGCGGAAAATTGAAGTTTAAAGGACCCTTCACTGTCCGAAGCGTCCTTCCTAACGACAGATATTTGCTAGGCGGAAAAGGACGACGTACTACGGTAGCCGCTCATGAGCAACTACGACGTTGGCCCTCCCAGAACTGACACAGAATGAAAGTGTACGTAGAATACAATACTCGTATCATGAATCACACTTTCAGATAAGGTCTGGCTTTTAGCAGCAACACAAAATGGTTTGGTGCTAATCGCAACAGAAAAATTCTGACTGTGTATAAAATGTTGATGAATTTAAAAAAAAAGAAATTTATTTCAAGAGTTTCATATGTCTGACATTTGGCAGCATCTGAATGCGTACGAAAGATTAAATAACAGAGACCATAGTAAAAGGAATAAGTCATCCTTTTTTTTTATTGTTTTCTCGTATTTGTGTTTGAATATTGTTACGATCAGATAAGGTCTGGCTTTTGACAGCAACAGAAAGGTCTGGCTGTTGATCGCAACAGAAAATTTCTGACCGTCAAAATAAGAAAAAAATATAAATTAAAATAAGAGTGGTGTTGTCACTTTCAGATAAGGTCTGGCTTTTAGTGGTAGCAGAAAGGTCTGACTCTAATTGCAACAGAAAATTTCTGATTGTGTACAAAGTACTGATGAAATTTAATTGAAAATGTTTTGACACATTCAAATTAGGTCTGACATTTGGCAGCATCTAATTGTGTATAAAAGATGAAAATAAAAATGATACAGATGTTTGTATTATTTTTGAGGATTGTTACGATCAGATAAGGTCTGGCTTTTGACAGCAACAGAAAATGTCTGGCTGTGAATAGCAACAGAAAATTTCTGATCGTGTGAAAAGAATGTTTTGACACATTCAAATTAGGTCTGACATTTGGCAACATCTAATTGTGTATAAAAGATGAAAATAAAAATGATACAGATGTCTGTATTATTTTTGAGGATTGTTACGATCAGATAAGGTCTGGCTTTTGACAGCAACAGAAAATGTCTGGCTGTGAATAGCAACAGAAAATTTCTGATCGTGTGAAAAGAAAAGTAATAAAATGAGTTCTAAAAAAAATGGTGATAATAATTATGGAAATATGTCACATTTAGATGAGGTCTGGCATTTAGCGGCACCAGAAAAACCTGGATGTTAAACGCTGTTACTGCATAAAAAAAAATAATATTATGTCTGGTCTCAATTGAGATCGATTGTGAGATAATACAATTGTCATGCACAAATTTTGGCTTGGTGTTTGTTATTCCAGGTGTGGTGCGTGGACGCTCCACTTATCTCGGATGGCCGTGTTAGCGGCGCCGCTGTGGCTACCCATAATTCCCTCTCAAAAGGGTGAAATGATATCGTTATCTTCTGCGACGGAAGGAGAAGCACGAGGGGTCCGGGGACGACTACTACCTGCGATCCCTCGCAGGTAGTAGCGAAGATGACGACAGTCACGTACCTACAGCCAAACAAATTGTGCCTAAATACGGAGTAAATGGTAGTACTCGGAATAAAGTATTGATTGGGGATAGACGTGTATTTTTTTGGGGTAAAAGCCAAATCAAATCTACCCCCGTTTCTTACATATATATATATATGTAAATAAACCGAATAATTTAGTTACTTAGAATAAACGAAAAAGTGTATTACGGTTAATAAAATTTTTCCAGAACAACTGTTTAATTGACCACGTTTTCTCAGTGTTCTATGAAACGCGGCACATACAAACATCAATCTAAATAAAATAAATTATCCATATATCATTTAGAGCAAAATAAACGAATATCCCAGTAACCAGGTGAGGCGTATAACCGTATTTTAAGCATGATTTCAACTGAATGCGAGCTATCACGCCGTCAATATATACTTTACCGGGTACAGCACATTTCAAACGGGCCCAAATGCGGCAATACGCAATCACTCATACGTGTCGACGGTGATAATACCCTCTTTGTTGATGGCAATCCTACATTCAGTGCGAGTGCACCTTCATAACGAGAATGTTTTCAAACGGAATTTGGAAGTATGATTGTCATGTGTTTGTGGGGCATACGAATATTCTAATAGGGTGCTTGGATGAGGAATGAGATGTCGAGTGTTTATTCTGGTGCTAACATATTTTTAAGGAAAGATGTGCATGAAGGAATTGGAGGGGATCTTAAAAGGGTTACAAAAACATTATGACCATAGGCGTCTCTGTATTTCTGTATTCGGTATAGAAAGAATATCGATCAGCCATCATCACCGCTTTTAGGCCTCACTAGGCCCTTGAAATACAGGATGTTGTAGAGCTGGGTCCTAGATTTTTATTTGAATTTAGGGTTTTTGAGATTAAATCGCTTATAACCCGGAAACGTTTATCTTCACAGAAAAGTTACTGGAGGCCTTTTTATGGGCGAAAAGAACATATATTTTTGTAATCTATCCAAAAAAATTGTCTTAATAAACTTAATCTGGGTTACCGAGTAGCTACCTCTTGTTTCATCTTAAGGGACATTCATCAAACGTCATTATGAAAAAAATCGAGTTGAAAAGTTTTTCTGGCGAATGCCACAATCTGGCAACGTCGCACTGCTTCCAATGTTATAGACAAGCGGTGATAGTCCAAGAACCACCGCAAATGTTTTGTTATTTTGCGTACTGAGATGATATGATGAAAACTAGTCATATCTTATGAATTTTGCCAGTTTAAATGCTGATCGGAGTGGTGTAATTACTTAAAAAAAAAATGAAAATTGGCTGTACCAGAATACGTTGCGTACTACTATAAAATGTCGTGGACCTTAACAGATTACCGAAATAAGACCTATCATACCTATGCTTTGCTACAGTAAGTGCCAGTGGATTTGCTAGTGGGAAACATTACCAGAGAAAAACTTGCTGGAGTTTAATCAGTCAAATGAAGTCACATACAGTGCTGTTCAGAAAGGGTTGTTAGTCAGCTACAATTCGAAACTGATATCAGACGAAACAAAAATGCATTTGTTACAAAAGTTTTACAACTACTTTAATTTCTAATTAGTTTGTTCAATGTCGCGTGTTATGAAACAGCAGGTAGTTAGTCGGTAACCTGGATCAAATTTGTTTGTGTGTTCAAAAAAAGGGTTTCGGGATTATTCCGAACAAAAAAGGACTTCAGTAACTTTGCTCTAAAAATGACCGTTTTAGAGTAAGCAGTGTGTCTGAAATAATCTAAAAATTAGGATATCTGCTACTTAGAAGCTCGGTTAAAAATTACAATTTTTGAGGTCGCCAAGTATCCAAATTAAAGTTGCTAAAGTTTCTCTACAAGACTGTGAAGAGTACTTTAAGATTAGTTTATTCCAAAGTGATCATAAGCTTGTTTGTTAGGCTGAAATTGGCGATGTTTTGTTTTTCACAGACTGTAGGTTCTTTCCAAGCGTCGCTAAAGGCTGGATCATCAGCCACACCAGACTATTGAAAAAGGTGGAAATGCGACCTAGCTTAGTTACCCTTATACTGGCTATAGAAGGCCAACGTCTCCCAGAATGGATTCTCAGATTAATAGGAGAGCTGGGTAGTCGCAATGTATGTATTTTTGACTGTTACATCTCTCTGTTCTAACCTGTGTATAAGGATGTGTCAGTCAAGCACTTGATACAGAGGTATTACGTTAGCTACGAGTAACAGTGCTCAGTCGCCATTCCAATGGCAAGCCAAAGCTCTTGTATGGGCATAGACAGGTAGTATTTTGCTTCTTTCTCTCTAGCTGACGAGTACACCTAAATGGGTGAAGTACAGACGGGCTCTCGACCTCTAACTATGCTATCAGGTCTATTAGGGCCGAATCGTCAATCGTCCTACAACTGTAGGATGCTTTGATTTTCATAGTCTTTTCTCTCCTTCAGAAATGCTGTGGTATTTCTAGGTTTTTTCTGTTCTGTTTCAATGTCTGCGCTCTCCTATTGTGAGGCTATGTTTTCTTTTCGAATTGTAGGAAATTTCAGGTTGATATAATAGATCATATAAACCAAAATCATTAAGAATTTGATGTAAATAGATATTTGTAACATAATCTCAAAATAGAGCGATGACATGGTACAGTAGAAAACATTGAAAATAAAGGCGGCCATAAAGGCTTTCTACAATTGTAAGAACGACTGACAATACGACCCTTAGCTATAATAATACCCTTAAATTGTGAGTCAAACTTAATCTAGGCAACCGTTATGTTGTTACTGGTTGCACTCGCAACTGCCAAATGGCAGTCTAATAGGGCCAAATAATAATAACAATAACAGCTTTATTGTCCAACAGTTTCCCATTTATAGGACAATTTATAAACATAATACAAAAGCAAAAAAAAGCGAAAAGAAAACAACAAATGCACCACAGGTATAAATTTGTAGCATGAGCTATTGGTCCGAATAAGCCTTAGCTGCCTTTAGCAGGTAATTAACATTTGTCGTAAATATATCACAGTAATATTCAATTCTGTTTAAGTTAGAGCACATTACATATAACGGTGACTTGAGAAGAATGTTTGTCCTAGCTGTAGGAAGCCCGAATATTTTATGATTGCGAGATGCAAACGTTGGAGTACGAAACTTGATCTGTTCCAGGATCATGGGGCAATCAATTAAATTGTTGATCATTTTGTAGCCAAATATTATTGAGGCACAGTACCTAATTTTTTTCAAAGTTAACATGTCTAAGCGACTACATAGTTCCTCATTACGTGTACCTCTCTCTGGATCCTATCAATCCTAAACAGAACAAACTTCATAAACTTCCGTTGTACTCTTTCAATAGCTGTACTATAGCATTCATAGTAAGGGCTCCAAATAATACTACAATATTCGACTTTGGATTTAACATAAGCATCATATAATAGCTTAATAGACTTTATGTTATGAAAATTCCTGCAATTCCTTACTATGAAACCATAAGCCGCCAATGCTTTTTTATTTATATGCTGACTAAAAGTTAACTTTTGATCATAGATTATACCTAAATCACGTACATCAAAGCATCTTTCTAGCACAGACCCATCAATAGAGTACGGATATTCGCAAACATTAATTTTCCTGGTATAGCTGACTATTTTACACTTCCTCACATTAAGCTCCAACTTGTTTTCTACACACCAAGACAGCACAAAATTTAATTGGTGTTGTAGCTTGATACAATCATCAGGAGTATTTATCTGCGAATATAATTTTAGGTCGTCAGCAAAGCATAGGCGTTCACATTCAACTGAGTCACAGAGGTCATTAATAAATATCAAAAACAGTAATGGTCCCAGGTTGGACCCCTGAGGAACTCCAGAAAGTGCCAAGTAGGTCTTAGATTGGAAGCCATTATAGATAACAAATTGTCTACGATCGGATAAATAAGATTTTATCAACTCCCTAGCATCATCTGTGAAACCAAGTGACCTAACTTATTTGGTAAAGTTTTGTGGTTAATTTTATCGAAAGCCTTCGAAAAATCGGTATAAATAATGTCAACTTGCTCATTACTATCAATTGCTTCCGAGAGGTACTGCGTTATTATAAATAGATTTGTGGTTGTTGAGCGATTAGCGACAAATCCGTGTTGATGCAATGACAGCTGACGCTGGACGGCAGTGTAAATGCCACTGTACAAGACTATTTCAAAGACTTTCGAGAACATGCATAATATAGAGATTGCCCTTTAATTCTCAATATTTGACTTATCCCCACATTTAAAGACTGGACAGACCTTAGCGATCTTCCAAATATCTGGAAATCTTTTTGTTATAAGACAAATATTAAAAATCCTAGTTAGAACACCAACAAACACTTCAACACAATCTTTGACTATAAAGGACGGGATGCTATCTAGACCAGATGTCATCTTATCCTTTAGTGATTTAATGGCCTTCCTGACTTCATTTTCCTCAATTGGATGAAAATGGACAAATAAATTACTATGATTTAGTGAGGCATCATTATGGGGCTTGTGAGTGACATAGACGCTGCTGAAAAACTCACTGAATGCGTTTAATATATCCTGTGGCTGATCTATAGAATTATTTTGAAATTTTATTATCCCTGGGATTCGTGATGTCTTGTTTTTGGAGTTAACGTATGACCAAAAAGCATTGGGGTTGATTGTTAAAGAATTCTGGATATTTTTAATATATTGATCATACGCTGATTTAATCTGGTTTTTTATCAAGCGGCGCAAACGTTTGAATTCTTGTAGATCATCAACAAAAGCAGACCTGTTGATTTTTTTCCTAAATTTAGCTTTGAGTTTAATGTTCTTAATAATAGCTGAGTGAAACCAAGACGGGTATCGGTGACTGTAATTTCTGTAATAATGGGGTCCTACCAGCATAAAAAATCACAGGATAAGTTTCAAGTGTTGACTTGTTACATTAACTTGAGGGTCTGCTATCAGTGCATATGCTAACATTTCTGCCTATACATTTCTTTGTGCAATTTCATGGATGATAAAGTTATGCCAGCTCATTCAATCTTCATCACGTTGACAAGAAAGTCCATAGACTGCTTGCAATTCATTCGTAGAGTATACTCCGCTCCACAAGCCGTGGAAGTACCATAAATATGGTCGATCAAAGATAAACTTTGGAAGAATTTTGTTTGTATCAGGCTTCAGAGGTACTATGTCGCTGCCGTATTCAAAACGCAACTTCTAGTTATCTGACATTCTATATTCGACTGTATAATAGTGGATTTGGAGAAACCATTGTTACCAAAGCCATATAGACTTTCTGGGATGAAACTCTTGTCACCTAATATAATTGCCGATTCCTAAAAGGATCAGGATCTTATGTCAGAACACGCTCACAAACACGTGAAACGGCCTATAGAAAATCAGATAGTCTGCGTCTGTCGATACGCGCGATCTAGATATGTCACGATATAACAATTTCTCGAAGCCTACCTGGAGGCTTAAGATTCCCCCACACCGACGCGATACAGCGATAGCGGTAGGGTCAGCGTTAAAAATCGCATTTAGCGTGATAGCCGCACGTACACACCACCGCGGTAC
This sequence comes from Acanthoscelides obtectus, assembly GCA_963669975.1. Classification (NCBI taxonomy): domain Eukaryota; kingdom Metazoa; phylum Arthropoda; class Insecta; order Coleoptera; family Chrysomelidae; genus Acanthoscelides; species Acanthoscelides obtectus. The sequence continues at coordinate 77,918,897 of CAVLJG010000001.1, read as the reverse complement.
GGCAGTTTTCTTATCTGCGCGATATTCTCAAACGTTTTTTGATTTCTCATACCATATGTCTTCTGATGAATAAGAACTATTATTATTATTGGCCTTAGCAGTTAATAGAAGACGTAAATGTTAGTATTTTGATGATAATCATCAGTTAATAATAATTAATAATTGTGCTTAAGGAAAAAGAAGAAGTGGATACATGATATCAATAAACAAAGAACGATATACGGAGAGCATCATACTTTAATGCCCGGATTACGTAGAGATCTACAACATTTTTGTGTATACTTTCAAATGACTCCCGATTGTTTTGATGAAATTTAAAGTTTAATGTGATCCCAAACTTTATCATTTTTCCTATGAGTTTTAGAGTCTTCGCGACTTGAATCGAACAATATTGGGCACTTCTAAACATGTTCAATTAATTTTTCCGTTGTGGAAATCACGTAGAACGAGGCGATATGCTAAACTAACCGCGTTACCAGCGCTTCTGGAATGAAGCGCTGTCAAGGCGATAAGCCGCGGGCCACCCGACAGCGCTGGTGTGATCGGTACTATTTACCGCTCTGAAAACTGAGCAGTGCATGGACAGCGGTGCGATTATCGCTATCGCCTTTCCGCCTGGGTGTGTGGGACCCTTCAATTTTCTCGTTGATGCGTATCCAAGATTCGATGTCGAGTGTTGCTGCATTCAACAGCCGTTAATAATGGTTAAAACGCAAACGTTTATACAGTGAATGCTTACAAACAGAAACTATCAAGCAATGCGTTTTTAGTCATATACAAGTGACAATGCATTTGAGAAAACAACATATAGCTATAAAAATATAAAACAAAACATACATGTGTTTACCAGAGATATGTTGTGCAGCTAAAATACTGTAGTACTACACTTTAACATCTCTTAAAACTTTTTGGATGATTTTGAAGCTCCCTTTTAGTATTTTATATCCTTAGAATACCAATATCTTCCAAAATGGCGGACAGGCAGACTGTAAAAGTCTTTGTGCTTGGCTTCACCGCCCGGTGTGCCGGTGGAGGGTGCAGTCTATGGACTAATTGTATGTATCTGATTTTTCTGTTATAAATGTTCGAAACTAACTTATTTATCATAGCGTCTAACTTAAACACGTTTCTTTTCTTCGTCCGACCAAAGGCAGCCAACCATGGACAGCTATTTCGAACTAGTTTGGCAACTGATCTACACGGCTTTGTTTCCTGGACAACAAACGGAAACATAGCAGCTATCATCCTGTAACCAGGATATAAGGCACTGTCTTTTTCGTAGAGCCCAACTTGTGCTGAAGATGATGACTGCGGTGCGTAGGAAGTACAGAGTCAATCCACCTGACTAATTTTTTTTTTGTGGAGGCGGTCCGTGGCTATTTTTCATACAAACTAGTAGTCTACTATCGTGTTTTAAAAATGAATCTGAGAGATTGTCCTTTTTTATATAGTTGTATCAACAGTTGGCATTTTGAACATCACTGACCGAAAACTGAATTTCTGGATCTTTTTATAACCGTGGCGTGACCTATAAATTTGGCGAGGGACTGAAGGATTTTGAGTGCATTTGAAATAGTAAAAAAAGTAATTCGCACATATTTTTTGGTTGCGTGAGAGGAACAGTTCCATTTTTACTGTCCTTCACACACGCTTCAACAATCATGCTTCTAGCCGGAGCATCCCTTACGACGCCTGCGCGCAGGTGAACGGGCACCGCGACGCTCTACGAGCGTCCACGTTTCAGTTTCGGGTCGGCTTCGGACGAAAATAACCGCGTCCTGGGCGTCGCGACGCCCGCGCGTCACATCGTCTCACGCCGTAGTTGCGGATACTCGTTCACATTTGTGCGCTAGTTGGAGTATGACTGCGTTATGCCGTAGGTAGGTGGAGATCAAACAGCGACTTTGTTACTTTTGGAATGATACCACATGATTGGAGGACAGAAGGATTTTTAATGGATGGGTCCAAGCCTTGATAAATATTTTGATCACTAGATATACAGGATGAGTTTTTAGTGAGGGATCGGTCGATTGCACCGTTGATAAAAAAGATATCCATAAAAGTTATACGCTTAAAATACGCTCTTACTTGTCAAATACACCGCTCCCTGCAGATTGTTTAATAACTTTTTAATATCATGAACATATTTTTCAAATGGAATCCCTGTATATTTCAGTGTTTTCTGAATGACTACTTGGAGAGAAGAAATTTGATTCGATTTGGTAGAACAGTCAGCTTTGATAGCCTGTGAGTCAGTCACCTTCGTAAATAGATTACCCAACTTTTCGTTAAAATAAGCTTCATATCCGTTTATGAGAAATCAAGTTTCATTTCCCAGCCATCAAATATCATCCGATTCCACGAATCACGTGGTATTTACTTATTTTAAATTGTACTTTAAGCCAAACTGCAAGAAACTCAAAAATTTAAAATTTAATAACCCCCAGAATGTTTACATCAAAAAGTACATTTGAGAGACGTAAATATACGAGTACATAGGCTGTTTCATTTGTTTTTTTTGAGACAAGGTACAAGGATATTTGAGAAACTTGAAAGTCGAGAAAGCACATTTTCATTTCCCAGCCATCAAATGTCATCCGATTCCACGAATCACGTGGTATTTACTTATTTTAAATTGTACTTTAAGCCAAACTGCAAGAAACTCAAAAATTTAAAATTTAATAACCCCCAGAATGTTTACATCAAAAAGTACAATTGAGAGACGTAAATATACGAGTACATAGGCTGTTTCATTTGATTTTTTTGAGACAAGGTACAAGGATATTTGAGAAACTTGAAAGTCGAGAAAGCACATTTTACACTCGCTACCCTCTCTGCAAACGTGACTGATTTACAAGCTGTCAAAGTTGACTATTCTTTTTTGGAAAAAATTTTCGGAGCTTCAGCTTCAACTAGTGATTCAGACCCCATAGTGTGTTATATCTAACTTTCTATTATGTTGAAGCCTTTTGGACTATATTAAAATATACAAATTATATAATAAGTTGGATGCAAGCTCAAAGAGCATATATATCTATTATATAGGAAAGCTTAAATTTTTATGATATAAGGGAATTATTGGATATGTGATACATATTTATTTTAATTTGCCTGTATATGTGAGACTGATTTTAATCTATTTTCACATAAAATTTGTATTTCCGACCTTTCCTATACTCTTGTAGTCCACTGGAATGACTATTATTATTATTTTTTTCTTCCACCGACGTATCTGTCTGGTAATAAAGGATAGACCAGATATCAACCAGATATCAAAGAGACTATCCAAGCACCTTCCTTAGTATATGCGCTGTTCCTAGTAGTGCCGTTTTTTGAATTTGGTAGAGTGCTGGTTTACCGGGTATTGAGTCACAATTTCCGTGGAAGGTTTTGGTGATAGTTCCTAATGCACCGACAACGACAGGAGTTATCCAAGCTTTCACATGCCACATTCTCTGTATTTCTATCTGGAGATCTCTGTACTTAGATATCTTTTCATTTTCTTTCGATTTTACATTGGAATCGTCGGGAACCGCTATATCAATTAGTTGACATGTTTTCTCCTTTCTGTTATGAATTATAATGTCAGGTCGGTTTGCTTTTATTGTTCGATCCGTTATTACCGGCACATCCCACATAATACATACATCAGTGGTGTCATTCTTGATGTTGGTGACACTCTGGATTTCATGTTGATAATATTTATCTGTAACTGGAATACCAAACGAGTCACATATTTTCCAGTGAACGTAACTAGCTACATTGTTATGTCTAGCGGTATACTCTGAAGGGGCTAGTACTTGGCAACCTGCTACTATATGGCTGATGTGTTCGTCGAACTGCCCGCATATTCTGCATTTACTGTCTGTACTTTGTTTTAGTATATACTTTTGGTGGTACCTTGTATTTAATGCTTGATCTTGTGCAGATACTATCAGAGCTTCTGTTTCCGCTTTCAGCGTAGAGCTTCTCATCCAACTGACACTTCCACGTTTATCTACCTCTGTTCTCTCGAGTTGTCGGAAGAACTGTCCGTGCAATGGTTTCGAGGCTACTTTTGCTAGTCTGCCACTTTCAGCGACGTTCTTGATCTTGTCGATTGAGTTTCTAGTCGGGTCTTCGCCTCCTAGACGTTCCGACATAATCTTCTTCATTTCTTTCTGGATGGAGTATTTGCAAAGGCCATTGTCCCATTCTTTCACTATTTTTGATAGTTTGTCCTTCCCTTGGGTTATATATTCTCCGAGACCAACCATAGATGTTTCATATAGAGCTTCAATTTCTACCATTCCGCGTCCTCCATTGCGCCTCTTTACATATAACCTGTCCACGTCAGCCTTGGGATGGTGTATATGTGCCATTGTCAGCAGCTTCCTGGTTTTCCGGTCTATTCTCAGAATATCTGACTTCAGCCAATTGACAATTCCAAAGCTGTAACTTAGTACAGGCACAGCGAAAGAGTTGATTGCAGATATTTTATTTTTGGAGCATAATTCTGTCTTAAGAATCAGGCGCACACGACGATAATACTCCCTCGATATTCTGGATTTGGCATGTTCATCTTCGATTCCATCTGCTTCTTCAATGCCTAGATATTTATAGGTTTCTTCAGGCTCCATGTTCATTATTGTTGTTGCTTTATCTAGAATTATATTCTGTGCCTTAGTGAGTTTACCCCTTTTGAATATTGCTGTTGCACACTTATCCAGTCCAAATTGCATATTTATATCATCCGAGAATGTTTTCACTGTCATTAAAGCGCGACGCAAATCGTTCTCATTTTTGGCAAATAATTTCAGATCATCCATGTATAACAGATGATTAACTGTATTGTTTGCGTCTATAACAAAATCAGTCTTTTCTCTGTTAAGCATACTGGTCAGTGGAATTAGTGACATGCAAAACAGTAGGGGGGAGAGAGAATCGCCTTGAAATATGCCTCGCTGAACGCCTATATGTCCGGTTTTTATGCATCCCTTAGTGTGATATAGATGCATTTCGGTTTTCCATGTTTTCATTGAGCATTCTATGTACCTTTGTATAGTTGGACAAACTCGATATAGTTGCAGTACTTTCATAATCCATTCATGCGGTAGACTATCAAACGCTTTACGGTAGTCGATCCAGGCCATGCATAAGTTTTTCCTTCGTGTTTTTGCCACACTGACTACCATTTTGCTGACTAAAAGATGATCTTTACACCCTCTTGTTCCTTTCCTGCTTCCTTTTTGCTCGTCAGGGTAAATGTTGTGGTTAAGTAGATGTTCGTTAATCCTGTTAGCTAACGCTGCTGTAATTATCTTGTACATTGTACTCAGGCACGTTATAGGGCGATAATTTTTGGGGTCTTTCGTATTCTTTCCTTTGGATAAGAGCACTGTAGTTCCGGATGTGAGCCATGAGGGTGCATCTTCTGGATGTTCAATAATGTGATTGATGGCAGCTGTCATTGCGCTGTGAAGGGCTGAGACTTTTTTGATCCAAAAGTTTTGCAACCTATCTGGTCCCGGTGCTTTCCAATTATCTGTGCCTTTTATTATTGTGGTTATTTCTGGTGTCGTTAACTTGACGTACTGTTGTTCTTCAATACTTTGGTATTTGCTTTCTTCTTGCCTTATCCACTCAGCATTCTTGTTAAAGCTTGCTTTATTCTGGTATATACCTTTCCAAAAGCTAGCAATATCATCCGGTGTCGGTGGTTCATTGCTAACATTCCTTTGTCCATTAATTTGTCTGAAGAATTTTTTTGCGTCAGAGTTGAAAGTCTTATTGTGAAAATAATAGTTGCTTCGTTCCGTATATCGCTTTAACCTTTGTGATTTTGCTTCCATTTTCATTTTTATATTTAACTCAAGTTCATCTATGTTGGTGTACGAGTTGTAGCGTTGCCATATTTGTTCCGTTTTCTTTAGAATGTTATAAGTGGGGACTCCTTTCCTATATTCATGTAATATTGCTAGTTCCGATCTGTATGCATCTATATGCTTCTTTATTCTGATCTTCCATTATTATTATTATTATTATTATTATTATTATTATTATTATTATTATTATTATTATTATTATTATTATTATTATTATCATTATTATTATCATTAGTATTATTATTATGCTGGAAAAGAAAAAGAAAATTGGCAACCTGGGCTCCGTCACACCAGGCTGCTGTTCCACTAACAACTAGTTACTACTCACAAAGTGAGGTACGCATCCAGTTGGTCAGAAAATATTGCGCCCTAAGTAGACGGAGGGAACTGGGGATTACCGCTTTCGGCATTATATATGATCAACTTTAAAAAATGGTCAAGCAAGTTTTTAGTATTGAAACTTCCTACAGTTGTTTGCTAAATGAGGAAAAAAGTGAGATTTAAAGGCTTTACGACAAAAGGATATTCAAGCACTATGTGGGTTTTTTGATTTTATGGACACCCTCTTTACAATGTGGTCGATTGTGGATAATCGACTGGATAAACATTGACGATCTTACGATATGACCCATCATGGATGACCAAAATAGTTTAACGTTGACGAGTTATCAATGTGGTCAAATTCAGTTGGCGATTTCATAAAAAGCTTAAGCATTCAAAGAAATGGGCAATTAATTCTACGATATGGACACGACATATACATTTAGGTGGAAAATTACCTTCTCATAACCAGAACCGTAAACCAAAAACACATTCTTCAAAAACAATAGGTTTCTGAGCTTTCTATTTTAAAAATATGTATATCGATGTTTCTGAAGCCTGAAGGCTACAAACCAGATCAATTTATCTGGTGAATAAGGGCATCAGCCACTCATCAAACTTTACAACGTTGTTAAGCGGGTCTACAGTAGCCGTTCAGAATAAGTATTATGATAGATTCTGATAAATAGATAGTCTGGAATCATTGTCTAGTGGCATTATGGAACTAACACAAAAAATGGTTTTCCGTCTGTTGCTTGTTCGGAGTCAATATCAGAACGGATCAGACCGAAGATGGTATTTGTCCTTCATATAAAATCATTATGAACTAGAGCCATCCTCGCTTTCTGTATTACTACAAATAGAACCTTTGTTTTCCAAAGCGAAGGATTTCCGTTTCGCATCCATCTCTGAGCCACGTATAGTTTTCATGGCATAACAATGTGTGGAACCTCGTGGTTATTCAAAAATGACAATAAAACCACGCCTGCAGGCCAGATCTGATGGTAGCTATCTCACCATCGGATGACATTGCTCCTGCCAGATATCTGACACAAATAAATTAATATTCGGAGTCCAATGAAAGCTGACTTAGGTGAAGAAGCAGCCGCTATGTATTGTAAGCTTGTTTGAAAAATAAAATAACTGTGTGAGGTATGTAAGCTAATAAATTTTAATGGAATAATTGAAAAATACTCATTAGAAATTATATCGATATCTATCAACCTATCAACAAACAAACCAGTTTCGGGATACAACAGGGACGCGTTTATATGGAAATGTGATTACTTATTCAAATGTGGTTTATGTCCACTGTTGCCCAGAGTCCTTCACTTCACATTAAAAAATAATTTACGATTTTTTAATTTTTTTTAATATTGTACACCGAAGCAGTGATATAACTGGGAAAAGCATCCTCTTGTAGATGATTCTACAATCTCAATACCCTCTTGACAAAGGAGCAGTCGTATCGGTCAGTACAATTAAAGTTCGACACGGTTCAGATGGGAGGCCGAAGTCCGTTGGTTTAGCAGCAGGAGAGAGCTAGATCGTCGTCGGCCCGCCGGTGCGATTGTCGGCTAGAGAAGAGTCATCGATCACTCGGACAGCCCTATTCTAGACAGCATCGAGCTTGAATAATGTAGTCGGGGCGACAGCACCCCACGGTTGTGACCAACATTCGAGGCTAGGTCTTACCTGGGTCTTGTATAGAGCCAGGAGGTCATGCGGGAGAAAAGTACTCCTTGGCGCTAAACAAATACCATAGCTTTCCCAGCAGCTGCCGCTACTGATGAGATGTGTTCGGGCCAGATCAACTCCCCGGTGACCTGCCGAAATGAACGGCCCTTTGGCAGAACTCGGCCATCCATCGAAACCGGATGAGCGCTTGTTCGTCAAGGTACTGTGTTTTGGAACCAATAAACTATACAAGGTTGTTGCGTCCCCAAACAGTGATAACCTCCAGGTCCCTAGTCAGATAGGAAGTCGCTGCTAGTCTTCTTTGTTGCTCTGAATTGTGCATGTAGAGTTCTGTCATCAGCAAAGCTGTGAATTGGATTGATCGTACAGGAAAGGAGGTCGCTGTTGTATGGTGGACAGTGTTGGAGCCAAGACCGATATCTGGGGAACACCCGCGTTGACGTTGTGGGATGAAGATGAGAACCCGTCAGTTATGATGCATATCTTACTGCCAGAGAGAAAGTTAGCCAACACCTCGGCTAAGCTCCTTTGGGTGGCCGTATGATGGTAGTTTGCACAAGAGGGCAGCGCGCTACTGCTGATCAAACGCTTTCGTGATATCAAGACATGAGTCTCACCATGGGGCTAGATGAGCTTGCTCTACAATTGTCTAACGTAAGCTAGAAGCTCTCATGTGGATCGCTGGTGCCGGAACACAGCCGTGATGTTCGAGGTAGTCCAGAAGCTCGCCATTTATGCACCCGTCCATCAACTTAGTTATATCAGAAAGCAGAGCTAGAGGCCTGTAGTTGCAACGATAGGTCTGAAGGCCCTTTTTTGGGATGAGTTAGACATGAGCAACATGACGCGAGAGAACTAGAGTAAGCTCCGCATGTTATTTACCGTATAGTGTATGAATCGACAGCACTCCGGCGTTGGGGGGGACGTCCATGGTGCAGTTGGCAACAAATATCTTGGCAAGCACTTCCGCCTTAGAATTTGAGTTGCTTACAATCGTTCCATCCTGACACTAGTGGTGGGAGACTACTCTGTAAGAAGTTCCTTTCAAACTGATTGGCCAGCATCCGGACCGACTGTCATTGCGCTGGGACATTACCCTGTGCCCAACTTTTATATCATGCTAGTCTTTGGCATTGCAGACCGGTTGGTTATACATATTTGCTTCTGGTCTCGACGTCGGCTTGCCTATTATAGCTGATCGGAATTGACTCATTAAGTACATGCTCAAGCGTTAGTTAGTTTACCTACCTTCTACTACCACATCTTCACCTTGAAGTCCTCTGTTTTCAGTAAGCTTTCAGTAACGATAATACTATTAACCCTGTTTATACTTGGCAGTAATAGGCATTGGCAGATTTCAATTAACTTTGGTGTTGCAAGATATTTAATAAATGTTAACAAGTTGTGCTGGTATGAAATATCCTCCTTTTGAACCTAAATTGCTGCACCCTATAAATATTATGTAAAATATTTTTCTGTTACCTTCTTCGGAATATACTACACAGGATTTGCTTACATGCATATTTCATGCCGAACTTTGATGCCTTGCAGAATGGCGTAGCAAAGTATAGGACTTCCTTTCCTTATCGTTCCCTTCCTTTAGCTTTATGTGTGTATGTATTTTCACAACTTTGGTTTATATTTGCACTGAAAACTGTTTTTAATATTTTATATAAATATGGTTAGAGTAAAGTTAGATCAAACGCAAGTGAGTTTCGTTGTCGGTTTCCAATTATTTTAACAAAACACCCAGCGACTGAAAATTAATAATCAAGAGCCGGTTAATTACGGATTAATATTTTTGCAGGTACAACGCATGCTTTGTCAACGTGACGAAAGCAAAACTCGCAATATTCACGTAGCATTTTATGTACATTACGAGTTCTCTGTAAACAATGACAAAAGCCATTGAAACATTAATTATATTCAAACAAATCGGCGACAGCCTCAATCCTTTCTCATGTCAACTGACGGTCAGCAATCTGCCTCTACTTTACTGATATGAGCGAATGGAATGGTGTGGAATAGTCTGAAAGACCAGGGTTCATCATTCTTCCGCTCTTTGGAACATCAGATATCGGATCGACAAGATTTGTTGGACTCATCCATAGGATTCGCGGTAGCTCGGAATTCAGGCGCTGTCTTCACAGTACCAGTATTACGTGATCTAGTCCAAATACCGAAACCAACTCTCATATACTGCAATAAAGAGCAGATAGTTTCGAAAGAGTATCTATGAAACAAAGACGAAATCTGAATATCTTGTGATTCCTTCTTTCGAGAAACAACACTTACTGTGACTTCATAGTCTGCTGCACTCCTAATTTTACCAAAATTGGTGCGGTTGTCTATATTATGCGAGGACAAGCTTCAAAAAGTTACGGGAGATCAAGAGACCTACAGATTGACAGATAGACTGAAAGTAATAAATTACATGGTTTTCGTTATGCAGGGAAGGCCAATTTTTTCTGATAGCTTGAGTTCAATCTGTAAGAGAGAGAAGCGCGTTGCCACTATGTTATGTCAAATCCAAGAAAGGGGTCTGTTCGAGCATTTAATTTTGTTTTCATTTTGATTAGAATCATTTTTTCAATTTTGATACGACTTTGATACGAATTTATTTTAAAATTACCACAGCGAGCGGTCGGAAAACGTAGCAAATACCGTCACGCAATACAAATTACCACTGCCTTCCGGTAAGCAGGTGAAAACGCTAGATGGGTATTGACCAAAATCGCTCAGTTACTTATGATCATGGATGCGGAAACCTTGCCTTGAAATGTACAAGATGCGGTGTTATAAGACAAACCTATGATGTAATATTGCAGAATTTGTAGCGATCCTGACCTTCCATTTGGACCTAAAATAAAGCGCCGTTAGGACAAATGCGGAATCGATCCTAAACAGATTCGACACAATTCACAATTCAAAAACGTGTACTCCTAAAATAAAACCCCTCATTTGGGCGTAGAGAATAAGCTAATGCATATTTTTCAACGTGCATTTTAATTCAAGGAACTGGTGTAACAAATTGGCAACGCAGCATATTGCCGCGTCAGCGTTGCTAGGCAACACGATTATGAGCTTCGCTGTCCAGCCTGCTTCTATCTTCTTCTCTCTCGTACATATTGAGCTCAAGAGCTCAGACAAATCTGGTTTTCAGTGTATACCCGTAGATGCAGTGGTATCATGTATGGTCTCTCTGCTTTCCGTAGTTTTTAGTAGACATTAAAGCAAAAAACAAAACTTGCCAGTAATTGAAAATTGAAGATGGACCACCTTGCTAGAGCTCCACTGACATTTGATAATTCTAGAGCGGAAGGGGGTAGTAGCATCAAATGGGGAGGGGAGGGGCTAACTGGATTGTTTTTGCTTCTTGAAGATGAATTAACGTTTTCGAGAATGTACTTTGTTCTCAAATTATTTACTCATATAATTGATTCTCCCGAGTTGCTGAGAAGAATCAATTTTTCAGTTACCAGAACTTGAGACACAATGTCGAATTTACCACAAAACATGCCCAAAATCTCACTCTGAATCGGCTCATCGCTTATGTGATAAGTGATAAGTGACAATGCTGATCTAGATTTCTGTGGGATTACCTATAATGTTTTTAAAACCCAGCTGGCAGGTATATTTTTCACTTGTGAGTTTTAAATATAGAGTAACTATAATTTTTAATCATTGTGGGGTAAAGCGATCTTGTATGAACTATGTATGGTAAAATAGAAAAAAAAATCATTGTAAAATGGTTTACCATCGAAATAAGTAAATTATATCAGAAATATACTAATTATTTAAGAACTTTTCAGTAATTTTGCAATAAAATCGGTAGTTCGGTAGAATAGGGCTAAAATAGGTAGATTTACTGAAAAATCGGTAGACCTGGTCACACTGCGTATCTGAAAAATACAGTCAGGTATCTGAAACCTGAAATTTCTTTCATTTGTTATACATCTCCCTCTTTTGCTGGTTAGTGAGGTCACTGCAGTTCACATGAAAACTTGCTGCTACTATCTTCCTTGTAGTAATAGCCAAACTATGATTAAACATCATAATCTCTCAACGGAAACTACACCAACAAAGAACTGGCACTGAGTTTCCACGCACTTGACATTTCCATTCCCTCGATATTTTAAAAATAACTCAAAACGAAGTTCAACGGTATCATTTTTAGATTAGTGTCATCATTGGATGCTTAGTTAGCCGCACATGCGTTGACATTGAAACTAAAACATTCGACTATAATTATAGCGTAAGATGTGACCCTCACTAGTTTAAATATATTATTTGCAGGGATTAATAAGTGTCTCGTAGAATCAAGATTAATACAAATATATACGTAACAGGTTTTTGGCGACAATTGTATTTGGTTGTAAAGCTGAATAATATAACGACGTTAGAACGAAAGTGGAGAAAAGAGCGGAGTAAGAAGTTCCCCTTACATACAATCGGATGACGTTTCATTATAGCTGGATAACTTTATTGTATGCATAGAGGTATTAATATTTCTTCTCAATACATCCACACATTGAGTAAAGTAAAAAAACCTCGAATGCTGGGATAAAAACTACAGTAAATGCCAAGTTTCGACCTACCAATTCACAACGGCGCAATCTAGCTAAAATATGCTACAACTAATAAATAAGACTAGAATTTTCGCAGTTCTAGTGCATTCTTTTGACTCACTTCACTACTAATGCCTACCAAAATGACAGCGTCCTATTAACATAATAATACTTACCGATAGGAAACCAAATTTATTAGGCTTGTGCCGCTTTTTACATTGTGTAAGAAGTACCACGTCTTCATATCGTCTAACATCAGAATCATCTGCAAACACTCGCATAACTCGCAACACACAGACATAACGCTGAAAATATAAATTTAGTGACAGAACTATCAACAAGCTTACTTATGTCGAGTGCACTTTGATCCTCACTACGGACTATGAGAATAAGAAGAAATCCTTGACTGACTATCTAGTCTGAATTCGTATATAATTCGGCAATAACCAGTATGTTGAGATACTGCCAGCAACCCAAATGCGCCAAACGTTGGAACTGAATAGCCAAAAAGGCGGTCACATTGTCCGTCTGTCTGTAGGACTGTCTGACAGTGGATCTAGGAGCTACGGGCAGAAAACGAAAAAAAAAATGTTCTGCGTTCTTTGTCGTTTCTATCACTCCTGCTCATATTTTGGTGTGGGAGGTATGTGCCAGTTTTTTGACGTTAAAATATTTACTTGCTTCTAACCACGATAATTCTACACACCTATGAGACCAATTTCACACATATATTTTCCCGTATTTTGTCTTTAAGACTTAGAATGATGTAAATATCGCGAGCTACCAGTTGCCACCGATGGTTTACTCATCGGAACCTTGCCGGATGATCTGCAAGACAGAGAAGAAATTGCTAGTCCGCAACAGTCTCAAAAGTGTGTGGAATAGAGACTAATGGCATGTGCCTATTTGACTAAATTGATCCTTTGCTGTACATGTTCCGAGTTTAATTTTTTCTAAGAGGACGTCACTCTTGACTGTCATAGATTTCCATGAACTGATGACAGCGTTGCTTGGGACGTATAAAGTTAACTTATTAGAAACATTTTTTCATTGAAGCAGCCATCAAGGCAGAGTTTAAATACCAAAATAGGTTGAGAATACCTGGTCCTAGGAGTAGTAGTGGTGAGGAGGCCAAGACTGGTAACTAGGCCATCTTTGGATGTCTTTGTCGATCCCATTGTGACAGCACTGTACTACTCTACGTACGTATCTACCAGTAACTGATTTTTGAACAACCCAGCTCCAGCGATGAGATATTTTGTTCTGGTGCATTTTTAGACAGCACAACATCCATGACTCAAAATGTAACTTCCGGGATTTGAACCAGCAAGCCTTTCAGACAGATTGCTCTGCGATTTTCTTTTATAGTTAGGCCACCATGAAGTCCTAAGTACCCGTGGACTCCGTGCAACTTTGGGGGATCGAGAGGAAAGAAAGAGGGCGGCGAACAAGTGTGCACGTGACCTGCATACATTCTGCCCCCGCATTAAAGATCCGGCGCTTGGTACCTCCACGGTTGACACAGTCTGAGACCATTCATAGTCAAGAGAAAAATTTTGATTTTGATACACTTTGAAGAAAGGTGGTTACACCTACCAGTCCTGTATGTACATATTTCGACACAAATGAAATGAGAAACCGGATGATTATATCTAGCAGGCTTAAAACGGAACTGCACCATGAAGAAATCTGAAAGGAACAAGGAATCCTTCACCGAACTCTTGAAAATGTCAACAAGACTGATTGTTAGCGTCATTCGTTGTGACCTATCATGGCTAACATGAGTCAGCTGTTGTAGCCTAATTTGGAAATTATAACTACAGAACCTTGAATTTTGCGAGGTTCGTAGCCCAATATAAGTTGGCAAATATTTCATGGCAAGGAAGACGGAAGAGGTATTGTAGTAGATGCCGTAAAAAGTTTTAATCCAGATATTTGTGGGACTGAACATTTCAATCCCTCAGGATTCAGCTGTTTTATTTTCGGCGGTGTGATTCGATACATTGTAAATAAATCATTTACCAGGCTTTAAGAGTTACAAACTTTGAATATACTCCTAAAACTTGCTACATAAGTATTGATATTTTGCAAGATGCAGTCAGCCCTTAGACAAAATACTGCGAAGAAAACTATCCCCCGCACTGAAAATTATTTCTATAGTTGTATACATTGTATACATACTCGAAAAATGATATGCTTATATGTAAAAATATTTGTACACCACCTTTCAGAAAAAGTTACCAGGTAGGTTACTTTAGCACACAGACTTTTAAGGATTGTAACATTTGGTTTTAAGAAAAGTTCGTTGTTGTCCAATACTTGCTGATTCACTTAAGTGTTTTGCCCTTCAACACCTAAAAATGAATTCTCACTCTCATCACGTAAATCAAATCGTAACTCAGACTCCTTCAAGCACATTTTCGCGCAGTAAGGCTTGCAGTTTAGCGCCAATTCACGCCTCATCTCAATCTTTCAAGCCGGATTCCAACCCTAAAGGGGTTGTCGTGTAATCAATAATGGTCAAAATTTAGTAGCCGCAAATAGCCTTCGAGTTTTTATATCACCCACGGTTTTCTTGCAATATACAGTGCTTTTCTTTAATGTCCCTCTCCCCTTTGATCTTTTGAACGGATCAATTCGAAAAATTAAAACTTGAGGTAACGAAATTGATGCGTTGATACCATATTTTAGAGTAAAATTGACAGATGAAAATGTCAAGATGGCCGCTGGGCGCCATCTTGGAAAAAAAATTATACGAAAACAGGGGTCTTGTGGCACATCATTTTGAAGCTCCTGACGAGTACTTTATAACTCTAGAATATAAAGTCAATAATTTTACCTACTATAAAATGGTGGTACATTTAATAATCACCTGAATACATTGCCATTTAACTTGATAATTCGAATAAATACGTTGAGTTCAGTTTAGAAGATGCTGGAAATGGTTGCCTTGAACTTCTTGACACACTAACAGCCGGTCCGTAATTTCGCGTCGAACATTTTCGAACATAGTAACATCGATGTTTCTACAAATACTTGTTATTCTCAGCCGTATATCCAATATTGAAGCAGGTTCAGTTTCGTACACCTTTTGCTTCAAAAAGCCCCATAAAAAAAGTCTAAAGGTGTCAAATCTGGCGAGCGAGCTGCCCATTTCACACGACCTCGACGGCCAATCCAACGACCAGGGAAATTGTTATCTAAATAATTGCTAACTTGTCTGTAGTAGTGTGGTGGAGCACCATCTTGCTGGAATACAATATCAGTATCGAATTTCGGTGATTACAGAGTCAATAGTATTTTCCATCATATCCGAATACAGTTCCCCGGTTAAAGTTTGTTCGATGAAGAAAGGCCCGATAACATGATTTCCCAATATCTCAGCCCAAACGCTAATTTTTTGTGGATATTGAGTATGAGTTTCCCGGAAGACTTGAGGATTGGTGTCACTCCAATAACGACAATTTTGTCTGTGCACCTTACCGTTGAGAAAAAATGTGCATTCATCACTAAAACAAATATTTTGAATATAGGTGTGTAGGATGCCGTGCAATGGTTTCCGTCATAGTCTCGCAGAATTCTGTTCTTCGATCGGGGTCATCTTCAGTTAGCTGATGTACCATTTGAATTTTGTATGGGTGTTACTTATTCTTTTTCAAAAGTCTCCACACAGTAGAAGGATAAACCTTACATACATTCGCGATGGAGGAAGTAGACTGTTGGGGATTTACTATGATCTCACCAATTATTTGAACTTGCTTTTCTTCCTAATTTAGATATAAGTTCCCTTAAATATTTTCCACAGGTAGGACGATGCGGAAAACTATCATTAAAAATCCTTTCGGTCTCGTGAAAGTTACGCGTCGCACCATAAATAAAAATCGCTTCAATTTTTTCTTTCAATGGACGAGTGCTGACCATTTTAAAAATAGTTCAAACAGTATCTAGCACTAAAACCGAAAACTAAATAAGAATATTTTAACTGTACAATGATGTTTGTTTTGTCCAAAACATTCTTTTCAATGGCAATAAACTTAAACATGTCCATGTTTATCTTTAAGCTGCATAGAAAAATTGGGACATTTGTTTCTCCCAATCTATTTGGAGAACATTAATTCTGAGCGTCGGTCAGAAATACCAGAAAATAAATAGAACGGCGGTAAGAGAGACTCATAAATCAAGAAGACGTTACAATACGTTACAGATATGTGGAGCAAACCAGCGGCTGATTTTTGATGTCAAAATGGATAGCTGACATCTACAACAATTTCACTATTCCATCATATTCGTTTATATTTTATTGCGTCATGAGTAGCTTCGACCATCGATCGGGAAGTTTATGCATTTCTGAAGATATTTTTAGGTAGATTGTGATTTTATAGTCATAATTAATCAAAAGTGGGTGTATTGTACGTTTTCCATTAAAAGACGTAGATCTATACAGATATATAGATCGACACAGAAAATACAGTCGATTACATTAATCTTCCCTTGTCCTATGATCAAACGAAATATGTTTACAAAACAGAGAGCAAGATAAGTTAGGAAAAACTAAAATTACTGACACTTTGTAATACTTTCACGTTGTCAAAAGATCTGTATGCCTCGAAATGATGAGGGAAGATGCTTGATTTTATTTCGTTACTTAACGAAATATTTTATATCAAATATGTTAATAATTTGATAAAGTTTTTGTTTGATTTTCCAAAAAAATGACATCAATAAAGTTTGTTCTGAATAATATAATTGCCGGAGTTGGAAATGTACATATACAGGGTGTTCCTTAATGATATGCGAATATTTAAGTGTGTGAATCTACATGAAAAATTAATGTTAGTTTGCTTTATAAACTATGGTCCAAAATCTTCTCTTACAAAAACTCGGGGTGTTCAAGTTTTAGGAAAAAAATGGAAATCAATTAATGTTTTCAGAACCGCTTCACTGATATTTGGTACGTAGTGAAAGTTAATAAGGTTGCATATTTTTCAATGCAAAAATAATTTTTAGCTTTAGCAGTGGCGTATTGGCTTCGATATTTCTTAAGAAAAAAATGGTACGCCAATGGTTTCTTGCCGAATAAAAACTATTTTTGAATTCCCCATTCCATTTTAAAGAAATGACCTCTCGTGAATTGTTTTCCTTCGATGCGCTATTTTTGAGTAAAAAAATAGAAACCGTTCTATTGTCTTGCAAAATTATTAATTTAATTGGAAAAATTAAACTCATTAGGGGTAACAAACAATAACAACTGACAACATAAACATAACACTAAAACCAACGGAAAATTGTTGAAAATAGCCCCCTTCACTTAGTATGCATGCTTCCGCCCTCCTTCAAATGGAATTGCGCACTCGTTGAAATTTCCCTGGAGTGTTCTTTATTCTATCATAAGCTGCAACTATTCTTTCTCTTAGTTCGTCTACAGTGTTAATGGGACTTATGTACACTAGTGTCTTAAGATAGCCCCACAAAAAGGCATCTAAACTGTTGAGGTCTGAGGACCTTGGTGGCCATTCTTGGGGCCCACCGCGGCCAATCCAACGATTTCGATGAACAGTTTGTAAATAATTACGAACCGCTACACTGAAATGCGCCGGTGCACCATCATGCATGTACCTCAAATTGTTTCTTATTACTAACTGAACATCATCGGGCAGCAAAGGCAACTATTGTTGAAGAAAATTGAGGTAAGTCCGTCCGTCAAGACCTCCCGGCAAGAAGAATGGGCCAATAAGGTGGTTGCCAATAACTCCTGCCCATACGTTAACCGAAAATTGGTGTTGGAAATGGGTTTCGTTTACGGCATAAGGATTTTCTCTGCCCAGAAATTCAGAAATTCTGAATGGCATTTCCAGGAAAATTAGCTTCGTCCGTGAACAGAATCATTGATTCAAATTGCGGATTTTGTGTAATTTTTTGAAGATACCACTGACAAAGGGTCACACGCCTTGGAAAATCAGTGGGAAGTAATGTCTGTACTCTTAAAATATGGTAAGGATATAACAAAAAATCAACTAAAATTCTCCAAACAATTTGATGGCAAATATTTAACTGTCTAGCGATCTGCCTGGTACTCGTTTCAAGATGTTCTTTGACTTCGTGCAGCACTGCTTCCTCAATTTCAGGTGTTCTCACACTTAGAGGTCTACTTTCAGATGTTCTTTTTCAGACAGAACCAGTTTCAACAAGACGACGATGAATATTAGAAAAGGTTCAACTATCTGGCAAAGCACGATCGGTATACCTCTGGTGATAAATCCGTCGGGCTTGCACCACCATTACCGTCGGCAAGGCGATATACTTAATGCATTTCCGCCAATTCTGCATTTGAATAATCCACCACTATTAGCAAGATTGTAAAAACCAAATAATGAAAAGCGAACAGATTTGAATAACAGAGACTTGTCAGATGTCTAAAGACAGTGACATATTACAGAGCAACTAGATATTTATTGCTAAATTGCATTCTTCAGTTATTACATTAATTTTCTCGGACAATAGAATGGTTTTTACTACGTACTAAATACCAGTGACATATCTGAAGCGGTTCTGAAGATATTAATTAATTTCCATTTTTTTCCTAAAACTTCAACACCCCGAGTTTTTGTAAGGAAACATTTTGGGACCATAGTTTATCTAGCAAACTAACATTAAGTTTTCATGTAGATTCACACCCTTAAATATCCGCATATCGTCAAGGAACACCCTGTATAGTAGCGCCAAAAACCTCAGATATACTCTACAATCTCCAACCTCCAATTCCTAACTGCTAAAATCTATTTTTCTGAAAATAATCAGGCACCTCTAAAACGTTAAAAACGAAGTGTGTTTTCGTTTGCTACCTCTAGTTTTGCCGCCACTGAACCGACTTTTGAAAGCTGTAACGCTTTTTCGCTCTTGGGGTACTAGCAACTTTATAGAAAAGTTATAGATGAACCAAGGATTAGCGAATAGATAGACATACACACCGACAGAGATACCGAAATATAAGTGGCATGGTTTTCCATGATGTACATGTCATACAAAATCCAAAAATACTTGCTCTTTGTTTGTGATCACACTATTTCATTTCCAGTGGCGTACGACATAAAATGAATATATTTTACTCATAATCATACCAATGACTTTAAAAAATGGGTTTTTATGCGTGTTTTAAACTTTTCATTATAGCACTTGTTGAGGGAAAATCGTAAGCTCAAAATTTGTGGAACATAACTAGCTCACATTCGATTTCTGTGTCTGAAAGCAGAATCAGAGCTATCCTATAACAATAATCATAATCGTAATTGAAATTACGTAAAAAATATCGATATTCATACAGTAATAATGAAACACCTATACAGTATACTTTATCTGAAGTCACTTGAAACACTGTGAAATACCGGGTGCGTTTTATACATATATCTATATTTAACACGCTCTGTTGCTGCAAAAATCGCCAAATTTCGCAGCAAATATCCCCCGTATAAGATCAAAGGCAGTTTCACCGGTCCACGTGGAGTCAAGCACGCCTATGCGTGGACATAGCCAATGAGAAAGCGTGTATTTCAGAGCTCCGAACAAGTGCAGGTGGCTACTGAAAATTGAAACAGTTTAGCCAGTGCCGTGTAGCGGTGAATAAACGTGTTTTCTTTAGTCTGTCCGTGTTTTTTCATAGATTTTATTAGTTTGTGTGTTTTTGACTTTTGAATACTCAGTTTACTTGTTGATTTAATTGTTGTGTTGATTGTTCTTGTGTCCTAAATATGGCTCTTTGGAGACCTTGGGAAAATGCTCCAAGCCACGAGGAGATGGTTGATGAACCTGTGCAGGCAGAATTCTTTCAAAAAGATTTAGAGGAACAGACCCAAAGAGTAATCCTAAATATGTATGATTGTTTGAAAAACGAAAATCCAGATTCCTCGCAAAATCAAATTTTAAACAGAATTTGTATCCTGACAAAAATCAGTCGGTCTACCATTTATCGGGTTATAAAAAGGGGAGATGTAGTCAACCATTCCTTCCACAGAAAGCGCATAGGGCAAAAATTAAAAAGAATAGACGTGGGTTTTCAGGAAGATATTCGTCATATAATATACGGATTTTATAAAGAAAATTTGGTGCCCACGTTGGAAATGATACGGGATAAATTAAAAGATTATCCTGAAGATTTTTATAATTACAAATGCTTAGACTCACTGCACTGTATTGTAAAACTGTGTGGTTTTCAATACAAAAAATTAGATAAAAGAATGCTGATTATGGAGTCGTCTCGAATCGTTGAATTGCGCCACGAATTTTTGCACAAAGTTAAAATCTATAGAGAGCAGAAAAGAAATCTGATTTACCTGGATGAAACGTGGTATGATACCCATGATGTTGTGCAGTACGGCTGGGTTGACGACAGCAACAAGTGCATTTTAAATGCACCATGCAACCGTGGAAAACGAATCATTATTCTCCATGCTGGCAGTGAAAATGGATTTATACCTAATGCCTTGCTGTTATCTGCCAAAAATATCAAAGAATCATGTGCCGACTATCATGAGGACATGACCTCCGACTTATTTGAAAAGTGGATAGAGCAGCAGTTAATACCAAACATTTCCCCAAATTCAGTGATTATTATGGACAATGCGCCATACGATACCCGACAGAAAAACAAAATTCCGAATACAGGCACAAAAAAAACAAGACATTATTGATTTTATGAAGGATAAGGGAATGGAAATACCACAAAAATCAACCAAAGCCATATTATTGGATCTTATTAAAAGACAAAAATTTGAAAAAGAGTATGTTGTTGACAATCTGCTTCAGCAAAATGGCCATGAAGTATGACGTCTACCTCCCTATTACTGCATTTTTAACCCGATTGAGTTGGTCTGGGCTGCTTTAAAAAAAAAGTAAGAAAACATAATCAGACCCCTCAATTAAGTGAATCGCTATTGGCCACAATAAGAGATGCAGTATCTCATATTGCTGCCACAGACCTATGGAAGCAGTGTTCTAGGCATATTATTGAAAAAGAAAATGAATATTGTGTTTTGCCTCCTGTAAATCCCGTTGTAATTCCTCTACAAGATGACTCTAGCGACAGCTCCGAAGGCGAGGATGATATATAAATACCTATAATGTAAGTCTTTATATACCTTTTTATATACCTACCTGCTATGTAAATATTTGCCTATGTCAAACGTTGGAATTCTGAAATTTTTCCATTTCTTAACTTTCAGTCAACATAAATTAAACTCCCAATATAAGTATTTTTTATCCCAAATCAAAAAAATAAGAAGATAGTAAAATCCATTTATTGTGATATAAAAACATTATTATTATCGTTCTAAATAAATCACCGCACGCCTATGATACGTCATGAAATTACAAAGGACGCACCGACCAAAGGTTTTTATGCTATTTCAAGTGACTTCAGATATACCATAAGTAGTAGTAGTAGTAAGATTTGGCTAAATTATCTAAACAATTTTGATATTAAACTGATTGTCCATAGAATACTTTGCCATCAACATAAAAACATACTGAAAACCAAATACCACTGATGTCGAAATGTGTACGAGGGGGAAGTGCGAGAAGAGTGCCGTACATGTGCTAGAAAGAGATAGAAGCACCTCGTTGCTTAGCAATCAGCGTGACCAGACCACAGACGCCATCACCGAACTCTTTCTACCATACATATTGGACGCTTTTCGCGCTTCTCTCTCGTACACATTAAGACGTCAGCCAAACTGGAGCCTCACACAATCTCTTTCAGCTTATTAATAATTCTTAATACACCAGATCTGTATATTGAGACTGATTTTTTCTAATGATTTCATTCAAATATAATGACAATTTTATATTGTCACCCTCAAACTATCTTCTTTCTGATATCACATAGCGCTGGAGACGCTTCTTCGACACCTCATAGCAGTGCTGGAGCTCCGATACTGGAACAGCTGGTCGATTACAGCCGTTTGAGTGTTTTCGACTGACCCAAAATGAGTTCCCTATATTTTTCAACTTCGGAAAGGGAAGAAAGTCTCATAGGACCCAAGTCGGGCAAATAAGTAGTAGTCTTATCATATTAGACGGAAATACCTCTGGTTTGCAAAATAATTGCAGTCTGGTTTTGTTGCTGCAAGTTGTTCAAGGAGGTATTCAAAACATGGACGCATAAAATGGGTACACCAGTTTTTGTGGGAAAACCTTTTATTCGACAACAAAGAATGAGAAAACGTGTTTTTTTGGGATTCAATCGAAAGTTTTGGCAGGAACGAAAATACTCTCCACATAAGATTTTTAGGTATTTATTTGACCTACAAAATAAGACCACACGTAAAAAGGTCCGACGGTGTTTTGGGATAAACAATTAAACATTCTCAAAAACTGCTTGACCAATATACTCCAATTTTATTGTTGTTATTTAGAAGTATGAATGGATTTGAAGAATTTCAAGTAGTTGCGTGAAATTATCGTCGCATTACCAACAAGTGCCAAAACCTGCATTTTGCCTCTTTTTTCGGCCATAACATTTTTGCTATTAATCGTATCTTTTTGCATGTGGTCTCATTTTGTATGTGTCAAAAATACCTAAAAATCTTATATGGAAAGTTTTTTCGTTCCTGCCAACACTTTCGTTTGAATCCCAAAAAACAGGTTTTTGATCTTTGTTGTCTAATAGAAAGTTTTCCCACAAAAATGGATGCTCCCATTTTTTGCTTCCTTATTTTAGATACCTCCTTGAACAACTTGCACCAATAAAAGCAGACTTTACAATTACTTCGAAGAAATTTTCTAACATGATTAGACTATAGGCTGAGAAGCCCCAGGAATGTTTTTGCTGGCCAAGAACTAGTTCATTGGCACCCAGTGTTCTTGATCTGATTAACGGTGATGTGAGTCAAATTTAACTGTCAACCGACGATCTGAATGCACAAGGTCTCGGATACTGTCGATATTTTCATCGGGTTTTGCGGATGAAGGCCTTACGCTTCGTGGGTCATCTTCCCCCTTCTGAAAATGGCTTAAACCACCGAGAAAGCTAGTCTCTTGACAAAACACTATCTCCGTAGGCCTGCTGAAGCTTAAAAAGAGTTTCCGCTGCACTATGCTCAAGACTAAAGCAAAACCGGATAGCACATCGTTATTCGAAATTGATGTCATTTACTTTTAGGACACAATAGGAAAAACTGTTACACAAGAAATTCCTACGGACAACAAAATGACGCGAGCAGGTTCAAACTAGTACTGAAGGCGGATCAAATGTTCCACTGTCTACAATCTCCAGGTCCAGCGCATCCAGTGTTGCCAGATCGGACGCTACATTGTTAGTGTTATCACTTAATTTACAGACCTCGTATGTCTATTATTTCATGGATCCAGTCCCTTGGTTGCTGTCCAATCCAACTATTTCAGAAAAAAAACTCTTGCAAGTTCTCACAAAATAAATATACAAATACAATAACTATAAAGCCAAATTGGTATAGTAGGTTAAAGTATCAGTGACCCTAACGTAAGAAAACGTCAAAGCGGACTCAAGGTATATAGTTGAGTTGAGGTCATCTGAAAAGAGGCAGGTTGTCCGCTAAGCTGCAACATGTGTCGAAATGTTATCAATTTGAATATCTTTGCATAATTTGTACCAAATACATTACCCATCATTATAAAATATATCATGTACAGTGACGGATTGATACATTAGCGAGCAACCGAGGTATGGAGGATATGAGCAGCTATCGCAATCAGAGACAAGAAAAAGACGTGTACTTGGTTTACCTTACATGGGTTATAAGCAAACAAAAAAGACCTAGTACATCCACAGACCAGCAAGATAGTTGAAAGGAAGGTAGGCACATACTATAAAACACAAGATATAAAAAAGTGCTCGATCCTATTTAAGTTCATCATTTACAGAGGAAGACAGAGCTACTGATAAATTTTGTAAAATCAAATCATGGACAGAGAAACGAGCGTTTGTTAAAGGACTAGTTTCGACAAGCGATATAAGAAGAAGGAATAATAAGGCAGAAGATGATAAAGAAAATAATATTCGTAAAACTGAGCAACACGACATTTATTTTTAAAAAGGAAATGGAAAATGAGAGTATGCCAAACTTTTTTTTTCTGTACATTGGCATTAGGAGAATATACATTTAAAAGGTAGGTGAATAGGAGTAATAGTCGTAACACTGAGAAAAGCGCAAATTAAGCAGAGACTGTAAAGGAAGACCTTGATGAAGGTAATATTGATAGTCAAGTAAATTTAAGTAAGAGATGCAGATGGCAAATGAGGCGTAATGTTAAGTTTTAGCTAGAAGAGAGGCCCCAGGTGCCCAGCCACTATTGTAGAGCGTCATCTGAAAAATGTATGTCGAAGCAACATTCAGATCCGTTACACATGTTTTCTGTATATAAAGAGTGGAGTTTAGCAAATGAGGAGAAATCTGCTGGAAGAATTTTATTTTCCAAGATATTGGAACAAGAAAATATCGCTATCCATAAGCCTGGAAAAGATCAGTGTCATCTGTGTTGTGGGTTTAAAGTGGTTAGTCAATCTGATTATGACCAACATAAGAAACAGAAGCTAGAGAAGCAAAAAATACTGCAAAAGCAGAGTAGTAGTAACAATGGACTTGCAAAGTATTCTACTGTGCCCAATGTTACTAACATCTTCAGTTTATTATAAGCAGAAACTTAAAATACACAACTTTACGTTGTACCAACTTAATAACAGAAATGTACAAGCAACGTGCATTGTCTACTTCATTTTTAATATTCCAGCTACATTTACCCTTATTTCCGTTGGATGCAATTACCTAAACCGAAATCAGGTACTTACAAGGAGTCTTAGCCATTTAGCCAAGCAAAAAATCGTTATCGTCTGAACAGCTCAATCTTGAAAACGGTTATACAATGATGGAGGCAGACAGTAGATATCAAACCCTAGAAAAGTGTTTCAAGCCGCCTATTAGTTCTCCGGGCGATTATATTGCCCTAATAAGTGCTACTCCAAGTCTTCTAATCCATACCAAGTTAAAGTGGTGGATTACACCTTTTTTCGTAACTATGAAACAGTCGCAAAACTGGCATCACTGCGGCCCGGTAACAAGCCTGGTGATAAATTGTTCAAAATCTCAACAATCTAGGAGTAAACCCATATAGTATGCGATATAAAATTGCTTTGCTTGAAAGAGCCTATCTGAATCTTCAAAAAAATTTACCTAGGTCTTTCCATAAAAAAATGAATGTTTGGGTCACAGCGTAGTTAAAACAATATTATATTGCCCTAATGAGAGCTTCCAGGCCTTCTAATCCCTACCAAGTTAATGTGGTGGATTACACCTTTTTCCGTAACTTTGAAAAAGTTACAAATCTGGCATCACTGCAGCCCGGTAAGAAGCCTGGTGATCCCCAAGTTATTAACATATTGGTGCTGCTATACAAACCTGATGGTACAATAATGTATACAAATAACCACACTGATAACTATACCATTCTTCCTCAAAAAGAACGGCTGGTAATAAGCTGCATCTAGAAACTCCTACTCTTTATAAACATGTCCATAAATGAAAGTAAATATCAGCATCTTCAAGATCTAAAGTCGGTTATTCAAGAACCACATTGTGCGAAAAGCACACAACTTTACGTTGTACCAACTTAATAACAGAAATGTACAAGCAACGTGCATTGTCTACTTCATTTTTAATATTCCAGCTACATTTACCCTTATTTCCGTTGGATGCAATTACCTGAACCGAAATCAGGTACTTACAAGGAGTCTTAGCCATTTAGCCAAGCAAAAATCGTTATCGTCTGAACAGCTCAATCTTGAAAACGGTTATACAATGATGGAGGCAGACAGTAGATATCAAACCCTAGAAAAGTGTTTCAAGCCGCCTATTAGTTCTCCGGGCGATTATATTGCCCTAATAAGTGCTACTCCAAGTCTTCTAATCCATACCAAGTTAAAGTGGTGGATTACACCTTTTTTCGTAACTATGAAACAGTCGCAAAACTGGCATCACTGCGGCCCGGTAACAAGCCTGGTGATAAATTGTTCAAAATCTCAACAATCTAGGAGTAAACCCATATAGTATGTGATATAAAATTGCTTTGCTTGAAAGAGCCTATCTGAATCTTCAAAAAAATTTACCTAGGTCTTTCCATAAAAAAATGAATGTTTGGGTCACCGCGTAGTTAAAACAATATTATATTGCCCTAATGAGAGCTTCCAGGCCTTCTAATCCCTACCAAGTTAATGTGGTGGATTACACCTTTTTCCGTAACTTTGAAAAAGTTACAAATCTGGCATCACTGCAGCCCGGTAAGAAGCCTGGTGATCCCCAAGTTATTAACATATTGGTGCTGCTATACAGACCTGATGGTACAATAATGTATACAAATAACCACACTGATAACTATACCATTCTTCCTCAAAAAGAACGGCTGGTAATAAGCTGTATCTAGAAACTCCTACTCTTTATAAACATGTCCATAAATGAAAGTAAATATCAGCATCTTCAGGATCTAAAGTCGGTTATTCAAGAACCACATTGTGCGAAAAGCACACAACTTTACGTTGTACCAACTTAATAACAGAAATGTACAAGCAACGTGCATTGTCTACTTCATTTTTAATATTCCAGCTACATTTACCCTTATTTCCGTTGGATGCAATTACCTGAACCGAAATCAGGTACTTACAAGGAGTCTTAGCCATTTAGCCAAGCAAAAATCGTTATCGTCTGAACAGCTCAATCTTGAAAACGGTTATACAATGATGGAGGCAGACAGTAGATATCAAACCCTAGAAAAGTGTTTCAAGCCGCCTATTAGTTCTCCGGGCGATTATATTGCCCTAATAAGTGCTACTCCAAGTCTTCTAATCCATACCAAGTTAAAGTGGTGGATTACACCTTTTTTCGTAACTATGAAACAGTCGCAAAACTGGCATTACTGCGGCCCGGTAACAAGCCTGGTGATAAATTGTTCAAAATCTCAACAATCTAGGAGTAAACCCATATAGTATGTGATATAAAATTGCTTTGCTTGAAAGAGCCTATCTGAATCTTCAAAAAAATTTACCTAGGTCTTTCCATAAAAAAATGAATGTTTGGGTCACCGCGTAGTTAAAACAATATTATATTGCCCTAATGAGAGCTTCCAGGCCTTCTAATCCCTACCAAGTTAATGTGGTGGATTACACCTTTTTCCGTAACTTTGAAAAAGTTACAAATCTGGCATCACTGCAGCCCGGTAAGAAGCCTGGTGATTCCCAAGTTATTAACATATTGGTGCTGCTATACAAACCTGATGGTACAATAATGTATACAAATAACCACACTGATAACTATAGCATTCTTCCTCAAAAAGAACGGCTGGTAATAAGCTGCATCTAGAAACTCCTACTCTTTATAAACATGTCCATAAATGAAAGTAAATATCAGCATCTTCAGGATCTAAAGTCGGTTATTGAAGAACCACATTGTGCTTTTCATGACTCTCACTTTTAAGCCAGTCAAGAAGAAGTTAATGTCTAAATCTTAATACTATATCGACGACCTGGCGATAAAAGGAAAGAATGCCCTATATAATGACCTTTGTGATCTATGTATATACCTGTATGTATGAATCAATAAATAAATGCGTGTTTCATAAACTCACTGCCACATCTCAAATCCATTATAATTACTACTATGTTAATGTTTAGGACAACTGATACCTCCTATGTGCGTCAATTATAGAAAAAAATATTGTTTTAGCTTTAGTCAGGGAAATATCATAATAACTTATTCAAAATAAGTCGTTTTAATTACAGTGACTTACGATAAAATCACTCTCATATCCAGCGTATAATATAGAAGCTTACACGGTCATTTTTTAAGGCATATGAATTATTTATACAGAGCTATGTACCTAGCACATAGGAGCTATTAAAATGACAACGACGACATAGTAGTTGAACCCAATAACATTAACTGACCAATCTAATGTTTACTTTGTGGATCCGCCGCGATTTCAGCCTCACGACTTTTCGTTGAACAATTTGATGTGGTAGAACTGCCGAGTGATTGGACGTACAAGGCAGGTTTGATTTCAAATATAACTAGTTTTCCTATGCTCTTTCTTTTCCCCAATGAAACGTACATACGTTATATGCATACTGAAATACTTTTATTAAAAATATGATTACCACTACTTTGCATAAATTTGGCCCACACCCCAGGGTGGTTCTTATATCTACAAATTACATTAGATAGGAATTTATTGGACAATCGACACGTTGATGCATTTAAAAAAAATTCCTAAACTTATCTAGCTCAGGTACGTAATACACTGTAGTGTACTGTACTCAGTAGACGATGACATATAGATTTAATCAATATGTCATCCGATTGGCCAATTTTTGATCCAGTTTTGCTAAAACCCTTTCTGATTCGTCATCGTTGATTCGGATCCGGTTTTGATCTCCAGATCAAGTGAAAAAATATGTTTTTGTAGCCAAACCAGGTGATTCACAAAGAGTTTTTTGACTAAATATATATTTTTTCGCTAGTTTGGGAGATAAACGACTATATTCAATGGATCTATTACTAGAAAGGTGCCTTCTCATTGGTCCATTTAGATTAGGTTCAAGGATTTTGATTTCCTGTTGGTAAGATTCCGCACGGGTATTACGTATTTTGAAAAGTGACATGCCGATTTTTTAACATTATATTTGTTTTTTGTGACGTTATGTAGGTTGTTCTACAAGATATTGACTTAGTACTAGCTGACGGACATGTTGTGAACTCGTTTTGTAGTTGCGCGTGCTGCCTAAACATCATGACGCTTTAATTATCAATGTTTGGCTCTGATGTGATATAAAATCTGCTTCAGAGATGGCATTACTGGAAGTAACGGCAATGCATAGGTGCATAATGAGAATTAGTGTGCCAATAATAATATGTGTTGATGATAATTCCCTTGGATTCTTGTCTCAAATATTCTTACTTGAGATTCAAAGTTAGAAATTAGTTGGGCATTCACTTTTTCTTATCCATTCTGGAAATTATATATGCAAATTTGATGAATTTCAAAAATGAGATAGATAATAAATAATTACATTCACTGTACACTTCGAATTACAAGTCATATACATGCTTTTACAGTAATTACACACAACCCGGGCGCGGTGGTGATTTCCCGTAATTCTCCTCAGTTTTTGAAAACACAAAAAGCGTAAAAAATGTAATTTGTAATTTTGAACATAACCTGTCTTCCGACAGGACAACATATAAATAACCCGTCGGGCACAGCTGATAGATATACTTCATTGGCAGCGTATTCAGTAATGATGTTCTCACGCAGCAAATATCACTGAATTTATACACATGCAGACCAATACACAAAATCATCCAGATGCGATCTTGCTATTCCACCAACTTTCTTCTCAGAGATGAAAATTAAAGTCTTTTTTATGAGTATCCATTGCGGTAGAATAACAGCTGATTATCTAGCAATATTTCAAAATTCCCCATATCGGCAAAGGTCATTTGCATACAAAAAACGCTACAAACAAGTTATACTAGATTTAGACCCGATTCATTATTGCCAACGTTGCAGACTAACACAAAAATGTCACTTGCTGATCAGGTGTTCACCTCAGTAGACGTCAAAGCGTGATGGATACTCGTGAAATAGGGTATACTCGGCTTCAAAAAACAACAACAGTGCGTGTAGTTGAGCTTTCCTGCATAGATGCACGCTTACAACGATCCTAGCTAGCAAACGTGGAATGACTGTTTGCACCCTAAAAAATACCTAGCCTGCAAGATGACATCTTATAGGTTATTTTGACTTGTTATACGTTTTTACATAACCCGCGTGCGGGCCTAAGTCACAGCTCGAAGAATATCCAGCACGACTACTTTCATTTGATAACGTTTAAAAAAGCTTTATCCTGATGTACACCAACTTCTCTTTCGCTTTTTCCAGCTTAAGTGGGCATGTCGAATTTGTGCTAGTTTTGTAGTGTGCATATTTGCATTCATCCACTAGAGAATTTCCGTGTTTGCTTTTAATTTATACAACAACCCCCTGAAAGCCATGATGTTGTGCCAGTTCCAAATTGCTTTCTTGAACCCTAACTTGTGCAAATTACAAAGCCGGGGCTGTTTTCCTCCGACATCACTCTAAAGGTGGCAGTCCGTATAAAGAGTTACATGTTTACCCAGTCGACTGAAAAGTGCATAAAGCTGACGTGTCAGGTGGAGGTCGTGCAAAAAGGAAAACAACGATAGAATTAGCTCACATCATAAATTCCTGTTTGTATACATATATGCACACATATGGCAGGAGAAGTGCTTTTTGATCCGTAGAAATATACCAAGTGCAAAGATAACATTCAGCACATGTTTTTCTGAATGATATTTTGTATACAGTTAGACATGAGCAGGAAGACGCCATGATCACATTTTGGGGTGATAGCATTTGCGGTACCGCTAGATTTCATTGATAACATGTTGGGTCAACATGTTATCTGTGCATGCTTTTGAGGAGGTGATTTATGTTGTTTTGGGGGGGGGGGTATGTGATCTCAAACTAGAAATGCTTCTTGGCTTAGAGATCTATGAGACCACGGAAGGAAGCTGTCTGGAACTTTGTTAGGAAAGTCGGTTGTAGCTCTAGGAATATGGGGGGAGAAGCATAATCTTGGTTGTGAACAGTATTCTCCACAGTTTGGGGAAATGTCAAATGATGGAATTCTATTATTTTGGGAGAGAGAGAGAGAGAAAGAACAGCAGTGATGTTAAGAACAGGATACGTGATCAAAAGGAAATCCAGCAGACTACTGGCATACGCAGGGGAAAAAAACGGACCTGGATCAGTCCTAGTCTAGTGGAAAACGATTCAACAGCACGACCTACTGCTTCGGTCTTATTTGAACCCAATCAGAGTGCATTTTGGGCATTCAGTCACCGAGGAGAACTATCTCTGAAGCGGGGTATTTGAGATTCGAAAAGCCGATCTTGACGGTGAGGACTCAAGTAGGTAATCCCAGTTATCGTCCGAGGGAGAGTGATAGAGGCCGCAAACAAATGTCCGTTTTGGGTTGAACCAGAGCAACAGAATGTCGTTCCCGCCTGGTTCTAGAGGCGTCTCGAGAGTAGAAGAGATTGCTGCGGACAAAAGTCACAACTCCCTCGATCTTCCTCAAATTTTACTATGCGTCATAGTTCAGAAGACTACAATGGTTAGTCGCAGAGAATCGGAAGTCCTTGTCTCCACTAAGAATAGCATAGCGGGTCGATTTGGCTGAAGACAGTGGTGAACTGCAACAATACTGCTGTTAATCCCGCAGATGTTCGTGAAGAAGATCTTATCATCCATGCTGATTCGTCGAGTCCACCCTCCATCCAACCATTCTGAGGAACTGCCATCATTTTTTGTTAAAGGAGGAAGAAGAAGAAAACTGACTGCATAGCGGACATTTTTAAAACATCCTGGAAAAAGCTAGTGGGTAGTACCAACTTGATTGACTAGTCCTTGACTTCCGCCTTTTAATTACTTCTATTCATGTTAAATAGAACTAAAGTGGCTTGTAAGCGGAATTGTACTGCCACGCGGCAGGCGGTATTGAGGTATTATAAGTGTACAATCACTTGAACAAAACGAAGTTGTATAGTAAGCGTTTGAGTTCTCACAGCACTTCGATAAACAAATAACTGAGGATACTTTTAATTTGGATTATTTTGACGATGCAAATCATGTTTTGGTTATATGCAAATAAAGCTTATTGATTCATTGGTTGATTGGTTAAGGACAGCGCGAACGATTTTAAAAACGACATTCGTTGCGTTCCATTTACATAAAATTATATTGCCTTTATTAATTCAGATATA
The DNA here is from genome assembly GCA_963669975.1 of Acanthoscelides obtectus. Classification (NCBI taxonomy): domain Eukaryota; kingdom Metazoa; phylum Arthropoda; class Insecta; order Coleoptera; family Chrysomelidae; genus Acanthoscelides; species Acanthoscelides obtectus. Next base: position 77,886,584 of record CAVLJG010000001.1, on the reverse strand, counting down.
ACTAAGATTCCATTAAGGCGAACTACGCTAATTTTATTAAAAACTCCGTCTCACTCTCGTTCCATATTTCTCATGGAAGCCAACTTAATTTTATTCTAAGTCCCGCTGACCTCTTATTTTACTACCGGGGAAGCATGGACCGGAATGTAATTTTCTTACATATCACATTAATTGGCAAAAGGTACCAATATACTGGGAAATTGAAGAAACAGTGGCAATGTTTCCAGGACTAGTAGGTCCAAAACACAGATGGTTCCTATTGTTAGGGACTTACGAATTCAAAAAAATACCACTAGGCATCAAAAAGATAATAGTATCGAAGCTTTTTTACATGAGCGATAGTGTTGGCCAATAGAGGGTGTCCCCAACGTGATGGATCGAACGAAAAGAGGGGCATCATTTTCAATCGGAAAAACCATATATGTCCTTATCTTATTGCGCACGTTTCCTGCCTCACTAAATAACACACCATTGGGATGGGTGCCACCGAGCCAATGTTGCCATTTGCGCTGTCTGTGATATCTACGAGTATGTTTTCATTGATGTAGATGAAGTAGCTCATCGATAAGATGACCTTCTTCTAAGTCCAACACTGATGTAGTTCATATGGTCTTAAGTAGTAAGTTAATAGGCTATAAACTGTCCAGCTTCATACTCCAAAACGCTGGGAAGAAGGAGATTCGTTAACTTTTCAATATTTCCAAACAAAACAATATTTTTAAATTTTTAGTTCGTTTTATTATCAGCTAAATAAAAAATTGTGTTTAAAAACATACTTTTTATTATATTTATTCATGCTTAGATACAAAATACTGATTTTAATTCATAGCAACGAAAATTAGGATTTTCTTGAATAAAGTATCCACTTTGCCTTATCCGCCTTGTCCGAGGTCACTTACGAGCTTACTTGTTTTCTATATATATGTATATATATATAAATGAGTCCGCATTTCCCGGGCTCACGCCGTAACCTGAGAACGACTGTACCGATTTCATTCAGCTTTTTTTTTTAAAGTTTCCTAATACTAATAGAAGGTTCTTACGGACAGAAAAATCAAGAAAATTGCGGAGGAAATTGAGAACTCACTAAAAACTTAGCAGAAAACAGAGCAGAAGAAATATCTCACGTACCAAAAGAGACAGGCACTCCTTTCCGCCATCCTTATTCCAATAGCTATTGGCAGTTAGCGATGTGAGAGAAAATTGCTTACGAAAACACGGTGATTTCTTTTTGAACTTTCATTTATTTACCATCCGTACTTTGTGACGGCCCCTTCAAAAGACACTGCAGTATTGCCTAATTGTTATCTTTGTTAGTTAACAGTATGAATGAAAATGGCGGACGAAAATACGTTTCTTTTGCTTAATTATTGTCTTTTACTGCTCTATCATTTCTAACTTTACAGCTCGCATGCCGCAAATTTATATTATCATTTAACAGTGTTTATCGTTGAAAAAATATTTTTTTATTGCATTAGTATCGCATACGATTAGAGCTTTTATCCAGTTTTCAGTCCATTCAATGAGTTTTTTTTGGGAAGTATTTGTTTAAAATTAATTCACAAGGGTGGAAGTTAGTTCACCGCAATCACGCCTTATATAATTGTGATTCTTCGAAATGCCAGTAATTAGACGTACCAACCTAGGTCACAGAACACGTAATGCTGCGAGTCAGAGATATATACGAACTTGAACGGGATCGAAATACAACAACGTTGAAGTGTCGCATTTAATCCCAACCGATCTGCATTCGATTGTGACGAGGCAATCGATTACAGTTTACAATAATATATATGTCCATATTGGTAGGCTTTCAGGGTTAAAAAATGAAGCCCCTGGATTATGTTGTGCCAGTGTAAAAGTGAAATTGACTCCATTGATACCACCACCAGAGCCACCACATTCACTGGTTTCCGGAAATGGGCCAGATTCTATACATTTTTTGACTCATACCCAACAATACAATACTTGCTTACAATTGTCGCCATTTGGTACAACAAAAGTCATTCGACATCATTTGAAGCCTAGTTTCAAGGTTGATGGGGAATGGCAGTACTGCCAACGTAGTTTGCTAGCCACATGGTGGTACAAACACTTCGCTATACAATTATCTATATTCCATATACTCGTATTTACCCTTTCATCATTCGTTATTCATCCCAGTTTATTGCTAAGACAGTACAACGTCTGCCGGGTCAGTAGATAGTATAAAATTGGAATTAGGAGCACAACACCTATCTTGCAAAGGCAATCTTAAAAAACTCATTTTCTTGTATAGTATCCAAAGACTGAAGGCCGAAAAAAGTTGAACGAACAAGTCTATGTAGTTTTTTTCGATAGATGAGTTATAATTTGGACGTTAATGGGAAATTTTCCTTGCCCGGGGTGCTCACTTTGCCCGGGTTTCTCCTATAGGTTATGTAATTTTTTAACTTTACTTTCTTAACATAACAATCGAATATAGAATCTGTATATAGGGCTTTCATTTGGAAACTTCCCAGCACGGATTTACCGAAGACTACGGAATAAAAGAAAAAACGTCAAGACACGTCAAAAGTCTTGTTAAGGGGGATAACATTTTAACTAAAAACCACTTTACCCCCTTTCACCCTCGGCCCTCCAGGGTCATTCCCTTAAAAATTTCAAATAACAAGGGATATCGAGTAATAGCTTGTTTACAAGGTCTTCCGAAGTCCTTTGTTTTGACGTTTGATTTTTTAAAATCAGTCGATTCGCGTTCGAGAAAATTAGAAAAATCCTTATTTATCATAATTTGTTCACATAGAAAACAAAAACACGAAAATATCACTTTTTATTTCAATAAGTGTTCGAAATGTTTCCCGTTAGGGTTTGCCAAATCTGCAATTCGTTTATAATTTAAGACGGAAACTACCAACATACACAGCAATTCGGAAGATTAGACGTGGCAACAACCAAATAACAACCGGAATTTTTTTCCGCATTATTTTTCAACACAGATATCCTGAGCGAACTGTATCTATCGTTAGACCTGTTTAGTTAATTGTTGCGAAGAGAAAGAAAGCATTTAATTTGCTGTCAGTTACCTTTATGACAATCTTGGGATAGTGAAAATTAGTTTATTGATTCAGATTTTACTTCCAAAATGCTTTACATACTAGCCGAAGGAGTGTTAATTTAAGGTGCCCAAAATCAATGTGCAAACTGCCATCATGCTTAACTCCAGACATCCGGGGAAGATAACTTCCAAAAGGTATGTTTTGGACCTTTTTACTAAATTTACTCAAACTGGATCAGTTGAAAATAAAAAAACGTTATCTTCGGAGAGTTTTAGATGAAGCCGCTCAAGTTGAAGTTTTGGGTAATTTTGGAATAAATCCTAATACATCATTACGCAAAATTGTTGCTGCGACTGGTATTTCATTACGCTCTGTACCCAAAGTTACTAAACTTCATAAATTTCATCCATCCAAAATGAAAATATTTCAAAAGTTAACCGAAGATTTCAATAGGCGAGTTGAATTTTGTGAACAAATTCGTGCAAAGAATATCTGCTTCAGTGGTGAATACAGATTTTATCTAAATGGATTTGTTAATAAACATAACTGCAGGTATTGGAACAATGAACATCCTCATGCTTTTGTAGAAAGGCATTCCCTTAGTACCCCCAAAAAAATTATGTATTGTTTATTAATGGGAATTTGAATGGAGACGTTTTTTGGACATGTTGGAAAATACCATCCAGCCGCTTACCACTGAAACCATTGAAAACCCAATCGAAGAGGATGTAAACCCTATACTTGATGAGGCTGAAACATATTTCCAGGACGACGGCGTTCCTCCTTACTATGTTCTTTCGGTTCGGCAATGGCTAGACGAGGAGTTACCAGATAAATGGATAAAGCAAAGAAGGTTTATAGAATGGTCTGCTAGATCTCCTGATTTGACGTCATTAGACTTTCTTCTATGGGGCCATTTGAATTCTATTGTGTTTACTCCCCAACCTGGAAGTCTGAATGAACTTCGTCAACGCATCATCGAAAGCTGCCATGATATCCCACAACATGTTTTTGAAAATGCCCGGCATATCATTATTCGGCAACATTTTGGATACTTATTGAAATAAAAAGTGATATTTTCGTGTGTTCTTGATTTCTATTTGAACAAGTTAAGATACATGGAAATATTTCTAATTTTATTGATAACCAGTCTACCAATTTTAGAAAATCCAACGTAAAAATAAAGGACTTCGTAAGACCTTTCAAAGAAGTTATTACTCGATACCTTTGTCATTTGATTCTTTTAAGGGGATGACCCTGGGAAGCAGAAGGTGAAAGGGGATGAAGTAGTTTTTGGTTAAAAAGTTGTCCGCCTTGACAAATCTTTTGACGTGCCTCGGAGTTTTTTCTTTTTATCAGTGGTTTTCGATAAATCTGTGGTGGGAAGTTTTCAAATGAACACCCTGTATAATATAATTAACGATATAACATAGTAAGTCAGCTGCTGCAAGCGTCGCTATCCTGACTTGCTTGCCGCCCAAAAAGCTACCGTTGCCCGATTCATTATACACTGTTCTGTTTTGAGATAACCCTATCGGTACGCATTCAAGAAAAAGTCTTGCAACAGATTGGTTTACATTAATGGACCTCGAAAACCGTAGCATATAGTAAAACGTCGAAGATAACTTTCCAGTCTGGCAACCTACTTATTAAACAGAATTAACTGATTCTGCACCTGATATTAGCATTCTACAAAAACTCAAATGATAAACAAAACTGGAAGGGTTGTTCTTCGTACAAACACATTATGTATCTCGCACATCGCAAACTTTCAAGCTCCAGCTCTGAAGCAAGCGGATGGATGCTCTTGCGGTTCGTTTCCCGTAGGATGCTCGAGGATTAGGCAAACAATCGAGCTTATTATACAGACAGAGGCAGCTGGAAAGTTGTCGACGGCAAGGAAGCCATTTGCGGAATGACATGTTGGAGCTACAGAGGAACCGTTGGTTTCTGTTCCTTGTAGATGTAATCCAAATCTTACATATCTTTGAGTTGGTTTCTTTGAATCACGTAAATGAGTCAACATTAGGTATCTATAATGCAAAACGTCATGTCAACGCATGAAGGAGATGTTGTCAATGATAATAGTACAATTCCCATTAAAGCTTCTGATACAAAGGAATTTGTCAAGTCTCAACAGCTTCAAATGAAATTCAAACTTGACTAGGTTGTATCATAAGCCTCTACGTCTAATTATAGAATATAATTTATTATATTTGTTTCACTTAACAATGAATAGAAAATATTGACTTCAGGTTCGTTTTGAGCCTGACAAGGTACAGGGAAAAAATGGCGTCAGGTAGGTGGACTCTACAACGCTATCAACAGTTCATAAAGGATCATGTTCGGCCCAAGGTAGTCCCTTAGAGCTAGAAAGAAACGTATAAAAATAGAAAATTATTGGATCAAGTCGGCCAAACTGACCCGTAGATTTAGTCTATACTTCATAGTCCCTGACGCGAGTTTCTTCCCTGTCCTTGGAATTCTGTTGGAGTACACCAGTCAAACACGTCATAGACGGCAACAACTCTGGGCACTGCCGACGATGCTATCAGTCGTAAAGCAGGGTTCGGCGTATAAAATTCGCCGTTGCATCGCATCATGCCCAACAGCGTGTCTCTTCTATAAAATATTTCTGTACGTCATAAGGGTAAATTAATGTATTTGTATTTGAAAATCTTTCATGTTCGAAATATGTACGGATGCAAAATTACTGATGTTGAAAGCGAATAATATACTGCCGCCAGCAAAATGAGATAGACCTATTACCACCCCCTCCCACAGCCCCCGACCTTCAACCCCTACAGAAAATTTTAAAAAATTAATCAGGAGCCTCTGAAATGCCAAAAAACGATGTTTGAGCCATTTTCATCTTTTTCGCGTATTTGCGCCTAGCTCTGCCGCCACTAGGTCGATTTTCAAAAACTAGCACACATCAGTCTTTTTATTTTTTGGGCCTGTGTTATTAAATTATTATTTACCCAGTTTGTTTACATAGCTTGCCACTCTTACTCCACTATGAGTTAGCTCTACCATGTGTTTGATATGAAAAATTTAATATTCGCGCAAAGTCCTCAAATATCATTCATCTGAAAGGTGATTCGAAATTGTAGGTGTCAGTTATTTCATTTTTACGAGGCAATAAAACATTATGACACAAAACAGACCATCCTATAAAATCGGACAAAAACATCAGCATATTGTGTTCAGCTTCAAAGTGCGTTGACTGTCGCCTACATTGATCATTTTAAATTTGCTCAGTAAGTGAAAAGCACACTATATTAGTCTACAATGTATCGAAAAACCATAGTGATCACCACAGGACAAGCTTTAGAAGATAAAAAACTCCATTCAGGGTGTCCCTATATCCCGTAAACGTAGAAGTAGATACCACGTAATTTTAGACTCAAAATAAGTGGAGATGATTTAGCTCTTCGCGAAAGTGCTTAGTTTGTCCGTTAGGGGTCGTCAAAGTTTACTTTTTGAAACACATTCTTTCAAGACCTAAAAACTGACAGTCCAATTTGAATGAAATTTGTTTTGCTAGACATTTGAATTTTTCGAATAACTCTAAAAGGGCTCGAGAAAGGTGAAATCTACTCCTACCCCTACATGAATTATAGCAGAATTTCTTAGAAACCTTCCCGACGACTCTGAATTTCTTTTATTTAGTAGATCTTTTTATTTAATTAATTTTTTTGTCTGCTATAAAACTCTCGGTTCGTTCTCGAGAAAATAAAATGAGTTGCATCAGGCGTCTTATTAATTCTTTAAGTGTAGCGAGTATAAACAAGCATGTTATTACTTATTATAATTTTATTTATTACAGACAATAGTACGAATCGTTCATAAAAGGTGTTCAATATGACCACAGTTTTCATTAAAAAGTGTTAACACTTGATGAAATAATTTTTTTTTCAAAAATCAGCTCCGAAAAACCATGTAAAAGACAAAAATAAGATACATGGAAGACTCTGTTAAAAAAATTCAAAATTTTTGGGAGGCTTGCGAAAAAATTCTGATATCATTTATATAGGGGTGGGGGTAGTTCTAACAAATAAAATTTTTCGGGTATTTTGTGTTTCAAATTTCATTCAAATCGGAATATCGGCTCCAAAGATATCTGAAAAAAATGTGTTTCAAAACGAAAATTTTGACGCCCTTCAACGGACAAACGAAGTACTTTTGGATAGCGGTGAATCATGTCCAATCGACTTATCTTGAGACTAAAAATAGGTGGTACTTCTTTGTCCACGGGAAATTGAGACACAATCTATTGAGTTATACAGACGATCATCTTAGTACCATACGTAGGTCCGCATTGAAGGGAAGGCAGGGATGGGATCATCGGTAACATTGCGAATATTGATATAGTGAATATTTATAATAATCGATGTATCTCCTAGAATGCAGCATAATACAGGGTGTTTTCTTAGTTGCGTCATTTATTTTAGGAAGTTGATATATATACGAGTAAAACTTACATAATAAGAGATTCAGTTTACATAACTAAAAGTTATTTGAAAAACTCATTGCCAAGTCAAGTAGATACCGTTTTTATAAAAACTGTTCAAAATTGTCCCAATTTGTTCGATTAACGCCAAATCTTGCTCGGTGAATTTACGACTCTTTACAAGCTTCGAAAATAAAATCGTGGTGTTCACGAATTAAATCAGAAGCATTTTTTCAGTGCGCTGCAGAAGATCTTCCAGAGTATTTACTACTCCATCATGATACACCAACTCTTTCGAATAGCCCCACAGAAAAAAATCTCAAAGCGGAGGAAGCGAGCAGGCCAAGAAATGCGTCCATTGCGCCCTATCCATCTATTCGGATTCTCATTATATACGTAGATGTTGATGAGCTTCTAAGCTAAAATGTGGTGGAGTCCCATCATGTAGAAACTACATATTCTGTCTCACATCTAATAACTGTGGCCGATTATGTGGAAAAATGTAGGGTCCAATAAGGGTGCTATTTACCAGACTAGCTAAAACATTTAATGACAATCTATGTTAAAAATGAGTTTTTGTTACAGCATCCAGACTTTCGACTGCCCAGACATGATTGTTGTGGAAATTTTGCCCTCTATTTCGCGTAGATGTGGCTTTGCCTCTACATAAAATTAATTTCGTAAAATCTTCATTTCTGACGAACTGCTCTAAAAGCCACTGGCAAGATGCAACTTATTCCAGAATGATATTCAGGTTGCAACGTTGACAATGATAAGGATAATACTGTTCTTATCGTATTGTATTCCACACTTTACTATCAGAAACTTCAACTTGAGCTGCTATGGCTGTAGTACCCATTGTTGGGATGACTTCGACCATTTCTAAAATGTCTTCCTCAATTTATAACATTGCAGGTTGAGCTGGTCTACCAGCGTGACATCCTCGTTGTTCTTTTAAATATCCTGTGCCACGAAGTCTACTAACTAAATTTACAAACATTCGTGGGGCCGGATGATTTCTTAAAGAAAACAACCTGCATGCTGCGGCTGCATTTTGTTGGCACTCTCCGTATGTTAGTATTATATCCACTAGTTCATTGTTTTCGTAAACATGGGCCATTATATAATCAGACAAATGAAAGTATACGCACTAATAAAAGACTGATACAACTGATCCAATCAAAGTCTTTGAAAACCATACAATAACACAAAAAGTTTGCCAAATTTAAATAAACTATAAGAGTAGTAAACAGAAAAGCTAAGATTTCACAGGGCAGTGGTCGAGAATATCAAAAATGTTTGTGATAAAATTCTTATTTTTAAAAATTTTTAATCTTTTACAATTTCTTTTATTATGCAACTTATATATATACCTGATTTTTGGTATATCAACTTCTTTTGGTGAGTCCTTCAAGCAGCTAAAATAAATGACTCAACTTAGAGAACACCCTGTATGTGTGGATGTTTACCTGATCTACCGCTCCAGTCTTCAGAAAGGATTCAAACCTCATATTTTGAGATAGTAAACTTTACTGGTTTATCAAATTTTCGATTTATTCAGTTAAATCCATTTATAGATTTTACTTACAGTGTATCTTGAAACGGGTACTGCCTTGATTTTATTGACTGGAATAAGGGGGATAGATTCATAGTTTACCTATATTGCCCTGCCTGCCGCTCTATCTAACGCAATGTTATGGCCACATGACCTCAGTAAGCGGTTCATTGATTTCATTTTATCATCCTGTACAAACTACTAGGTTTATTAGTTAGCAGAGAGATAAAAGCAAACACGAAATTAATCATTAACAGAAAGCAAAATACTAGCTGATGTACGAGTATATTTAGTGTGAAACATACAAATTTGTCATCCTTGTCTCCGCCTCCTGACGCCATTCTGAACAGCGAAAAGAGATTCGAATAGTGCTTCTCTAGATACTATCTCGATGTTCTTATCTAGAGATGTACCGAATACCACTTTATTTGAAAAGCTGACTACCGGGTACTCAGTCAGATTCAAATATCAATTACATGGTGCTGAGGTTATATTTGTGTTTTTGAAAGACCCCTTTATTCCCAAAATTGATGTACTTTTACAAGAAGTTAACGCAACACAGTGTGAAGCATTGTAGGTTAGTGTATTAACCTAATTTTCATAAGTTAAGTTTTCATATATCCAAAAGTCTTGCTACAGTTAGGTTGCGTCTTCGCTGAGAAATTCTGTTGCTACAATATTAGTTTAAAATTGAAGCCATATTTTGATGTTATCTTTTTGGAACATTTGTTTCTGATTTACTTCCAATCTTTCCTGTTACAAAAGACACACATTTATAACAAATTCTGTTGTATGAGTTTGTATTCATTGTATGTGTTCTGTGCTTTGACAAGTGACGGTTGTGTTACGTGGCGCGGACGGCAACGAGGATACAACAGAGCGTCAACGACAAGCATGACCAATCTCAATATCTCTAGGTTTTATGTAATGTAAATAAGTTTCGTGTTAGGAAGTTTCACTAGTTCGTGCAATCTTCTAACAAATATTGTCTTTTCCCGTCCATGCCTTCCAACAATCGTCATTACTTTCAGAGAAAACGGTAGGTATCTTTGGGACGAGGTTACAAAGAACACAACGGCCAGATGTCATAGCGTCATACATATGAGTAAAAGTTTTCCTTACAAAGACGCTAAATTCGTCTTATTCACTATTCTTTTAGACCTTTGCTGCATTTTTTTTTACTTCGTTTTGCGGTTTTTGTTGTTTTTTGAGTATTCATATGAAAAATAGAAAAGAAAATAAAGATACAAAAAGTCTAAATACTACAATGTGGTTTCAGTTCAAACTGCTACGGTCTGTACCATGGACTTGCTGTAATTCTTATGAAAAACATGTAGTAGAGACAGCTTGTACCTAAAAGAAGTGACGTAAATATTGTTCTGGAGAAGAAGGTCGACGTTTACTAAAAAATCGGTTCCCTGATTCCGGTAGAAATACGCTGTAACCTTAGCTACTTTCATATCTACACAAGTTGTGTTTCTTGCGTTAACACCGAGTAATTACCCTGACGAGTAAATGAATACTTGGAAAAACCTGGTACCCGGTAAAATGCGCCGAGTTTGCACTGAGTACCGGGTACAAGCCAAGTACTCGGTCCACCCTTAGTCTTGACTGATCTTTGAAAAAAAATGCACAAAGTAACAAAATCCAGGCATATGCTATCGAGGAGCTTTTGTTACACATTTTGTAGCCATACCATGGGAATCCAGAGCTACGGGCACGTTTCACAACAGTAACCGTTGAAAATATCGACCCGGAAAGTAGCAAGTTTGCACGGTGTCGTCTTGATGGCCTCCGGAGAAATAATATCATTTTAGCAGTTTTATCTCTATACTATGCACGCTCTAAAGATGTAGATACAGATATTTGAAACTCTTATCGTCAGGCTTAGGTTGAATTGCACTTACAATGAGACTTTAGATATTCAGAATTTGGCTTTTACATCCCACTTCAATCGGCTATGAGTTATAGTCTGGTAGTTAAAGGGTCCGACCCTGCACTTTGTCTTACCGAAGTGAGTACTCGTTAATACTTTATATTTAAAATGTGGTATTCTTGTGGCGATGGAAGAGCAACCTACATAGTGATGTATATCATGTAGGGGCAAATGTGTGATTTTATATGTTTTGATATACTCAATCGTTTCTGACCATTTTTCGATGTTGCCGACAATAATAAATATTAATATGTGGGCTGTATAGGGGTGGGGGTTGTAAACGTTGTGTCTTTCGTATAAGTGAAAGACATTCTATCATTGAGACATGGAATGAAGGAGACTAGTCATGATAATAATAATAACATTTATTGCCTAACAGAATTTTTATAGTTCCATCTTCAGAACAAAGAATCGAAATCTGGAATGACATTAAGGAGACAATTCTAATTTGTTCAAATTTGAAAGAATAAACTAACATTATTATAATATGTATAACGCTATTTAAGGTGTTGCCCTTAAAAACCCTCTTAAGTTAAGAAAGACAACACATAAAGATATCACAGATACTGCATATTGTGTTGAGGTTCATGCGCATGACTCTTACAGAAGACTTTAATGCTAAGTTGGTATTTGCATGGGTGCAAAAAAAGAAGCTATTGATCCTAGAACATGTCCTTGGAACTAAGCATTGGAACTGGGATAGCGGGTCTGTATAATCAATAATAATCAGAACACACCTCGTCAATAGTGGCAGCTGCTGGGAAAAAGTTAGGTTATATGATTGGCGCTATAAAGTGCACATAACATCCTCAATCTGTACAAGGCCCAAACCTTGGCCTCGAATACTGCTCACATGATTAGGATGCTGCCACTCCAACTACATTACCCATGCGCGATGCTGTTCAGAGGCTCTTTTCTACTACTCTCTTCTACCGCTATGCCAACAGACTTGCTCTCCAAAGCACTTCTCCATGATGCCGCGATGTAACTGCCAGACATACCCGCCTGACTTTGGCCTTCCATCTTCACCGGGTCGAACTTCTTACATCCAGAACAGACCGATACGACCGCTCCTTTGTTCCTAGGGTGCTAGGATTGTGGAACAATCTACCCGAGGAAGCTTTTACCGGTTCTATTGACTTTAGACAGTCCAAAAATCGAATTAACGTTTTTTAAGTACCTCACAGCAGCCACGGTGCCCTACTGGTATGTAAGTTTCTGCCTACACGACTGATTTGATATAAAATAGGTAATTCTGATCTTGATATTACTATGCACCTCCCAAGTTAATATACGGGTAAGTTTAAAACCGTCAAAAACAGAAAAGTTGGTCACCTTGGGTAGATGCCGTTTTTAGCGGCTCATTTTCCTAGATAAAATTGAAGTATGCAGAAGAGAAACGTGAAGAAGCAATTTAAACTGGCTACAAAATATACGTTAGTATACTATACATACGAATTGCTGCTATTGATAGACGCTATATGATAGATGTGGGTTGAAACCTACGTAGGAATCTGCATGGCACTTCAAGAAGGAGGATATCTATGGTATCCATTCCAGAAAATAATTGATTTATGGTGCATGTGTGAGCATATGTCTCCTTATTGAAGGTAGGATAGTGATGGTTACAAATGTACCATATAAGAAGTTTCGAACATCGACATATGTAAGGTGTCCCTCTGTAAATTGAACATTTTTAACTTTGGTGTATGACCGTTAGATAAAGAAACGTCTCATACAAAAGGTATACATATTCATTTCAGCCTGTGCGTATTTATACCTGTAGGTTTTTCTAACGGTGTTAAGAAACATCGAAAGCGATTGCCGGCTAGCTTTTGAATACTGTCTGCTTCTATTATCTGACAGCTCGGCCCTGTATGTGGTGCGACATCTATACTAACAAAGTGCAGACTAGAGCAGTCATGAGTCAGAAGACGAATAGGTCCTCTGTTATTTTCAACGTTTGGTTGAGGATGAAGATCGGTTTTGGCAAACCATAGTATGTGGCGATTGTAGGATGTAACTTCTATTTGCGCACATATTTTTTGTCCCCAGTACCTCTCATAAGAGGGCTACTGTTCGTGATTATTATATGTAGCTTTAGTCTTGAAATGACACACGAATTTCACAAAATAACATATATTGGGAATTAGAAAGACGCGATTACCATTTTCCCTAAAAATATACAGATTCTTGAATTTAAAACAAAATCCAAGTGTATTCGATAGCACTAAGGACAAAAAAGCCATTTCCTGAGAAACAAGAAACTATATCCTATAAGTCTTGTATAAAACTTTTTTTATAAGCGCACATACAAAAAGGTCCAAGGGTCGATTTATATCGGGACACTCCTTACATACCTGCTACCTTATTCGAATTCGAATGACCTAAGATGTATGTCTAAACTTCCGAATTTGTGGCTGTTGCTTTGTGATCATCTATAAAGTCGTACAAACTGTTAAACAATATTGTTGAATCAGCTCCACAATCTTATTGTGAAGCACCGTACCGGTTATGTCACCGAGTCAGCTGTAACATCGTGTGATTTTGTACTATTATTTACAGTGGTGTAAAGCATCCGATTTATTTTTAAGTATGTTTAAAATTATAAATTGTATTTTAAAAGATTAGATGCCAAACTCTAAAAATATAAGGAACATTAATGCGTTCAGTCGGCGACATATCGTCCCAGGAGTACATCATTTGACTTCTTGATAACATAACCTTCACACGCTGCTTATAGAACTACGTATTTGCGGCACAGCTATGATATGCTTAGTTAAAAAAATTAATTAAACCACCAACTAGAGACCAACGTCACCGAGTTGATCTTTACGTCATTCATATTATGACAGAAGTTGGTGCCGTGCCAGTGAGTGATGTCACAACTCACCTGAGAAAAACTCTCTGCGGTTAGTGGGAAGATCTGAGAATGCACAGGAATATTTTTAGCGAGATCTCGCCAGCATGGAGCTTATATAGCAGGAGAACCGGCAAAATGGGAAAAAACGACCCCAAAACTTGACGCCTGATTGAAGGCGAAGTAGTGAAAGCGAGTAACAGCTACTGCGCACGTGCGTGATGTCCGATGTGATTGTACGGGATCTGGCCGCTCGAATCTCCAGGTATCTGGATTTTTGATAATATTTAATTTTTATGGATGATGAAGAATAAATAGTAGAACAGGTTACAGCAGCCGTGCCTGGCAAAGGCAACCCTTTATCAAAAAATATACCTGCAGATTCAAGCGGCCGGATCCTAGACTATTAGGAAAGCACAGCGGTGCTAGATTAATCGGACAGAATTTCCCCAGAACATGTACAAAAATCCGTCAAATTGCTACTTTTTCAAATAGAAAAATCCCTCAAGTTATATTCAGTTAATGGAAAGGGGTAGATTTGGCTCAAAGGGTGAGGGGACTCTTTCTATCCATGAAACGTGTGATTTTCCTCAGAATATTATGTGCCCGAAAAATTCCCCATTAGATAGCCCCCAAATTTTGGAGAAAATTCCAGAAAAAGGCAACCCTGTCAAAGTACCACTAGCACTCAAGGCGTCAAGTTTCGGGGTCATTTTTACCGCACGAACAGCATTGCGGTACTTTCTACTAGTATACTAGGCCACATGCCTTACCAGCCTCACTGTGCATAAGCTTCTTACTGGTTGTCCAAGCTAGATAAAAGAGAGGGAAAAAGTTTAGCAGATATCTGAAAGTTTTAAATGGAAGGCCGAGTCTTTCTAATAACAACTGCATAAACTTCAAATTAAATTTTATAAAAAATTGGTGATCTGTAAGTTTTAGAACATAAAAAGGCCTTCAATTTTGTCTTCTGAGAATCAAAATCGATAAGCAGTTAAGCTAAATATTAGCAATATTGAACAAATGCAAAAATAATTGTGAATAGCTAAAAATATGTGAGAATGACGACATTGTAGGTGTTAATATGTGTGCTGAATTTCAGCTGGATCGGTTTAATACTTTATGTAAAAAGCTAATTGCTTATCCCAGAGACGAATTATTTAAACATACTGTTCGTGACCAAGATATGCTCATAGAACATTTTACAAAAGTGAAATGGATTCTTGAACTTGTGCACAAAATTAACTATTCATTTCAAGATTCTTACTCAAAATTATGTTAAAGAAATAGCCACTTTTATAGATATAAACAATTACAATAACTTCGTCATTTTTCAATATAACTTATCTTAACAAGTTGATCTGGATAGCTGGTTAAAAAACGCATATTGAAAGATTCCTATTCACAGGAAAGTTAAAGACGTTTGACAGGTACGGCTAACAGACGCTGAAGTTTTACTAGATGAGTCCAAGAAAAGGATTATGTGTGGCCTATTAGTCAGCCGCAATCGACCAGTGAGTCGCAGGGGACGATCGTGATTTACCCACCCACAAGAAAACCTAAGATACCCTAACACATTATGTAGCGCCGTTTTTTCTCAAAACTACGAGTGAAAAGGTCTTATTATTTTTCATTATTCAGAATGTGCATGAAAAATTCTACAAATTAGTGAAAACCGCATATCGTTTTAAGATTTTTTGCAAGTTTGTGAACCTCTCACCCCTTTACCTCGCATCCAAATCGCCAGGTTATTGAAATATACACTTTTAAGCATGTAATTTACCCGCCTTATCTTAGCCTGATGCGAACGAGAATTCATAACCATCAATTTTTGTAACAATTCTGATAGGCAGCCTTAAACGTACCTAGCTGTATAAAGGGATTGGGATTGATTGGGAAGGTGGAGGTACTTAACAGAATGTAATGTATCCCTCCTTATGCTAATCTGTCGCGCTTGAGTACATTCCAAAATCTCCTAATGGGATTCCCTACTATTATCTCTCAATAAGCCACACAGTACTTGAACTATGAATCGTGGAATACCTCATCCCATACAACAGTTTGTGCTAACGATTTTATTGTTCTTGCAAAATATAATTCTTTTATTTAATTCTCCCCATTTATTTTTTGAACGAGTGAATGAGTACTATGCTTTTGTGTAAATGTGATATTCGAAAACCTCAAGACTGCGACTAGGAATTGTTTTGGATAAGTTTTAAAATGGAATGCAGGACATCGGAATCATCGATTTGATGCTCTTTATGAGAACTTTAAGACCTTAGTATCATAAAGTTCTCTGGCTTCCAAAGTGGTGAACAGACGGGCTGTTAAAGTTATGGTTTTTTGTACGTTGAGACGCCTATAACTCAACAACCTAAAACCAAAACGCTGTAGTTTGTATATCAATCTTCTGCT
Organism: Acanthoscelides obtectus; assembly: GCA_963669975.1. Lineage (NCBI taxonomy): Eukaryota > Metazoa > Arthropoda > Insecta > Coleoptera > Chrysomelidae > Acanthoscelides > Acanthoscelides obtectus. The sequence continues at coordinate 77,870,327 of CAVLJG010000001.1, read as the reverse complement.
ATTGAAAATGTCTAACCGAGTGTGCAGTGGAATGTAGTAGATTCAATTTACAAAGGTGACAAGTTCTGACAAATTACATTAAAGAAAAGTGCAGTATATTTATGTATGTGTTACGGCAATCCCTTGGAAAGGGCATGGATCTCGAGCTGCGCATAACATTTATTCTATAGCCTACAACCGCAGCAGTTTAATCTTTAACAAACGCGTTTTTTGACATACTTATACAGCTTTGTCACTCTGTAGTTCAACAGACAACATAACAATGGCGCTTGACAGCCAAAAAGCAGTAGCTCTCATACTTCTTGACCCTACTAAAGTACACACAGTTAATCATTCATTTCCTGGGTCTGAACGCAGTTATTATGGATTTTCTGAAAAACCTCTTTCGTTTATTCAAACCTGCCTTGAAAATCGGTATCAAAAAGTTCGTCTAAATCAACAGTACCCTGCCGCATAAAAAATTGTTCTGGTGTAACACAGGGATCTATCTTAGGACCCCTGTTATTTTTATTATACAGGTTGGCGCAGAGGAAGCGCATGTTTTCTGAGTGAATAATATTTCGCAGAGAGAAGTGGGTTTACCTCTGCCTCACCGCCAGCAGAGAATACAGGCAATGCAGTTTTAGCCATGGCACCGTGGGCAACTGAGCATAGTATGTTTGCCGTCAAGCAATTTTTCCGAAACAATGATTCTGTAGTTACCGTGCAACGTTTATTCCGTCGCCAGTTCAATATTGAACGCCAAGGGTCAATTCCAGATCGAAATACGATACTCCGATGGGTTGAGGCATTTCGAACTACTGGATCTGTAATGAAGAGGAAGCCACATGGCCTTCCCCGTACCGTTCGAAAACCAGGCCATATCGAAATAGTGAGAAGAGCGGTACTTGATAGTCCTCAACGGTCCACTAGGCGACAAGCTCCAGCTCTGCGTATGTCCCGTCGATCGTTGCAACGCATTCTGCACGATTTACAATTTCTTGTGCAAGAGCTAACCGAAAGTGATTTTGCACAGCGTAGACAGTTTTGTGCGAGAATGCTGACCATTTTTGCTGATGATCCTAGCGTCGCCACAATGATGAGTGACGAAGCACACTTCATGTAACGGGATATGTAAACAAGCAAAACTGAGAGCTACACCAACGACCCTTGTATAGTGATAAATTGACTGTGTGGTGCGAAATTAGTAAATTCGGTATCATTGCTCCTTACATCTTGAGGGGGAAGAAAGAGCAGTAATAGTTACTTCAACGCGTTATGTTCACATGTTACAAAATTTTCTGTTACCCGAACTTCAACGGCAACAAGAAAACATGGGAGAACTGTACTTCCAACAAGGCGGTGCCACAGCTCACACAGCGAGAGCATCAATGGAATGTGTTCGACAAATGTCTCCTGAACATGTGATTTCCCGTTTCGGCGATGTTCCTTGACGTCCACGCTCCCCAGATTTGGCTGCATGTGACTTCTTGTTGTGGGGTTACCTTAAGGCTGAAGTGAACCCTCAAAAATCCCGTACGTTACAGAAAATGAAAATTGCTATTCGTCAAGAAGTCGCAAGAATGCCACAAGAAATTATCCTACGTGTAATTCACAACTTTCAAGAGCGGTTGGAATTGTGCGACCGCGAAGAATAATAATCTTAAAAGTGCACTATTATTATTTATTTAGCTGTAGTTAAAATAAAATTATCTTAAACATAAAAAATGTTACGCCTACGTGAAAATCATGCATTTCCTCTGCGCCACCCTGCACATCTCAGATTCAGAAACAGAGGTAAAATCATACAGCATACAACTTTTGCCGACGATACTCAAATTTTCTATTCATTTAGGAGTAATGATTTGGAAACAGCGAATAATAAAGTTAATCAAGATCTTGCCCAAATTGAAAATTTTACTAGTAGTCATAATATTCGTTTAAACCCTTAAGGCAAGGCGCAAGTTGAGACACGTATAGCACGTGTGAGGTGACGCAGCACAGTTTTTCTTAACCAATATAAACTCTTGGAGCATCATAGACTAGGGACGTGACAAGCGCGCCGCCCTACACGTGTGACGTTGTGGATAAGACACAGTTTTCGAGTGACTTGCATGGCACGTGCTAAGCGTCTACAGACTTTTTCGTGCATTTTCATGTTAAGAGAAGATGGATAATTGAGGTCGTAAGAGAACACAAAGAGCTTTACGACACAAAGCATCCAAACTACGTGAAGTTTAATAATAACAATTGTTTTGTTCTTGTATCAGACATTTTCCAATGTGACGCGAGATCCTATCAAATTGCGTCTCAATATCGTGCCTCTCATCTCACGTCACCTCACACGTGCTATACGTGTCTCAATCTGCGCCTTGCCTCAAAGACCAATATGTTGGTATACGCAAATAAAACAAAAAGGAATGCTTTAAAGAAGGAGGACATAAACATAAATTTAAAAGGCAATAAAGTAGTTCCTGTGGATCATTTGAAGAACTTATGTATTATTATGGATGATGACTTAAAATTTGTTGTACATGTAAACTATCTAATTCCTCAGTGATACGCTATTCTGAGAGTTTTATTTGAAAATAAGGCTATATTACATAAATCGCGAAACAATCTTTCTTGTTTTCAAAAATATTGTCTTGCTTAGTTGTTTGCTATCCCTATTTAGATATCATAACAAGAAATCGTATTCAAAGTGTTATGAATACATGTTGCAGACTTGTAAATGATCTCAGAAAATATGATTATATATCGAAGGCCATTAATGACCTCAAATGGATGAAAATTGATAAAGTGTCTGAGTCATAAGGTTCTTTATTCAAAAACACCGTCATATTTAGTAACCAAATGCATACCTAGAGAATATGCATGGCATTAATATTAGATATAGAGAGACTTTTTCAATTCCGCGCTACAGCACATCTCTATTTCAGAATAATAATAATAATAATAATAATAATGATAATAGTATTAATAATAATAATAATATTAATAATAATAATAATAAATGGCCTTAATTCGTCACATGATTACAAAATATTTGGCTTAAAGGTATAGTGACGAAAAGGTGGAGTGTCAGCTTATGTTGTTTTTCAACACAAACTATAAAGAGAAAAAAAGTACCTACATTTAAATAATAATAATAATAATAACAATGATAATAATATTTATTCACTCAATGTACAAAGATAACAAACAATATGAGTAAATAAATATAAAATCAAAACAGGCCCAATAGAAGGCATCGCCTGTACATGGACCAATAATTTAAGTTGAAACTGTAGAATGCAAATGACAAAAAAGGACAAAAATTAGCTACAGTAGATTATGTATTTAGTTGATGTTCGTATTTATGAGTTTATGAATTTCAGTCCTAGATATAGAATGTAGCCACTTTTTTAAATTTCTTTTGAAACAATTTCCGAAACGTAAATCTTTTAAGTCTTTAGGTATAATTTCATAAAATTTAGGCGCTAAATAGAGATATGATCGCTGCATTATAGATTTATGCGGTTGAGGAACTACTGTGCCACGAATTTTGTACCTGGTATAATGATTATGTTTAATTTTTTGGTCGGTGTTTACAAATTTATGGTAGTGAGTGATACTGTGTAAGAAATAAAGCTGTCTTATATCATACATTCGAACATCTGCGTATAATTTTTACAGTGGGATAAAGTTTCGGTTTTTTAAATATCATTTTTAGAATACTTTTTTGAAAAACATCTAAATTATAGATATGTGAGGAACATGCAGCTCCCCATGATAATATACCATATGTGAGATGAGGCTCAATCAGTGCATGGTATAATGTTCGAAGATATTCTTCTGTCAATATATTCCCAAGGTATTTAATTTTGTAGGATACAAATCTAACTTTCTTTAAAATATAATTGACATGGATGTCCCATCGTAAGTGAGGATCCAAGACCACTCCAAGGTATTTTATGTTGGGCACTCTATTAATTTGCATTTTTTGATCATTAATATTGAAGGAGAAATTTGTGTAATTTGGCAGATGTCTAGCATAAGATCCAAATGGTAAAAAATGTGTTTTAGAGTAGTTAATGCTTAATTTTCTACTGTTAAACCACTGAAAAATTTTGATAAATTCATTTTCAATTACATTTTTCAGATCAGACCAGTCAGTGCCTTCATATAATATTGCAGTATCATCTGCAAAACTAGTTATTTTGCCAACACAATTAATTTGGAAAATATCATTTAAATATATATTGAATAACAGCGGACCTAAGACAGTTCCTTGTGGGACACCACACTTAATATACATTTCTTTACTAAATGATCCTGATATCTGCACAGATTGTGGGCGATTTGACAAATAACTTTCGATCAGTGAGTACGCGTTTCCTCTGAAACCAATTCTCTCCAATGCTTCTAATAATAATTTGTGATTAACTGTGTCGAAAGCTTTCTTTAAATCAACAAAAATGCAGATTGAAGGGATTCTGTTATCAATATTTTGATATATTTGATTTACAATTTTAGTTATTGCGTCCGATGTAGCCTTCCCTTCTGTAAATCCATATTGATTTTCACTTAAAATTTTGAATTTTGTGAGGTATCGAATCATTCTAGTACATAAAACTTTTTCAAAAACCTTTGCTACACTGGATATTATTGATATTGGTCTATAGTTGTTAACATCTGTTTTTGTTCCTGATTTATGTATCGGTATTATATTACCTTTTTTTAAAATTGAGGGATATATGCCAGATTCAAAGCATTTGTTGATTAGGTAAGTGAGTGGTTCTGTTATGTCCTCGGCTATAATTTTCAAATGCTCGCTTTTAATACCATCGAATCCAGGAGTTTTCCGATTTTTTAAGGACATAACAGTGGTGTATACTTCACATTGCTCGACATTATCCAAAATAAATGAGTTCAAAGTTCTTTTTGGAGGCTGAGTATTTTGTACATTTGCTTGTATATTACTTGCTAAATTTCAGTAAATGTCAGTAAAGAATTGTTCAAATTCATCGCATATCTGTTGAGTATTTTTTAATACTGTTAATGGCACAGTTAATCGACCAGCAAAAAGAGAAAAGCTTCAAATATTACACTTCTCAGAAAAAATGAAACAATAAATTACCTGTGGATATGCGTAAAGTTAAATTCTAGCCTTCCGATAGCTTTAAACTCATCTTTAACCTTTTTTAAAATTGCTTAGGATACATTCTTTACACTCACTTGACAAGCAGTTATATAGTTTGGGTGCCCAGTACGAGAAACTGCGTGTGAACAATATATATAAGTAAGATGCGTTTATTCCTAGAGGATCTTTGATCGTACTGACAGAGGAGGTTTAGCTTTGAATACATATATTTACAACGCGATCAAATTATATAATTTTTTAGACCGTAGTTTAAAAGAAACCAATTTATTATCCAAATTCAAGAAAAAAGTTAAAGAACTCCTAGCTGATTAGCAGCGAACTCTGTTGTAACCCATTAGTGTTGACTGACTTGTTTTCCTTATGCACTTACATAGATCCTACTTTATTTTGTCGTTATTTATTAATACATGTATTAATTTTCAGTTTTTATACGTCTCGTATTGTGGTAGGTGGTAGAATAAATATAGTATCTAAACCTCTCCTCCTGTAATACTATTACAAATAAAAAGGACCTCAATTATCATTATTATTATACTTGTCTAATAGCATATTTCATTTTATGGGCTGTTACCGATATTTACCAAAAAGCTGCAATCAATCGGGTTCACAATCCACTTAATATCATGTCTAGAAACACGTACATATATACTAAGGATCACCCAGAATTATTTATTGAATTTTGATAAAACCTTAATCATATTTGCTATCATGGAAGTACATATATGGTGATAAAATGCTTAAGACATTCCGAACCGTACTTTTTTTGTAAAGGCTTTTTTTGTCATATCAAGGTCCGAATAATATGAGCATGTTTACTAAATATTCAGTAATTTTTCTGTGTTGGTTTCATTTGCTCCATTGTTGTTTCATTGCATTGCCATGCCTAGAGTTCACTCAACCTTACGAGTTTGATAGGGGTCGGATAAAATCGGGTTAATAAGCTACTGTAATGAGACGTTGTCGAGCGTGGTTAGAAGATGGCCGAAATCGACGAGTTAAAGGTACTGGACGTAAAAGACATACTACAGAATAACAGGATCGTTACTTGAGGCAAGTTGCACTTAGAGATCAATCTTCCACAACAAGCGCAGTTGCGAACCAGTCGTTTGATGGTGTCGGAAGGGCAATAACAACAAGGATATTTTATCGCCGAATAAGTTCTTTTCGACTGATTTCATACCGTCCCCATCTTGTACTACCTCTGACCCCACAGCTCCGTCGGCAATGGTATGGAGTAGGGAGAGACTTGAATGGATTATGGAATGGAACTCAGTCGTGCTCAGCGATTAGTCCAGATCGTGTTTGGGCACACATGATGGCCGTGCAAGCGTAAGGAATAGACGTGGTGAAAGACGGAACATAAAATATTCCATCGAACGGCGTATTCATCGCACTGTGGGTGTTATGGTATGGGGTGCCATTGCTTATGGCAGCAGGTCACGATTAGTGTTTATTCGAGGTAGCATGACTGCTCAGGCCTATGTCGACGAAGTTTTACAACCACATCTGCTTCCCTTTTTGGAAATATTGCAAGATCCACTGTTTCCGCAGGACAATGTACGACCTCAAGTCGCTTGTGTTAGCTTAGACTTTTTACAAATGTCCGAAGTAGATTTGCTTCAGTGGAATCCTCGATCTACAGACCTTTCTCCCATCGAACATGTATGGGACATGATGGGAAGAAGGTTGCAAAATTCTCCGCACCCTCCACAAACATTGGAGTTTCTACAAAACCAAATTCGGATGGCCTGGGACACAACTCACCAAGGAGATGTCAATTGCCTAATAAAATCAATGCCGCGATGACTTGAGCTTCAGCACATTATTAACTTAAAGGGGGATATCTTAGCTATTTTGCGAAATTTCGAGTTGAAATTTTAATCTTTTTGTATTTATCAATATACCTAAAACTTGTAAGTGTATGCTCAAAATTACAGTATTCCTAGTCGGTGTTGCATTTTCTATGTCATTATTCGACACATTTGAGATACCGCTGATACAATATTACCGATCCATGAATCAAATATGTACCTACGTGCAATACATCATTTAACCATTAACAGTAATGTAGGAACTGTAATCGTTCTACTTTATTTCTGGAACACAATATTGATCGTTCCTGATAATAATCTGGTATTTCAGGAATAAATCCAACACTTGTTCTAAATTATACAATGTATGGAACAAATAATTTGTTAATCATTTCTAAGAAAAAGGAATTTCCTGCAATAAGGCAAGGGATCAAAGCGTATAGCTTTGTACGTGTGGTACTATAAGCCCAATAATAGTTTTATTTGTGAGTAATATTATTTCTGTAAAGCAGTACACAATACTCCAAGATATACAGTATGTATGCTCGTATAATAAATGAGTTCTTTAACGCTGGCAGTGGTTGAATTGTGACTACATGGTGATTGATAAGCTTGTGGCATAGTGATGCTAGAAATGCATGATGCTCCTATGTCCGAGGCAATATTCAGTAGCAGCAGTAGCCTAAACACCAGAGCTGCAATGAGGAGCTTGAAGAAAGCTTGTTGATCCGATTTTTATAATACCTAAGGTTGGGCACTTCTTGTTAGTGAAGGTGTAGTACCGCGTATTGGAAACATTAAACTGTAGCAGATTGTTTCGTCTCCAGATCTCTGGTCAGAGATAAAGTTGCTGGGAGTCGTACAGGAAACGAGGATGTTTATATGTAATAGAAACAATGTCGGAGCCAAGACCGATTCCTGGGGAACTCCCGCGTTGACATTGTGCGACAAGTCATTTACGACGGATATCTTGCAGCTACAGATCTGCAAAGCTTCTCTGGGAGGTCATAGGATGGAGGTTTGTATAAGAGGCAACCATGCAGCAGCTGAGCGAACGCCTTCGTGATACAAGAGCAACGATATTAGGTTAGGTTAGGTTTCTTGTGAGTACATCAATAACGATCCTTCTCTGCGACTATTTCTCCCAGTAGTCCCGACCTCTTGAGGAAGTCGATCAAGTTGTTTGGATAAATATCCTTCAGGTCTTCTGCTTGGAGTACCACGTCTCCAAGTATGTTGTACCTGATTCTGGCAATTCCAGGGCATCTGCCTAATACATGCCTGACCGCTTCGTCTCCCTCCATGCAAAGTCTGCACTCAGCGTCTTCCGCCATGCGCAGCCTGCTCATGTGGTGACGCAATTTGCAATGACCAGTGTGCAGTCCTACTAGAGCTTTGAGGGTATTTCTCTTCAGCCGTAGCAAAGAGCATGTTACCTTTTTTGTCAAAATTGGCAAAGTTGTCTTAGCATGGGTTAACCCTGCTAATCCCTCCTAGTAGTGTTGGATCTTTCTGCCCACTCTGCAGAGATTATTTGTTTATCTGTATTGTGGGGGGTGCTAGCTCATCTTTTTGCCAGAGTGTCAGCTGTCTCGTTTCCCTCTAGACCTGTGTGTCTTGGTATCCATATGAGATGGACTTCATTTTCCTTCCCTATGCCACCGAGAGCTTCTTTGCAATTCCACACCAATTTCGATGTTGAGTAGGTGGAGTCAAGTGCTTTAAGTGCTGCTTGACTATCTGAAAAAATAATTATAGTCCTGTGCCTCAGTTGTCGTTCTCGGTTCTAGGCTAACAGATTTTTTAATATTTAGCTTCTGCACGAAGATACCAACTCCAACACCTACCTCGATCTTGGAGCCATCTGTGCATGCATAGATATATTTCCTTATCAGCTTAGCAATGATATTAGCCTCACCATAAGACCAGATGAGTTTACTCCACAATTGCGTGACGTAAGCTAGGACGTTCCCTGTGGAGATACTCGAGAAGCTTCCGATTTGTATACCTCTCAGAATATTAGCAAATTCAAAATAACGTTATTGTGGTTGACTTGCCGTCATGATACCATGGCTTGATAAGAGTATTAGAAGAACTGTTTGAAAGAAGTACCTCACCATCAAGTGGTCCCGACATCCCGATCTTTCGGAAGTTCCAAAGTCTGTGGACTACGCTTGATAAGAAGACATACACAATGATTGATTAAGAAACCCCTATTCAGAGGATTTTGAAAGAATATCACATGCTAACAATAGTAGTAAAAGTAACAGGCCTTCATTTGTGAGAAGGGAATCATAGAAGAGCGAAGGTATAATAATGGTTAGCTACATCCAAAGGGTCTTAAAAAATAGGTGGCATCCAAAAGAAGATCACAAAGAGTTATTACAACTCTCACTTGTTTACTTAGGAGAATGGATAAAAAGCAGTTTCAGTTTCAGGATCTGAAGAGCTTGGCACCACGCACAATGGATACCATGAAACAATACTTTTTGCTAAATAATTTCATATATCTCAACAAAAATTGAAAGGAACAAACCGGGTAGCTCATTTAATCATCCTCGCATAATATGTTCGCTTTTGGCACAAGACAACTGTAAGTGATTGGCACCAGAGACATATGGATATACAATTTACGAGTACTACGTTCACCTAGCTAAAAATGTTAAAATTAGTACTGTCACAGTTGCCAAAAAACTTCTTTGGTATCTGTCAGAGACAAAAGTGGAATTGGCTTTTTTGAATCACCGTATTACTGAGGGAGTTAAAGAAACTGTAAAGTCTAATTTTTGGAAGAGCTATTTCGTTACCAAAAAAAGACGTTCTCTTAATTGACTGGAATCTGCGGGGTGACAGAGTACCGCATCTATTTTGCCAGAGACGGTCAGAGACGAGCAACATGAACATTTCTTATCAGGGGAATTCGAACATTGCATGAAAGTCCTACCCAAGCAAACTAAAGAAGGGATTGCATGATACAAAACTGTATTATGTAAATAATATACAAATCTTTTACATAATCATTAATGCCTGTCGATCTTAGTTGCTATTTTTAATTTGTGATTTCCAACTTTTCCAAAAATCACAATACATATTAAAAAAAATTTACTTATTTTTATAAAAGTGATCAAGGCACGCAACATCTAAATATAATCCAAGCTTTTTGATATTTGGTGTAAATATCTTTTGAACTTCTAAAACTCGAGAGGCGAGCAAAGTTTGACAGTTAATTACATTTTATTTTACACCTTACTATATACTTGTTGTATCAGAAACATTTTCGACTCAAAACTGATATAAATAGTATTAACAGAATAAACAATTGAGCTTTCTTACTATTTATCACGAAAAACATAATTATTAACCTAATTTCCCCTCCCTAAATAAATAATGACAACAGACAACATTTAGGTTAAAAATAATGTCATTTAAATTGTATCCTGCTAGCAACTGAAACGGACGTGAACTAGTCAGCAGGAGAAATATGGTTTCTATTACATTCATTTGAGTATATCAATTTGACACCAGGCTACTAGATAATTTAAAGTATTTGTAAAATAAGTACCAAATTGATCTATGAATAGGTTAGAGTAAATGATAGTTGTACAATGAAAATATGTCTCTTTACCTCATAGAGCCAAATTTGGTGCTATGTAGATTTGGTAGCGAAAAACCCTATGCATACCTTGTTTCATATGTGCTCGACAAATAATGATTCACTTTTCAGCCCAGGTATGTAATATATATTATTATGTTTGGGACAGATACTATCTAATTGATACAATTAATCATCGAAGTAACAGCTTTTCGGCTAACTTGTAAAGACGATGCTTCTAAGGTTATTCCTTTTAAAGGAGACGTTTTTTGCTGAATGCCGCTTCAGGCTTTATGTTATTTATTCACCTTTGTATAAAGTTCTTGATGATGGTTTGCCATAGAACTGGATTTAATCAATCTTTAGAGCTCACCAAAACGGAGTTTTTTACTCTCGCGGATTCGTTAAAAGTTGATGCACCCAGAAAGAGAGTGGAAGCTTTATACCTTCAAAAGAGCTTTTATAAATTATTTAAAGATGTTTGTACTCCCTACTTCCAAGATGTTGGAGCATAAATTTACTGCTCAAACGATGGACAGGAGAAATATTGTTTTGACCTATTTTCGATGCCCCATCATATTACAGCTGATAGCTATCACCTCCTTCTGTCATATTGTATCATAATTCTGTAACCGCGTAACTTCAGTAACCACTAACATGATTATGTGAACCTAGTGCATTAGCAATGAAGTGTTTCTTTGACTAGTCTATGAACTCTTCTAGAAACATACTTCTGTAACTCCGCGTAAGAGAGAATCTGCGACAGCGACTGCACTCACACTCGCTCAGCTAGACGTGCCAGAATAGATCCGCTTACCACGGGTCAACCTCGATTAAGCCACTTATAATAGCTACAGCTTGTCTGAATATCGCTCTTTCGTGAGTTTACTGCAGAAAACCGCACAAACCACGAATCGGACTGGCGAGTCATTGTCAGGAAAGCACATCAATTTACGATTAATTCATAAACAGTTGCATTGAGGGTGGATAAAATCTGGAGGCAAACACTTCACGACACATGAAGGTACACCTATATCACTTGATTGCAGAGCACTTCCATAAAGGCTCCCCCAAGCAGAAGTATTCGGACAAGCTGTAGCTAGGTGATTTGATCGCGGCTGGTCAGAGGTGAGCGGATGTATTCTGGCAGCGCGTAGCTGAGTGAATTTGAGTGCATTCGGTGGCGCAGACCATCTATTATGCAAAGGTATCGACTTATACTCTCCTTAACCCAATCCTATACTGAGTATGTTGATGTTACCGAGAAAGATTATAGCTTTTGACGCGGGATTTTTGACATTAACTCCGAATCAACACCTTTGGTGCTAAAAATTGTCAGGCAAAAGGCTGAAATAGGAAAAATTTATATAAAATGTACATACGATTAGCTAAATCACCGCAGAATCTTCTCTATAGTCTCGGTTGCAATATTTAACTTATATTTTCAACGTCCAGTGTTGATTAGAATGCTTGTGCATTAACTGATTTTTTAGAATATCTCACCATTAACAAGGTTCACTGCGTACACACCTAGAATTTCCATTTTCATTAACTTCACCTTTTGTACCAAAGGTGCAGAAATTAGATCAAGAACTATGCAGCAATTAGCGAACAGCCTTACTCGACATGCAGTGAATTCATTTCTGTGTCAGGGCCGTCTTCAATCCGACTTCGCTCTAGCTCTAGGACAACAGCCTTAAGCACCGAAAAATAAAAAAAACATTAAAGTTGCTGAATGAAAGAAGAAGCTAGTTTGTTGGATAATCACACAATCCGTGCAGCTGAGATGCGGCATACTGGTGTTTGATGAACCAGGAAACTTGGAGATGTTCCTTGTCTCCTATACTTTTGATAGTTCAAATAGCAAATATCGTGTTATAATCATGATAATAATAATAATAACACCAGAAAATGAAGGAATATAAAATCCGCCAACAACGAGACAACGTTTTTTAGAGACCTCAAGTCATCAAGAAACCAACAAGTACATGGAGATAACACTGCAGGACCAGAGCAAATAACGGAGTACTGGGCATCAACTTGGTCACGGCAAGATGAGTACATCACAAAAGCAGGTTGACTGAGGTCAGAAGAAACAACATACACAAAATTGAAGAGGCGACTGTCACACAAGGAAGATCCCATAGTCAATAGATTACATAGTTGGAAAAGCCCAGGAAGTGACAATATTTATAACTTCTAGTTCAAGAGGTTCACGTGTCTACATCACAAAGTTCTATATTACATCAACCGTTTCATAAGGAAGAACATATTTGCGTCCTAAGAACGAACCATCGGCAGACCCATCCAAGTATCACCCTATTGCCTGTTTGCAGACCTTCTATAAAATTATGACATCATGTACAGCGGATTTAATGAATACGCATATCACAAAAGAGAACATTATCATCGAAGAGCAAAAGGGATGTAAAAAAGGAGGAAAATTATGTAAGGAACAACTAATTATTGACTCGGTCATACTGAAACACGCCCAAAAGAAGCAGATGAACATCTCATGCTGTTATACAGGGTTATCCAAATTAAGTGTCCACCATTAGTAACTTTGTTATTAGTGAAAATACAAAGTTGTTTGAATTAGCAAACTAGTAGCATTTTTAACGCTAGGTAAAAATGAGAAATAAAAGAAAAACAATTGAGAGTCGTTATTTTGATTTTTTTCAGTAAAATAACATTTTTTTAAATGGAAACCCCTGTATATTATATTTTTTTCTGTTAAAGCATCAAATTTTAAACAAAAAAGCTTACAATAACTTTTCTCCTAGGTTACAAATTGTTGAAGTTATGGCCTCCAATCTGAAACAATTAAATTGTATCGACAAACTTTATTTTCAACATCAACTTATAATCTTACAAAATACAATAACAATTTTTTTAAAGAAGATGCTCGAAAACACCACCTTGTTCTTCAATACATTTTTGGGCACGTTTTTCAACTGCTCGAACTGTCTTAAGTATGGTCCTACCATCTATCTGGGTTATCTTTTCCCTAACTGCAGTCTTTAACGCGTCAAGGTTATCGTACCTTCGCTTGTAAATTTGGTTCTTTAAGTAACCCCACAAGAAGTAATCAAGTGGGTTTAGATCTGGTGATCTGGGAGGCCACTGTATTGGGCCATTTGTTCCTATCCACTGATCATTAAAAGTAGTACTTAGAAAATGATAAGTACCTCTGGAGTTGTGGGCAGGTGCGCCATCTTGCTGAAAATGCAGATGATGTCTACTTATAAGATCCAATTCGTCTAAGAAATTAGTCAGAATTTCTGACATAAATTCCACATATCTTTCACCAGTTAGGGTTCCCTCATAAAAGAACGGGCCAACAATTTTTGAACCAATTATACCGCACCAAACGTTGAAACTGAAACGGACTTGTGGGCCTCTTGGATATACTAACAAAAGATTTTCTCTTGACCAATAATGGTGGTTTTTTCTATTAAACATTCCAGAATTTGAAAAATTTGATTCATCTGTCCATAAAAGGTAACGAAAGTTATTTACATTTTGGCGACAGAAGCTAAGATACCAATGGCTAAAAACAAGTCTTCTCTCTGGATCCCCTGCCAAAAGCGTTTGAACTGGTCGGTACTTATACGGAATAAATTTGTATTTTTTTAAAATCCTTTGAACAGTGCCATAACTGAAATTAGAGTCCTTGAGAATATCTGCTATTGAATTCTCACGATAAGCTTCAAAATATCCAATAACTGCAATTTCCGTGGCCTCGCTTATTATGAATTCTTTTTTTGCCCTTGTTTTAGCAAAAACATTTTCGGTGCCCCTAAATTTTCGATAAAGTCTCAGAAAATATCGTTCATACGGTTGAATGCGAGCGGGATATAATTCTCTGTAGTATTCTCTTGCTCTCAAGGAGGATTTTCTGCACACTAAATAGCATTCTAACATATCACACTTTTCTTCATGGGAGAACATTTTTCTTTAAATTAATGACACAATAAAGCTTATAAACAAGTATTTACACTAATGTTTGACATTATTTGATTTTATCATTGTTTTCCAAAGCCTTCTAGTTGCGAGTATGTCCAGTTTAACAATTTGTCGCTTATCTTAATGCTGTCAAATCGCGAACGCCATGTTGTTTTCATAGCCGTCTTAATATTATAATACTGCAAATAATTAAAAATATTTATCGTTATTTTGACTTTATTTTTGACTTTAGCGGAAAAGTCATTATGAACTTTTTTGTTTAAAATTTTGTGCTTTAACAGAAAAAAATATAATATACAGGGGTTTCCATTTAAAAAAATGTTATTTTACTGAAAAAAATCAAAATAACGACTCTCAATTGTTTTTTTTTATTTCTCATTTTTACCAGCGTTAAAAATGCTACTAGTTTGCTAATTCAAACAACTTTGTATTTTCACTAATAACAAAGTTACTAATGGTGGACACTTAATTTGGATAACCCTGTATAGATTATCGGATAGAATACGTTTCGGTATCACATGCATGTCTGATTAAAGTCCTGGAACTACATAAAATACACCCGAATGTGATTCGACGCCCAGAAAGCAGCAACAACGGCGGATAGCCGCCCCGGTACCACTAAGACTAGAAGGCATAAAGCCTAAAATCCCTTGTCCAAGCTTCTTACCCGAACAAAAATTGGATACAGTCTAAATTCTGGAGAAGACAGACATTTGATACCTCACCATCTATATATGGACGACATAAAACTGGATGCAGCATCACACCAGAAGCTGAAAGAATTAACCATTCTAGTAGAACAGCTTTCGAAGGATATAGACGTGAAGTGCAAAGTTATACTTGTGAGGGAAGGACAGTGCGAAACGGATGGTTTTCATTTGGAAGAGGGGAGACTAATAAAGGCGACGTGTATAGGTACTTTGGATATGGACAAGCGAGACGCATAAAATATGATGAGACTAAAAAATCCTCATAAGGAAGTAATGTGAAAGGGTGAAAAGTGTGTGTCAAACGAAACTAAGCAGTAAGAACATGTTTAAGGCTATACCTGTTATCGTATACTCGTTTGGCATAATCAAATGGACAGAGACGTACGTTGAAGACATCAAGATAAAGGCTTGCGTAGAACTGATACAGGAAGCACGATCCAAAATCCAGATCAATCAGGATCAGCCTCCCAAGAAGCGCAGGTATGGGTGAAAAACTTCTGCAGTAAACAGATAGATCTGCTCAAGAGAAATTTTAATGGCAGAAACGTCACGTCTGCATTAAACCGTATGTCAGTCAGACAACGGCTACACACCTCTAAATCTGAATTCAGTGATTCAGGACAGGTTATAAATACGAAAAACTATACATTGCTAACGACCATCTAGTGACTGATGACCGCTGTAGGAAATGCAAAGTAAAGACAAAAACTATCCAGCACATAACATCTGATTGTAGTAGCTTTGCCCAAAGCGATTACCTCCATCGGCACAATCAGGTTGTAGACATGTTACATCAAACCCTCAGTGCTAACCGAAATCTCAGAGAGAAAGCAGTAGCATATTACAAAAAATATAATCTACCGACGGTACCTGAAACAACACGGCATATTCCATATTATAACATATCTATTTTGATAATAATGATAATTTATTGGTGCTATTACGAAGAAATGTGCTTGCACAAGTCAGTTAAAGTAGAATATAAAAGTGTATGTAAAAACAACAAACAATACGTATATGAGACAAACCTGAAAATGGCAATAAAGGGTAAAAAGTTAATAATACCAATAAGATGTAGATGAATAGAGATGGTTAAAAAATTATAAAAGAGACTAAATATAATAAAAATTATGCCAGTATGAAAACATTAAGTTCGATGTCAAAAAAAGCTTCAAGGTTTTGCCAAATTGTTCAACATTTTATTTTATTCCCCATTGGGCTGTAGAATTTTAATCCGTGATAGTTAACAACATTTTCAGTTTTGGGAAGGCGATGACGATTTGGACGCAAAAGTTCTTTTTTTCTGGTGTTGTAATTATGAGTATCTTGATGACTTTAATATTTTTGACAGTGAGTTTCAACATACACGACGCAAGCATACATATTACTGTATAATTCCTGAAAGTATTCCTGTACCTCAAATTTGACATGTATCTAACACATCTTCTCTGTATGCTACAAACTCTAGGCATGAGTGGAGGATGATCCATGCCAGGATAGCGTAAGTCACTCACTGTGGAAGTATTCATGATAACTGGTGAACAGTGTTTTCTGAGAGACTGAACTTCTGAGATTACATATCAGATAAATACCATTTGTCAAAGATTTTGTAACATGATTTACATGCTCATCTCAAGTCAAAAAAAGTCAACATCCACCTCGAAAAACTTTGCTGTTCTTGCATTGTCATCATTTGCGTCCAAATGTCTTGTTGATACCCATTGCCTTAGTTTTGTTTTCATTTGAGGTTAGCCCGTTAACAACAAATCAGTTTTCAATGTCTCCCTGCATGCTGATGATTCATTGTCTAGATTTTCTAAGGTGCTGAAAGAAGAATAGTTTCATCGGTCTACAGGAACAGTTACTGAGGCAATTTTGTATGTCATTGATGTCACAAGGTGCTGGTTAATGGGAAAAGGTGCTAAAGGAAGTTTTTCTGTGTATAAGTAACGACAGCACTGTATGTTTCAAAAGTCTTTTGAGGCTCAATTGGGATATTTAGGGCTCAAAGCTTCTGATATTTGCCATGTCCCATATATTATTCAAGTACAAATACTGTATGATGAAGGAATTGATTTGTTACACAAGTGAATCACGCACCTCAGTTCCATGAAATATGAGTTGCAATTAGTACCATATAACTAACGTCAGTTCGGGGCTAAAGCTTCAGTAAGGTAGTAGTTCACCCAAAAATTGAAAAAACCGGTGAGTTCGTTAATAAGCATGTTGCTTTCGTCGATGGAGGTAATTTTATAAAGGCAGGCACTCGGTGATTCAAAAAGCAATGGCATTGTTCCTAGAGTGAAAAGTAAGTACTCAAAATATCATAAAGGGTGAAGTTTCCTCAGAAAGATACGGTTTATAATGGCGGTTTCTTAGGTTAGTACCGAGAAAATGATTTTTGGAATTAAGAGCATGAGTAAAAAATCGCTTTTCATTGTGATTATCGCACAAATTGCACAAGCTGATTTTTCGGATAGCATTTTTATCACTACAGCTAATTCCATCCTATAACTGAACCTTCCTCAAAATATACATAACCATTAAATAAAAACCTCATTATTTTCATCTATGATCTACTATCTTATATTTTGCGTAATTTCTGTTATCTGCCGTTGAATACGACTCTGCTTATCGTCATCTGCTTAACGTTTATTCAAGGGGAATATTTTAATTGAAGAAAACTCTTTCGATAGCAGAAGGAAATCATTTAAGCTCTCAGATTTCTATGATTTTATAGGCCAGCAATATTATTTCAATTATGTACCATTACTCCGAACTGAATAATAATTTCTTAGATCTCATTTAACTGATCGTTTCCACAATTTTTGAACTTCTTCCAACTATCAATAAATTCATTGTTACAATACTACAAAAGGTTCCATGTGCTTCTAAAATTGGCTTAGTAGAACTACACCTGGCATCTAAAATATTTCGGTTTACAAAATCTATTATTTATTATTAGCAGGATACATTTCCAAATGACATTAATATATACCTAATTGTTTTTTGTTATTATTATTTAGCTACATAATAGCTTCTAAGCGAGGTATTGCGGCTAGTAATGGTGATTTCACCAGTTAGTAGTGAAAAAAATATATCAAAACATTGTTTAATGTTTTTGATAGCTTTGTGACCACTTTAGGATTCGAACGTTAGCTGACCCTATTTAGCAGTGCCTTATTAGAGAGATACGTTTTCAAAAATATATTAGTCGGCAGCCTTGTTTCAAAAAACAAACAATATACGGTGAATACTTATTTATATTTTAAACGGATCAAGTTAGAGAGCTGAAATTTAGACATTGATGGATGTCCTAGCATGAAAGCAATAGTTGAAATTTTCAAGATGACGGCTGGATGGCAATTTTGAAGATTTATTTATCAACAATTAGGGATCGTGTGGTACCTCATTTTCAAACTCCTCATCAGTACTTTACAGCCCTGGAATATAAACTCACCAAGTCTCAAATAGACGATTTGTCTGGCTGACAAGGTTGGGCGTTGTCAAACATTAGATCGTCTAAAACTCAACAAGCAATCATCAAAATGCTATAGTATGCTACATTAATCTTTTGCTGTTGGAGGGGTATATTCAAATATGGAATAAAATTTGGAACATTCCATTGAAAAAAATTCAAAATCCGTTAATTTTTTTAAACGGGATATCTCATATTTCATTTCACATTCAGATAAATCCTTCCCGAGGAAAAATATTGATATAACGAACTAGATCATTTTGATCATTAATTGTTTTAGGTTCTCAAAGTCGACCCTCTCTTTAGTTCGCTCGTTTTCAACTACCTGTTTGCAGCAGTGTGTAAATCATTTTCTTCTGACTATTTAATAGTTTGTATAGAGATGACAATGCTATAAATTTTTCTTTATCATCAAAAGCATTTTTTATGGAAGAATGAAGAGAGTGATTACCTTTATTCTCATCATTTCTTCTCATCGAAAAATCTTTGATTTTCTTGATACCTCATTTTGCTGCAAATGGCGTTCACAAGAAAAGCAAAGATTCTTTGACGGAAGAAAGTGATAAGAAAACAAGTAGTCATCCTCTTCATTCTTTCATAAAAGTGGTCCCTGACATCACAAAATATTCATTAAATATTTATTCAATATTTAAAAATATTTTTATCTTAAATATTTGTTATCTTAAACAAATATTTAATATATATTTGGAATATCTTTTTTCATCAAATATTTATTCAATGTCTTTCATATATTTTAAATACAATACCTACTTCTTTTATAATATACATCAAATATTTACTTTTGAATCGATGGAAAATATTAAAACTCCAGTACTTAGAGAATATTCATTAAATATTTTCGGCTCCGGCGCTTGTGTGTATGACCCCGAGCGACCAATAGCATAATGGCAAGCCGACCTGAGCCGACCCGTCTACCGGCATCCATTTAGCCTGTGAATTTCACTATGATAGCGTGCTTCCTATATAGCTCCAGGTGGCATACTATTTGAGTATTTTTTTTTGTAGAAAAGGGTAACTTTTACGATAATTACATAGCTTAATTTATCTGACCAGCAAATATTATTGTGAAAGTTGGGTATACAGGTACTTAGAAGACCATAAGTAACTAGCCTTGAAGTGTAACAGTTATTTGCGATTTGCGATTGGTGGATATAAGTATCTGAAACCGGATACGAAAATTATATCATTTCATCCCCATGAAAAGTATAATCACAACCTGATCAGGATATATCCAAAATGCTTTTTTAAATATCTCAATTATTATTATTATTATTTTTGTCGTAGTAGGAGGCAAATCAGCTATAACTATTTTAAAAATTTTTTAAGTTCAACGCCCACGTTCCAAAATCTTAACAGTCGAAAGTACTATATTTTTGTCCCTTGAATTATTATGTAAAATCACAAAATAGTTATGCCTAAATTAGCCCCCTTCCTACAGCAAAAACGTCACATTTCAACAAAATCAATAATTGGTCTATTTTTTAAAAAGTTTTCTTTGAAAGTTAGTCAAAGGATCAAGCTGTGCCTATAGATATTTTTCATCAAGGTATCTAACACAACATACCAAATTTTCTTAAAAATTAACCAAACCTCGAACTCTCATTGAAAGAAAATGTGGGGTCCGTTTAGGTGTATTATAGAGCTGCTTTCCAGTGACCCAGTTGAGTTACTTGGAGTAACTCAGCATGTTCAACACCCATATGGTTCCACTTCATTTTATATTCCCATAACTACTCTGTCTAGAGTAATTCGGGAGAATTTCTTTCTCAAACAAAAGACCACAGGAAAGAGATTATTTATTCAATAATACTTCATAAATAGTAAGTGTTTTTTTAAGGGGCTGGTTTTTCGAGACACAGAAGAGGCTTAAAATGTTTTATTTAATGATATTTTTCTAACAAATTAAACCAATATATTTAGTATGAATTTTCTTTATAAACCCAATTATATAAAAGAATTCCTACAGATTTTGCTAAAATAACGAATGAAGAATTTTCTATATACACTGAAAATATATGAGAATAATGCTCGAAAATCTATTACTTCATATGTTTCCTTAATACATAATTACGAAGAATATTAGTTATTTCATCAAAATATAAAATTGATATTTAAAAATCTATCCTCATATATTTTCTGAATATTTGGAAAAATTATCGCAAAAATGTATGAATTATATATACTACAGATATCTATAATGAATATTTTATGAATATATAAGAAATATATTTATTAAATACTAAAAAAATCTGTCGCTACAAATATTTAACAAACATTGCTTAAAAATATGTAATTTATATTTAATGCTATCGGGAGAATACTCACATACAACTTTAGAGGTGGACTATCATTTGTTAACAAGATACGTTTGAAGAAAAAAATGCATAAAAATGCACTAAAATGCACATAAAATGCATTTTTTGACAAAAAATAAACTGGTAACATTGTTATTAGAAGATTACTCCTTCAGACAGGCTGTTGAAAAAAAGGACACGCAACGTTAAAATACTCATCAGGAGCTCTTAACCTTCATAATCCCGTGGTCGAAGACTTACATTAAGTACCGAGTAGGGTGCAAATGCACAAAATTTTTTCGCTTATTTTTTTTTTAATTTGTGATTAATAAAAAATAAACACGTTCTGATTTAAAAAGTATATATCTTTACATAGGTATATTGTAAACATTAAAAAATAAACGCATTTGGAAATAATAATATTAAATGAAAAATAACTTAGAAAAAAATTATGTACCTACCAGATTCTGTGACATTTTAGATAATAATTTAATTATTACACTTGTTACAGACTGTTACATTTTTTGAATGTTCTGCACATACGTACTGATTGCACCGAATACAAAACATTCGGGATTTCTTGTCTTTACGTCTGTCACATAAGAAACATCGCTGATGTCTCCCAATAACGGGAACAGGTTACTCATTACTTACATTAGTTCTGACAAAATGGTTAACATGGATTGTTTTATATTGGAATGTAAAATCTTGTCATTATGGTACCGACGAATTATAGTTTTCCTTATTAATTCTTGGCCCAACTTCAACAAAAACATGCTTCTATCAAAAAATTTTTTTTGAATCTGGATTTTTCAAGGCTTATAGCTCATAGGCGTCGATGACATCAATGTCCAGTAGATGGAAAGATATTGTTATCGGCCACCGATTACTCTTCCTTTGAGTCGTGATTTCCTTTGCCAATTTATCTGTTTGGTTTGATATAGTGTAAGATGTTACATACCCAGCGAGGTGCAGCTGAACGCCAAGGTACAACTTGTTACAATAAATAGCCATTTCTTTGAACTTTTCTATGCTAAATTAGAAATATATTTAAGAAACATTCCTCGAAGGAAATCGAGTTAAAAATAAATATTTTAGAAAATACCCCCAAAAATTGATGTCCGGAGTACAACTGTACCCCGCTCGGATTTATGAAGGTTAAATATGGTATCACACGACCCCTCATTCTATTCAAGAAAATGTTACAGCCCAGCCCAGCTGCCATCTAGAAATTTTTAGATGTTATTTTTACTTCAAAATATAGTATTTATACGTCAATTTGGTTAACCCGAATTTGAGATTCCTCATTCGATTTGTTAAAAAAATAAGAAGGGGAGATGTTTCTGAAATGCATTGTATAAAACAAAGTGCACGTACATAGAGCCGGTCACGAAATGGTTTCCATCTTTAACCGGGCAATTAGCGTCGATTATAAAAGTGAGTGTTCATGAAACCGACATTAACGTAAGCATAAACACAAACGGGATCATTCACCGGTAAGTTTATCGCCTAAACGATGTTTTCTAGTTATTATTTTCCGCTGTTGAATTTTCTATTATGCAAACATTCTAGAGCTCCTGTTGCGAAGCACTCCGTTTCTCCTATCTACATTTTCCATGAAGTAGAGGCTGTTTCCATAACAGTGAACTGCAATTTAGCAGTCAAACATGGCTATACAACACAATCACCTATTGTAATGTTTCTGCTTATACAAGGTATCCCAGAGGGTGCCGGCAATATACTGGATTCGTTATAACAAGGGTGGGACAAAAAAAATCTCCGTAGCTAAAAAACGCAGAGATTTAAATTTGTTCACTACAGTCTAAAATGGCCGTGAGCTTGATGAACGTGTAGAGGAATGCGAAAGATGTGACGTATCTGTAACCGCGACTAACCGCGGACTGCGCAGTTTCGTGCTACTCATCAGTGCGGTATAGCTCTAGTAGTCCTGGAGGCAGATAAACGGGAAGCAAACAAGTGGATGTGGTCGACTTCCACCTACCAATGGTTTGCCAGGTTGATCTTCACCATCATCCCGTATGAAACTTCTTGAGTATTTTAATAATAAAGAACGTTTTAGAAAAAATCTTTCACAATTTACATATATACAGGTTACGTTAAATTACAACGCACAACGAAGATATTTGAATTTTATAAAACTGAATGTAATGTAATAAACTATCAGTAGTAAAAAGTAATCTATACATTACTCGCTTGAGAAGGGCATTACTGATATCGCACATTATATGCCCGGCGATATGATGGACCAACTTCTCAACGTAGGTTCTTTTATATACTCCAACAACCACGAAGGCCTAAGGCCTAAACACCCATTGGGTACCGTGGGGCTATTACCGCCAAGAATTGTCAAATACTAAAAAAATGGCGTCATGTAGGTTAGGCTACATTTTGTATGCATGGATTATTTTTTATGTATTTTATATCCGATCTTGAAAACATTTAGAAAAAGGCATACGAGTCTAATCATATTAGCAAATTTCACCGAAATAATTGTCAAGTCTGGTTTTATTGGTACAAGTTGTTCAAGGGGGTATTTAAAACATGCACGCATAAAAAATTTCTAGGTATTTATGAGTTTTACAAAATGAGACCACACGTGAAAAGAGAGAAAACGAGGAAGAATGCAGGTTTTGGCTCTTGGTGGTAATGCGACGATAATTTCACGCAAATACTTAAAATTATTAAAATCCGTAGGATTCATACTTCTAAATAACAACAACAAAATTGGATTACATTTGTCAAGTAGTTTTTTGAGAATTTCCATTTGTTTATCCCAAAACATATGTTTTCCGGCCATCACTACTAGTTTATTGAGCAATATACAGGGTTCGTTCAAAGAGCATTTGATAGCAAAATACACGTGTTTACCTTGCCGATATGAAACACAAACCACTCCGAAAGATAAATGCTATTTTTATGCGAAAAACAAGGTCTACGTTTTTTTCTTCTAAACAAATTCAAACATTTAGTATCTGTGAGTAAATGAACAAACGCACTACGTATTCGGAAAACATGCGTTACTATACATATTCTGACACAAGGCTGATGTGTCTATCATCTTTTGTTGCGAATTACTCACAAATACAAAATGTTTGAATTTGTTTTGAAAAACGTAACCCATCCTTTTTTGCATAAAAATAATATTCATCTTCTGGTATGGTTTGCGATTCATATCGGCAAGATAAACTAGTGTATTTTGCTATAAAATGCACTTTGAACTAACCCTGCATATAGCTTAATAAACTAGTAGTGATGGCCGGAAAACAGCTGTTTTGGGATAAACAATTAGAAATTCTCAAAAAGTACTTGACCAATCTACTCCAATTTTGTTGTGGTTATTTAGAACTACGAATCCGACGAATTTGGACAATTTCAAATATCTGCGAGAAACCGTCGTCGCATTACCAACAAGTGCCAAAATCTGCATTTTGCCGCGTCTTTCGGCCATAACATTTTTGCTATTAGTCGGACCTTTTTCCGTGTGGTCTCATCTTGTCTCATAAATACCTAAGAATCTTAAATGAAGAGTTTTTCCGTTCCTGTGAGCACTTTCGATAGAATCCCAAAAACAGTTTTCCCCCACAAAAATTGGTGTACCCATTTTATGCGTCCATGTCTTAAATACCCGCTTGAACACCTTGCAGCAATAAAACCAGACTTTCCAATTATTTCGCAAACCAGGGGTATTTTCGTCTAATATGATTAGACTATACAGTATATATATATATACATATATATATACATCCCGCTATCTTTCGGGCGTCCTTTCAAGAAACAATATCTGAGCGTCCACTATAAATTCTGAAGGTATGTGCATTTTATAGGCTGAATATTTTTCAAAATATGACAGCAGTTGGTGTTGAGAAGCAATAGAGTTTTGTTCAGAAACATAGAAAAAATCGTTTTTTACATCACGGACTTCTCAGCTTCCTTTCACTCTAAGGATTACCTAGCGTCCGGAGACGTTGCCAAATCTGTCAGTAAATATGTTTGTCCAAGTCATCTATTCATTCCAGTAACTATTTTCTCTATGAATGACAGAATGGTAACAACAAGTTCTAGTATAACCATTCTACAAGAGAAATCAGATTGGCATCTGGTTGAGTGTATAAAACAAGGGGATTCAAGAAAAATGGACAGCATAAGAGTGTTTAAATAAAGCCTGCTATACTCCGGAGAAGAAAATACATTCTTAGTACTAATGGACGTCGACAACACAGAAGGATTCTGTGAATGCTTATTCGCTGGTCCAAAGTGTGGGGCCAAGAATCTTAGTGAAAGGGGCCCGTAAAAACAAATTTTTCAAGTCAGCGGGCTAGTGTACCTACAAATAAGTTCAGCGCTCGGTCTGCTGAACTCGATTTCTAGCAGTCAATATCTAAGAAAGGTGTTCAGGAAAAAACGTTTCGCAAGAGCCATATGTGGACTATCAGTAATAATATGGGGGAAGAAGACATCGGACACCTAAGAAGAGGTACAAAGGATTTTGTTTTAACTTCAAATCAAATGGACATGAAGCAGGTAAGTGCCCTTGTTGTAATATAAAATTGTAAATAAAAAGTTGTTAATAAAGAATCAGAAAATGTCTTACCAGTAGATGGCGTTTGGAGTTTTATCACATGGCGGTTATCAAAATAAAATTATATGCTTTTTGAAAGCTAATTTTGACAATAAAATGGATCAAAAGAAGAATAAAGTTTTTTTTCTGGGGACACACTGTGTTTCATTTTTTCCTATATTTCCTACGACGTTACATGTGCTTTTAGTATGAAGCCAGGCAAAGCGGAATGAATAACAGATATAACCGCATGATAAGTTTTACAAATTACATTATACAAGGGGTAGTGCATTAAGTTTTTATGAATGAAAATGCTGGATGTAGAAAAATACCTTGTTACATAGAATACACTTTATTATTCTTAAATAAGAACAGGCAAAAGTAAGGTGTAGAAAATAGTTATACAACACTTACAAAAATAAAATCAGAATCTGTCCTCATAGGAACCATTGAAAAGTAAAACAAAATTCCTTCATTTGTTATTATATTTATGATACTGGTTTTGGACGAATACTTTAATTTTCGGCCAATCTTTATTCGAGAATATTTCGGTATGGAGCCTTTTCAATTCCTCGCATTCATTTCGTTTCGGTGGTTTTCTGTTTTTTATATGATTTGCAAAAAAATTTAAAACAATTTTTTTCTGTTCATCGGTCCACTTAATGAGTACTTGTTTATTTTTCTTAGGAAGATATTCATTTTTCTTCTCTGGAATTTTTGAACTGTACGGTTCTGGAACGTCGGAATGCAAAGATGGCGATTCACAACGTTCGCTTTGTTCTTCGTTAGCAAGCATCAAGTCTTCTTCCAAATTTAAATTAATATCATTCAGGGCTTTTCCTTTAAACTGAGCAGCTTGTCCTTTTTCCATTAAAAGCAGAAGTTTTGAAATCTTGGCTGTTTGGTATACATCATTTGGTAAACGATAGTTTTCCCGATGTACGCCAATGGTATGTCCCATAAAACTAGCCAGCTGCTCCAAATCATTCTCAGACATATCAAATAATTGTGTGAGAGTAGCCAAATGCTTCCGGAGTCTAGTTGCTGTAATAGCTGATGGGTTCTTTGCCCCAGATGCCAGTGCGAATTTCTTCAGAACCTTATAACCACATATAGGTTCATTTGATTTAGCATTACCGAATAGGAATGGGTTTTTTTCACTAACAAATTTGTTGCGTATTTTAATTAAAATATTTATGTGTCCTTGAATGTCGGGACTAAAAAGAACCGGTACTCCTCGTCCCCTTTTACCTCTTATTACTATCCTTTTAAATCTTTTGAGTAGAATTTGTTCAGTTGGAGAAACAACCTCGGAGAACTCTTCATAATTTGAGCTGGAATCGCTTTTCTCCAATATTTGATAATTGTCCAGTGTCAGTCTTTGCAGTTCACCTGGACGTCTTCGGTTAAGTAAAATCACACGGCAGAATATAGACTCCAAAAGAAGTACGTATTGGCTAACGTCCCCGTCGCCGTCGTTCTGAAGTGCAGTTGCGGCAGAATTTGCCGTCGTTATCAAAAATTCCTTTAACAGTTTTAAGTCACTGGCAAGTGGCACTAGGGTAACTTTATTCCACTTGTTAATATTTATATCACTGGCGGCCTGGCTAGAAATCTCATATTGCCATTGTGACTCAATGACTTTTATCAAAGTTTTTAAATCTGCCTCTGCTTCAGCAGATGAAACTGTTAAGGCGATTTGTTTCCTTTTCAGAGCAAATATAATAGCTATCTCCGCACATTGCTTCAGATTCGTGCCCATATTCATAGCGTAGGTTGGTGATTCAAATTTATCCTTTTCTACGTCATATTTTGCCACTGCTTTTGTTGCAGCAACAATTGTATCAAAATATTTAGGTTTCAGAGCATCAAAGAGACAATGAATATTTGGCTCCATTTTTTCTATTTCGATTAAAAATCGAGCAATTTCTCGCATTTTCCTAGATGTTACGTTGATGAAATGCTTTTCTCGGTGAATTTTCATGTACCTTGCCATAAGCACAAATAAGTGGATCTCTTTTTGCAACGAGAGATATTTCATCCGCTCTCATCCTGGGAAAAACCGTCTTTTTCAAATTTATATCAATTCTCAAGCTAGATACCAATAAATTTTGGGCAGACACCTGAGCACGTGTGCTCTTTGATCCAGTACATTTAATTTTGTGCCTCCATAACAATTTTCTAGAGTAAAAACCAAGGCAATTATCGCAAGGCAAAAGATCTTTTGCTGAGCGCAAACTTTGGACTGGCTTACACGCGACACTACTATTTATATAGTTTCCCTTTTTTCTTAAACGGTCCAAGAGCTGTTTTCTTACTATACTACGAGTTGGATGTAGCAGAATTTCTTGGACTTCGATTTCTGATGGGTGGTTGCGTGTTATATGTCTGGCAAAATTTAACACTGGAGTCTCGCAAAAGAAACAGAAATCTGTCTTTTTCTTTCCCTTGCGCATTTCACCATCCTGTTTATATATCCCAAAATTATTGGAAGGGTTTTCTTCTGATGGCAGAATTGGTTCAACAGTGCGGCCCGAAAATGTAACTTTTTCAGTATATGGATCAGATATTTCTTCCTGGAAACAAAACATTTATTATAGCTTTTTTTAACCTTCAAAACTCACATTTTATTGGACAAAACAACGATCATAGCGCCAAACATATGAAAATTTCGATCTCTCTATAATATACTCAAAATTGTAGCAGGGCATGTTGCATTAAGCTCCTCTCACAAAAACCGCTCTTTATAAATTATATTTTGTTCATTTCAGATAGTATTCTAAAGCACCTGGTGTATCAATATTATTTGTGACTTACGGGGTTGTAAGATTTATAATTAACTGGCATCACAATATACCTGTTTATTACATAAATGGTTGTCTTTTTGGATAAAACTGTTGCCAGGTTCGCTCCCAGAATCTGATGAAACCGAGGGAGTATCTGGAATGTATTCAGTACCACTACTATAAGCTTCATTTTCTTCTGAAGCATGCTCACTACTACTACTACCATGAGCATCAAAATGTTCATCACTAGTAGATACTACATCAATTGTAGGTGATATTCCACCAGACTGGAGGTTTCTAAAGTGTTCTTGCGGACTTATAGGTATTTCTTCTTCAAAGAGATTTTTTTTAACCTTCTGTAGTCTTGTGTTATACACCTTTTCGGTGGAGGATATGCTGGAGTATTGAATTTTTATAGCAGGTGTTCTTGTTTGACTTGTTACGTTCCCAAATAGTTCTTGGGATCCTGTGAAGTAAAATGTTTAATGTTATAATTTTTTTAAATTAGGTCTTTTCAGTACCGACAATGCAGTGGCTATCCAAGATATTTCTGCAGCCAAAAGTATTGCTTGAACCAAGTTTTAGTGACTTTATCTATTTGCCCAAAACAATTTGTTCATTCTTTAATATATCTGTTCATTCTTTAATATAATTTTAATCAACAATTTTACAAAATTTGCTTTTCAATTAAAGAGTTCTAGGGCTATTGATTAAATCAAAGTTTCGCAAATAATTCATAAATTACTACTTCCAGTTATTTTCCAAACTTGAATGTCAATGAATAATTTGACCTCACTAAAATTTCTTGAGACACAGAAGTAAATTATGTACCGTTGTTTTTAAAAGTAAACAATGTATTTTTGTAAAGATAGAAAAAGTGTTATACAGAATTCCCCAAAAAGCCGTAATAATTTTTTCAATGGAACTGCCTATATATTACACAATGTTTGGATTATGTGAGGAATTTGAAATATTTATCATTAAGCATACCGCAGGTCTATCTTCAATTGTTTTTAAATCATCGACATTTGATAAATAACAGTTTTGGTACTCTAAATCCTCATAACCCCTCAACAATCTTATTGTTAGAGCAAAATAAAAATGCCATAAAACGAAGTATGTATCATTACTTTTGTTTCACTCATTATTATAGGTGAAAGCTTATCAAAAACTAGACCGGATGTTATTCTGCTCGAAGTCAAACTGTTCAGGCGTTGTGAGGATTCAAAGTGCCCAGAAATATCACCTTTCAAATGCCCTTAATTCAAAAAGAATTCAAATAGACCAACAGTATGTTCCAAAAAGTATGTAAGATCTGTCACGAAATCAAACAAAAAAAACCTAACATAGTTGTATCCCAGTTTCTTGCGAAACCTTGTTATATGTCCGCTATTTTTATAAAAATACGCTATTTTCCTTGCAATTGGTAAAAAATGTAAATTTGTATTTCAAACAATGAAAAAAGAGACGTGCACAATTTCTAATCAGTAACCCTGTACAGTCAACGGCTACTTACAATAACTCGGTTTTATTTATGAAAAAACTTATTCAGAACTTACTTTGAATGCACAAATCTTGTTCGTTCTGGGTGGTTCCAAGTCGTTCATATTTAGGAACTTTCAGGAAATCAATGCAACTCCTGTCCTTTATATTGAGTGCATTCAACATAATTTTTGTTTTTCTGTCCATATTATCTGAAATTACCAAAGCAATGAATACAGCTAGAATCAATAAAATTGGAAGAGTAGTTTGACACGTTGTTATTTGATTGGGATTTTCTTTATTCAAAAAAGTTTTTAATCTCTGTTTGGCCAGTTCTATAGTATTCTATAGTATTTATCTTCCATTAGCATATTTTTAAGGAGACATTATGAAACATTGCATTCAAACTGACGGCACGACTTCTAAATATCGCTCAATCGGTCGAAAAAATATTTATAATTGGGGATGTATGTGATCAATAAGACCGAGCATTACACTTTTTAATACCTGAGAAGTGAAATTTAGTATCCTGATGATCAATTAGCTTTCGTGCAGCATTTTGTTTTAATGTTAGGAACATTTTTCAGTCTAATTAATGACATACCCAGAAAATTAATTATTGACTTCCTATCCTTTACTGAATAAACCAAGAATGAATTGGTACTGTCAATGTCAAAGTGAATATCTTCAAAGTACTGAAAAATTCTCTGTATTTATCCATTTTAAAGTTATTATGAGTTTACCAATCATCAACTAAAGTGGTTCGGATGTTAGTTCGAACACATTAAGAGTGCTATTGAGGAAACCGACAGTGCCCGCCATGAAGCCTCGCAAAGCTCCCCGACACTGACAAGCTCCATGGATCAAGTGTCAAAAACAGGGCCATTGATGTTGAAAACCCTTCATAACTATACCTGAAGGTACCGCTTAGGCCGTAGACCCAAACGGCAATGTCTCACTAGCAAGAAAGTCAAAGAAAAAACGATTCAAGAAAATATACACGGAACCTTTAGCATTGTGACAATCATAGTTTCAGTTGTCACTTTAACAGGTATATCTCTCCTTTGTACACTATTTCCTCAAGATATAAATACTATGACGAATTGGACGAAGCATAATGTTGAGGTAGCCACTAAGACAAATAAGAACACACCAGAGGTTATAATTGGAACCTCTGAGATAATAGAAATTGTTGAGAAAGAATGTGAACACCCACGAGAATGCTGTGAAAAAAAGGTACTTGTCCAGCAGAGGGCGAAGCACCAGATTCAGATACACGCCATGATGGATTCGAACTTTTCCCAGATAAAAAGAGGAAATGATCTGCGAGAAAGGCAAGATTAAGTTGATGCTGAAGAAAGCTAAAATACAAGTGGACTCTTCTGATCTTGATAGGTGGTAGACGGTCATTGATCGTCGTCGTTGAGGCACCACCCTCGGTTCTCTTAGGTGGGGCCTGAATGTGTACGCATGCTCCCTCATTAGAGTACGTGTGACGTTTCCCCTTTCCACTGTAGTCTCACGGCACCCACGGTGTTTAGGCCTTAGGCCTGCGTAATGACATGTATAAATAGCCGGTTAGAAAACACTTTTTTAATATTTAATCATATGATTATTTACAATATAAATAAATATATTAAAGTATAAGTGTATATTGAGGTCTTTAGAACGTTTGCGTTTTATTTTTGTAAATTGTTTCTAAACCGTAAGAAAATATATTAAATTTTATAGCTGAAAAATCTGCCGCGAAACGGCAAAACGTTCCAACAAAATGAGGTTAGTTTCATTATCTGAATGTTAATCCCAGAAAAGTAACAGAAATATTGAGAATATTTGTTAGGAATTTCACTAATATTAATTACATATACAATAAATAAATATTTTCATACTTACCCACAATAAAACCTTGAAACCGATTGAGAAACAATTAATTAGCACATGTTCGAAAGGAAACCCGAAATAGGAAATAGAACTAAATGGAACACTGCATCATAAGACACAGCGAGTTTAGGATGGACGCTTGGAAATCGATAGGCTAAAAGTATAATATACCCACAATCAAATCTTAAAAACGAATGCAGAACAAATAATGCCAGTCGGTTATTAGCAGGTGGTCGGAAAGAAACCTAAAAATAGAATTAAAGGGAATGCTGTGTTGTCAATATTTGAAATTTAGGGTGGACGCTTAGAAATCGACAGGTTAAAAGTATAATATACTTGCCAAAATATTCAACAGTCGTATCACGCGCCTCTATAGGCGAAAGCGTTCAACTTATAATATACCACTACTATATAAAAAAGCAGGTTGTGGTATTATCCGGGCGCCCGTACAAAATTTTAATGGACGATTCTAAACACACTTTGGATACAAAATCTATGGGAAATCAACCGGGCGTCCATATACGGACGCTCGGTTGAAGTCGGACGCTTGCAAGATAGCAAATCGCCACTAACTCCGTGGCGTCCATACATTGCCGAAATTGTTTTAAATTTTTTTGCAAATCATATAAAAAACAGAAAACCACCGAAACGAAATGAATGCGAGGAATTGAAAAGGCTCCATACCGAAATATTCTCGAATAAAGATTGGCCGAAAATTAAAGTATTCGTCCAAAACCAGTATCATAAATATAATAACAAATGAAGGAATTTTGTTTTACTTTTCAATGGTTCCTATGAGGACAGATTCTGATTTTATTTTTGTAAGTGTTGTATAACTATTTTCTACACCTTACTTTTGCCTGTTCTTATTTAAGAATAATAAAGTGTATTCTATGTAACAAGGTATTTTTCTACATCCAGCATTTTCATTCATAAAAACTTAATGCACTACCCCTTGTATAATGTAATTTGTAAAACTTATCATGTGGTTATATCTGTTATTCATTTCGCTTTGCCTGGCTTCATACTAAAAGCACATGTAACGTCGTAGGAAATATAGGAAAAAATGAAACACAGTGTGTCCCCAGAAAAAAAACTTTATTCTTCTTTTGATCCATTTTATTGTCAAAATTAGCTTTCAAAAAGCATATAATTTTATTTTGATAACCGCTATGTGATAAAACTCCAAACGCCATCTACTGGTAAGACATTTTCTGATTCTTTATTAACAACTTTTTATTTACAATTTTATATTACAACAAGGGCACTTACCTGCTTCATGTCCATTTGATTTGAAGTTAAAACAAAATCCTTTGTACCTCTTCTTAGGTGTCCGATGTCTTCTTCCTTATGGGGTTATTACTGATAGTCCACATATGGCTCTTGCGAAGCGTTTTTTCCTGAACACCTTTCTTAGATATTGACTGCTAGAAATCGAGTTCAGCAGACCGAGCGCTGAACTTATTTGTAGGTACACTAGCCCGCTGACTTGAAAAATTTGTTTTTACGGGCCCCTTTCACTAAGATTCTTGGCCCCACACTTTGGACCAGCGAATAAGCATTCACAGAATCCTTCTGTGTTGTCGACGTCCATTAGTACTAAGAATGTATTTTCTTCTCCGGAGTATAGCAGGCTTTATTTAAACACTCTTATGCTGTCCATTTTTCTTGAATCCCCTTGTTTTATACACTCAACCAGATGCCAATCTGATTTCTCTTGTAGAATGGTTATACTAGAACTTGTTGTTACCATTCTGTCATTCATAGAGAAAATAGTTACTGGAATGAATAGATGACTTGGACAAACATATTTACTGACAGATTTGGCAACGTCTCCGGACGCTAGGTAATCCTTAGAGTGAATTTAAAATATATAAATAGGACGCCCAGTCTCGGAAATTTAAAAGTTTTGCGTATATTTGGGACGCTCAGTGAGTGTTACAGTGAAAGGAAGCTGAGAAGTCCGTGATGTAAAAAACGATTTTTTCTATGTTTCTGAACAAAACTCTATTGCTTCTCAACACCAACTGCTGTCATATTTTGAAAAATATTCAGCCTATAAAATGCACATACCTTCAGAATTTATAGTGGACGCTCAGATATTGTTTCTTGAAAGGACGCCCGAAAGATAGCGGGATGTATATATATATATATATATATATATATATATATATATATATATATATATATATATAGGAGCCCCTTCCCACTTCAGTTTTCCCAACTATTGAAATCTTAGTTTTTTCTTATCAAACACAAACAATAAAAAAGTAGCAGAGTGTTATACGTTTAAAATATTAACAACGAATGTTTTGATAATATATAGTAGAAAACACCAACTTTATCACTCCCTAATCAAATTTGCAGCATAAAAATAACACATGTTGCAATTACAGCATATCAACCTATTTTCATTTCAATGCAAAATAAGTCTATAACGCATAGGTGGCTGTGAAAAATAAAAACCATGACAATTGTTTGTATTAATGACAGCTGTCAGAATACGTTTAAAATAGTTTTGGGTAGTTAAGGTTTTCAAAATGGGTAGAGGAAAGGTTATTAGTGAGAAAATTCGGTTACTGATAATTAAATTTTTAAATTCTGGGAAATCAAACTCAGAAATTGCAACTTTGTTAGACTTATCGCAGTACGGTGTGAGAAATATTGATAGAAGATATAACGTAACTGGTTCAGTTAGTATTAAGCCACGATATGTGAAAAAAAGTAATATCACAAATGCCGACCGAAGAGCATTAAGAAGAATAATCGTGAAAAACAGGCGTGCCAATTATTTACAATTAAGTGCTCTGTAGAGTGACGCTGTTGGAAGGAGAATTGCGAGGTCCACAACTCATAGAGAGGCCCACAAACTGGGATTTAGCACTTGCAAGGTAAGTTTTCTTATAAAAAAGGTGAAGTAAAAACCCTAAAGTTGCACAACTAGTTTATAGGCCAAAGAAAAGCCACTATTAACTCCACTGCAAATGAAAAATCAGCTTAGATGGGCTAAAGAACATAGCAATGGACACCTCAACAATGGTGTGCAATATAATGGAGTGATGAGACCCGATTCGAAGTTTGTGTTGGTGACAGTCGCAGTAGAGTTATTCGCAATAAAATGAAACATTCCATGTTGACTGTCTGAAGAGAAAAGTGAAATTTCCAGCATCCATTATGGTCTGGGGCAGTTTGTTATCAAAAGGAGTAGGAAAACTTCATTTTATTGATGGAAATGTGGATACAAACAAATATTTGACAATTTTAGAAGAATCGCTTTTACCAGTGATGGAAGAATGTTTGACATCAAGCCAAGATTTTGTGTTTCAGCAAGATGGTGCAGCGTGCCATACCTCAAAAACGGCTATGAAATGGAGGGAAGAAAATAATGTACCACTTTTGAAATGTCTTGCAGTCCAGATCTGTCACCTACTGAAACTTTGTGGCACAAGATGAAAAAGGTTCTACGACATCATCCCGCTCGTACAATCACCGAACTGAGACAAAGGCTTCAAGAAATATGCGATTGTTTTACAGCAAATTTTTGCCAAAATTTGGTTAACACTATGCCCCAAAGAATTTCAGCCGTAATAAAAAATAAAGATGTTACCTAATGGTAATCTTTCAATTGTTGCTTTGTTAACTTCGCGCACTTATTCGCACATTGTTTATTTGTTCAGATGTTCTATTAGTTATAGGTCTAACTGATTTCAAATATGTACTTTTTACGACTAGAGTGTATCTAAAATGTTTTTGAGAAAATAAATTGTTTTAGAATAAAATGGTTTCGCTATGTTTAGTTTATAAAGGCATATTTTGGTACAAATCTTGAAGTGGGCCAGCTGAAGTGGGAGGGGCTCCCGACATACAGGGTGGCCCATCCATGTGTGGATGAAATATTACTCATAAACAAATACATCTTGGGAAAATCTATTCATGGTATGTTATACATGACATTTGAGAGCACGTTTCTAAAATATTGGCCATTATACAGGGTGTCCCAATTTTGACCTACATATCAAAGTTGTGGTTTTTTAAATGAAATGCCTCAAATTTTATTGCATATTTGGATAAACCAATTCAAAATAAGTAGATTGATGTAACATACTATGGGGTTTTGGTAATTAGCTACTGAGATGTAAGATGTTTTGTCCAGAAAAACCGTTCACTTGGGCAACCCCTCAATCTGCCATTTTATACTTTGGAGTGATGAATTTTATACAAAAAAGAACTTACACACCTCAGCTTTTGTTTTATTTGTTACTTTTTTTAATAATCATTTTTGCTCATACAGGGTACGCGAATTGTACTTTTTCTCAAAAATTTCAAATGCACCACCTTGTATATTTGTGCAAATCTGGATTCAATATTTTGTAAGCTTTTTTTTGGTATGAAGTTTGATTCAGATAAAGTCACTAGATTTTGAATTATTAAGCTTTTAATAGAACAACACACCAAAATTAAGGAAAAAAATCACATCATCCATGGAAACAAAAGACGAACAGTGGGCTAGTTCCATATTGCCCCTAAGAGTACAGATTTGACTTAAAAACTAATAGCAATAAGAACAGTATAAATCAGCTTCAAGAGTAATAGAGAAAAACGACTATAACAACAACATAAACAACTACCACTAGTCAAGACCTAATCTACAAAAGCTGCTAGAAAATATCTCCACCATGTTGGATACACAGCCGTAGTCTTTGGATAAATGACCGTTACACATCCCTCAGCATGTGTTCCCTTGTTTTCAGAAAAGCATCCTTAATCATTTCCTTCATATTTTCCGGGGTAGATGGTGAATATCTATAACGTAGCCCCATACGAAGAGGTCCATCGGAGTCATATCTGGTGATCTAGGAGGCCAAGATATAGGCCCATCACGACCGATCCAACGATTATTACTCCAGGTGTCCAAATAGTTACGCACACGATTATGATAATGCGCAGGTGCGCCGTCATGTTGGAAGTACATATGCATCTGAGCTTGCAGGTTGACATCCTCCAAAAGCAAAGGCAAATACTCGATCAAAACATTTAAGTATTCTGTACCTGTTAATCTGTTGACATTCAAGCTCCATTTATTCTGGAAATCTATTTGCCTAACCTAGTAATGGTTTTCCGTCGCATAATAGAGCATGTTATGCCTGTTGACAACACCCATGCTGTTGAAAGTTGCCTCATCGCTAAAAATAACCTTATCCAGATATGTAGTGTCTTCACTCACTTTATTCAGCATTATTCTACTAAGCTCCATTCGAGCTGCGAAATCCTGAGGACGAAGGCCTTGACGCAAGCATAGGTGATATGGATGGTACCTACGCTTGAGAATAATCCGTTGGACAGAAGTTCTGCATATATCAGTTTCTGCTCCAATTTGCCGTGCACTTAAATGGGGATTTTCCTGTAACTTTAATAGAATCTCCAACTGATTCGCCTCATTGGTGACACTTGTATTATTTATACATTTTTTACTATATTCCAGTGCTACACTTGATTCAAAACGTTCTCGTAGTGTGGAAAACGCTTCCGGCCTTGGATGTCGCATATTAGGGTACCGTTGCTTATAAATGAGAGATACTAGGAAACTATTTCTTTGGGCTTCGCCCAAAACGAACACCATATTCTCCATTCCTTCTTTAGAAAAAATCATTTCAAACACGTTTTTATTATAATACTCAGAAAGCTAATTTTGACAGTTTGTAGCTAATCGACAACTTATTTGTTTCCAAGGATGGAGCGATATTTTAGGGAATTAAGCCGTTCCATAAAGGACGTGCAATAACTGAAAAAATAGCCATAAAAACCCTTATGTGTCTAGTATCAAAAAAAGCTTATAAAAAATTTTATCCAAACTTGCACAAATATACGGGGTGATGGATTTGAAATTTTTGAGAAAAACTACAATTTGCGTTTCGAAAACGTAACAAATAACATAAAAGCTGAGGTGTGTAAGTTTATTTTGGTTACAGGATTCAGCAGTCCAAATTTCTAAATGGCGGACTGAGAGGTTGCCGAAGTGGAGGGTTTTTATAGACAAAACACCCTATGTCTCAGTAGCTAGTTACCATAACCATATAGTATGTCATATCAATTTTTGTCTTTTGAATTGGCCTATCCAAATATGCAATAAAATTTCAGGCATTCCATTTTAAAAATCACAACTTTGATATGTAGGTCAAAATTGAGACACCCTGTATAATGAAAAATATTTTAGAAATATACCCTCAAATGTCATGTATAACATTTAGTAAATAGATTTTCTCAAAATGTATTTGTTTATGAGTAATATTCCGTCCCCACATGAATGGGCCACCCTGTATATATATATGAATGTGAATGTTTAATAGATG
Source organism: Acanthoscelides obtectus (assembly GCA_963669975.1). NCBI lineage: Eukaryota > Metazoa > Arthropoda > Insecta > Coleoptera > Chrysomelidae > Acanthoscelides > Acanthoscelides obtectus. Next base: position 77,832,255 of record CAVLJG010000001.1, on the reverse strand, counting down.
CGTAGAATTGTTGGGGCTAGAAACGTATGAATATACTATAAACTGAGATACACTTTCACTTTCACCTCATACAACCCAAACCCCTAATTTTCAGTCACTATGAATATGTTTATTAAATGAATTTTTAATAAATTTTCATTTTTTTGGACTTGGACCAACTTTGTAAAACGATAAATCTTCATCCCTAATCTTGTGTGAAAATTTCACCAAAATCATAGCGTTACTTCTCAAGTTATAGACATAATATGCCGTATCCAATTTTTTTCGCAATCACGATACTTTCTAGTTGGTGGCGTATGAAGTAAAAACAAACTAATAAAAAGTTTAGGGATCTTCTGAGATCCTTGATTTTGCAGACAACGTAGTCGCTATTGAGCAAATTTTTAATACCTCCAACGCTTATTTTTCAGAAGAACAGTAGTAACCTTCTCCAAAGAAATTTTAGATCAATAAGAAATGCGGTAAATGATCAATAATTCGAATTAGATAAAAAGTCGATACAAATACAATCTTTATCAAGTGAGGTAACTAAATCTTGCAAAGTGCTCAGATAACTTATTTCAAGAAGGGACGCAGGCTCATTGTCAGTGACACCTGACTACACATTTTAAAGAAGTTTAGCTCAGCCGCAACTTATGAGTTACGCATCCCGGATAATTCGCGAGCAATTTTTATGAGTTACTATTGCCCTCTTAGATAGCTAGGTTATAGGGATGTCTTCAATTGACATCATCATCTGCTAGATGGTCATAGCTTACTTGATTATCAGGTAGGAAAAACATATCTGGTGTGATTCAGTCATAGCAAAAGTAGCCAATCTTCTTGTGAAAAGCTGCTTCCACATTTCTACTTCTTACGCTTAGACTGTGTCAGATGGGCAAATATGAGAGTAATTTAGACATCACAGTTAAACATTTTGGTAATTAGGGGGGATGTACATCACTCAGAGACATCTGAAAAGAAGCAGATCCACCTAAAACATAACATGCGACATTTCACAATAGCTTTGTAGTGATGCCACTTGGTATGCTGATAGTGTATATGCATACATTCAACTTCAAACATAACATCACGCCTAGCATATGTTCTGCTCGATCAGGTAGAAACAGTCGGATTCCAAAACTAATGGCTGTAATAGTCGGATAGCTGGATCGAAAGACAGATAGATATCTAACTCAACACCGAAACAGGTGCTATGTATAACCACGGTGTCTGATCTACTAGAGTAATCATACAACCATGAGTCCGCATCAGAAATAGACGTTCCGCGTCTGAAATTAGTCCGCCGAATAAACAGTCTTTGAAAATAGATCAGCAGTGATATTTGGGAATTAAGTTCGTACTCACCACGACATGTTGCTTGCTATTGATGAAACAACCAGCCGCCTGTCACTACTACGGGGTGTTACGCTTGGGATACATTGAGTCGGTACAAAATAGAATTCCTTGGCATTTTTTCAGCATAGATTTTGTAAGAATACACGTGAGATAACACATTCGTCTTTAAAAAATTGACACACTGAAAAACTTTAAAGGAAGGAAATCATTAAGGGTCACATTTATAGACATTCCTTGGATTTTAAACAGACAATAACCCATCCACAAAGGACCCACAATGATGTATTTCACATTTACATTCCACAGTGGGCTGTAGCAGTTAGCATTACAGATTTCCAAAATCGAGAGATTAAAAATAAAATGAGATTTGCACGTTCTCGACATCTAAACTAGAAGAAAACTAAATTTGTTCAAGATGAACCCGTAGTTATCATATTAAATCAAGAAAAACTTAATAAATCACCTGGTACAGCTACAGCAACCAATTTTTTCTCTATTTGAGCCCGGACACTTTGCGACTAGGGACTAGGGCATAATAATCAAAAAGTCCAGTAGAGGGTGCGCGCAGTATTGCTTAAGCCAAAAAAAATCGCTGAAGAGACGTGTTGAACATTAAAGTTGTTAGTAGGAAGAAAATGGGATTTTTTTAAACCCTATATTTATTGAAAATTGACTGTTTGTTAAAGAATATGGATTCTGCAATTCTATCTTTGTCTTGAAAAAGTTTATTTATCAGAATTTTATATATCAAGGACAAAGTCAATGATCTAGTTCGGTCACCTGTTACAAACCTATAAAAAATAGATTTCTTGTAGCTATAAAAGCAATAAAATATTCAGTAACTGCTGTCACATCAATCTAGATATTGTATCAGCTCAAATGAAAGAATACTTTTTATGAAGTAATTCTTTATCAAGTATGGGAATTTGGGGAACATCTTACAAAATTCGTATAAATTTTGGCTAGTTTGAGAAACGTTTTAGAAGAAATCCACCCTATTCATTACTTCAACAACGCCTTCACATTGGTGAAATTTGTGCCATAGGCGCGTTTTTGATTTCCATGGGTCGATAGTAAAACGGGTCTAAGTGCCATGGGAAAATAATAATTTTCTACTACAGTCAAAATCACGAAAGATGACTGTTACGTCATACTATAAATTGTACTGAAGTTATCAATGCACGTACGTCGATGATAAAATCACAATGTCGGGAACATAATCTGACAATGAATTTATATTATGATTTTGCGAACTTAGGTTATTTCACTGATTATTTTTATTTTCATTTTATTTCATAGTTTAAAGTGATACCTCAATAATAATTTTAGCGGGGAGTTTTTGTTTTGAAAAAACAGTTATGAGCAGAATACACCTTAAGAGAGGAACATTAAAGACCAAGGTATTATTCGAAAACAACCCAACCTGCTTTAACATAACCTAACTACTCGTCTTTCAAATATGATCGATCACGCAACAAGAAAACATCGTCTTTCTTTGTCGGATACATGCAAATTAGCAACACAGTTTGTTTAGACAATTAAATTCTGTTTGTCTCTGTCTAACATATTTGAAACTTAATAAAAAATATTGACAAATCGCTGTCGTTTATCTTTACTACTAACTAAAATGATGACGTAATCGTCATATTTCGTGATTTCGACTATATGCACTGGAAACTATAATAGAATCGGTCATTTCAAAGCCTACTGAAGCTTATTTCTTCCAACAGGTCTTTCCGATGAAGACGACTTCTTATGTCACATTCATATATTGGACTAGCACATTGACCGAGGCCGGGGTGAGTCAATGTTGACGCCAACTTGTGTTACTTATTCTAGACACTTAAGTCAATACACACCATCCTCCGAAGCAACAAGTCAGTGAATGTAACATCTAGGCAGCAGTGGTGGCCGCAGTAGTAGACTCTTCGGTCTCCCGATCAGTCGCCGTGCGCTGTGCGGGTTCGAGTCCCGTCCCAGGAGAAATTTTTCTCTTTGCTATGGATGTTGTGATTGTCCGTAGGTGGTAGACGGTCTCTGACTGTCGAACGCGGAGGTACCACCCGGCGGATCTCGTAGGCGGAGCCAGAATGTGTGCATGATGCATGCACACATGTTCCCTCGCCAGAATCCGTGTGGCGTTCTCCCTTTCCCATGTATCCCCCTATAGCCCCACGGTACCCAATGGATGCTTAGGCCTTAGGTCTTCGTGGTAGTTGGAGTATACAAAAAAAATCTGAAACTCATCTTGTGGCTGTCTCGTTGATCAGTATCTATACTCGGCTGGCCGCCAAATAAATCCACAGACGTAGGAATATAAATTTACCATCGTTTCAGTTGATTCGATATTGCTTCGGTTGTTCTTTGACAATATATTTATTGACATAGTTGTTTTGAATCGAATCGGTAATTTAGAAACTACGTAACTAATATTTCTTCCAACATATTTTACTGCAAGATATTAACACATTAATTTTTTAAAACATGTGACATGTTAATAAGCTAACGCTTAAATGTAATTTTCAATAATGAGCTACAAAAAATATGATTAACATGATTATATTGCCTAAATTTCATACAACTGACCCTTTCATTCAACATAATCAAAGAATAGTTTTTTATTTTGTGTTCAAAATAGTTGTTGATGAACTGTGAAGGTTAATCGACATTTCTATCATTTAAAACCCAAGTATCACATCAAGCCAAGAAAACTGTGTGACTTGTGAGGTTTCTAAAATGACTGATTCAATTATTATACACTCAAAAATGAAATTCATACAGCTTTACAATAATTGCACCAAAACATTTGACAAAATGCCGATATGAGAAAGCTAAAAATAGGTACACCTTGTTGAAACAGGGCACGTGCTTACTTCATGCGATGCCATTTTAATCTAATACCTTAGAAATGTGGTGATAAAATTTTTCCCGGTAAAGTTGTATTAAAATGCCATAAATCTGAGCACGTATCTCTTGTAGTCGGGGACCGGGGATGATATACCTTGTCTGGAGGCTTACGAGCTCTGGGATCAGGGGAACTGGGGAAATGTGATAGGACATGCACTCGCTCTCCTTCAAGATCCAATAACCCCTATCGCTCTTAAGGATTGACGGTTAATCTCAGTCAGTTTACGTACTAGAATTCCGTCAGGGGCGGAATCAGAGTGAGAGTAGAATTAGACATGTGGAAGAAATGAGTGCAGCATCTTCTCAAGTAAACGACTTTACTAGTAACATAGATTTCGTCGATTGACAGCAGCTTTGTGTTTTTTGGAATCTGAGCAACTATCCTCTATTCAGCATATACGGTCTATCAAAATAAGACAGCTCAAAGTGCCATCTATCCCCAGAATCGACTACTGCAGAAGCAAAACAGTAGCTTCTCAGTTGGAACTTCAGATCAGTTCACATTCTACAGTTGGGTTGCCATTGTGGCAGCTAGAAGCCGCCGTTCCTGGTGGTATGGTACATAAGTTCTACTCGTCTGTGGTCGGATGGATGAAAGCTATATTACCAGCTTACTAGCTTATTCATCTGTAAGTTACTTTGTAACTTGTACCAAGTACAATAGTACGATTGCCCGAGTAGATTGACTCGAGTCCGTACGTATACGTACTGAGTGATAAAGGAAACAGAACAACCTCTAAATTTCATATTGCTTGAATTAAAGTTTCCATACAGTTAGTCATAAACAAGAGGAAGTCGTGATTAGGTTTTGGAATAAAAACGTTGTCTTATCGCCGAATGTCCTTGATATGGCTCACCCATATGCGGCATAGAGCCGTATACATTCGTTCAGTCGCCAAGGTAGGTGTGTTTCTGAAAATGTGATTTATGACTTCTTGAGGTATCTCATCCCAAGCTAAACGTCTTTGGTTCCGAAGACCTGCTAGGCTTAATCACTCTTATTCCCACTTTATCCCACACATGTTTAATGGGCGGAAGATCTAATTATCTAAGATGACAGGAGAGGAAGTTGTCACTCTAACGTTATGGGGACAGGTATTATCTTGTTGGAAAATAAGGTTGTTAAGCGGTTCGAGATATCTCAAAAATTGAAGTTTCAGTACTTCAAGTACCTCCTGGGTATGCCTCTGCGCCGTTATTACCGGATCTAATAAAAAGTATTGTCGATCTATCTTCGAAAGACGTTAAACCAAAGCAATAGCCAGCCGTGTACAGTGCGTGACCAGCACGTTGATATATTTAAAAAAACTGGAAGCATAACTGTTATTGGGCAGACTCAGTCGAGCTCATATACAGAACCAATCCCAAACCAGAAAGGTGGAGTGGGAGACGACGGCGGTGCATGCAGCTTTGCCGTTAACTATGAGTGACTATGTTTAGTTTGTTAAGGTTTGGTGATAGATGAACTACAGAAGTGACATGTGAAATGGCGCCTAAAGCCATGATAGCTACAGTATGGTACACACGAAGTTCAACTAAAAACTTTACATTACGTTTTTCTTCGCGATTCCTCTGCCTAAAATCAATGTTGAGTCATAATCCAAATTTTCTTGCTCTAGGTACTGTTTAGGAAATCATGATACAGGGCACGAGTCAGAAAGCGTCACGAAAAGAAAAATACGTATTTTAAGCTTATAAGCTTGAAGGTCGTGCAGACCGTTCTGTAGGAGATACGCTTGGGGCACCATGACACATAGTCACTTCTAGTTTTCGTCAAAGGAAACATTTCCAGAACTTGGTGAGAACTGTTTATTTTGCCAAATCCAAGGGAGAATTGGATAGTTCAACCTAGCGAAGTTTCACTTGTGTTGGACAGAAGGTCAACACTTGCATCAATAAAACCAAACTTTACAATTATTTCGGAGAAATTTGCCAATATGATTAGATTACAGTAGCAATTTTAATCATTATTTCCGTTATCTATTATTTTCTTATTACCTAGCTTACTCTTTTTGTGTTCTGACTTTTACTATGACAACAAACAACGAGTTATTCTCAAACCGGGAGCAGCGAGTTGCTTAATACGAGGTCTGTAAATTAAGTGATTTTATTATTTTTTTATTAAAATATAATTCTATTGTATTGTCACCCTCAAAATAACTCCATTCTGAAGCCACACAGCGCTGGAGACGGTTCTTCCACTCCTCATAGCAGTGCTGGAACTCCGATACTGAAATACCCTTCACCTGGTCGGTTCCAGCCGTTTGAATGTTTTTGACTGTCTTGAGTTCCCATGAGGTGATTTTTTAACTTCGCAAAGAAAATAGCCACAAGGACTCACATTGGGCGAATAGTGACGCTGAGGAGTCACAGCTATATTGTACTTTGACATTGTGCAACACCCAGTTGTTCTTAATCTGATGAACGGTGGTGAGAGTCAAGTTTCTCTTCCCCGATTATTCTGACTGTCGACCGACGATCTGAAGGCACAACATCCCGGATTCGATCTGTATTTTCATCGGTTCATAGACATTAAAGCCCTCCGCATCGTGGCTCATCTTCAATCGAGTATTTCCCTTCTGAAATACGTTAAACCACCGAAAGATCTGAATTCTTGACAAAGCCTTATATCCGTAGGCCTGCTGAAGCTTAGCAAGAGTTTCCGTTGCACTGTGTTCAAGTCTGAAGCAAAACCTCATAGCACACAGATGCTCGAAATTGATGTGATCCATTTTTAGAACACAACAAAAAAAATTGTCTCCCAAAAATAATCGGTACGGACAACCAAAGGACTCGAGCGAATTCAAACGTGTACTGAAGGCGAATCACATATTCCCCTATCTCCCCGCCCAGCCCGCCGCGTCCTACTTCATAACTTAATTAATAGACCTCGTATAGCAGTGCGTATTAGAACAGCTCAATTAATATAAATGAACAATTATTAATCATTAATATTTTCGTTCGAATCTTTTTAATATTATTACCATTTAGTTTCTGTTAGTTTATGTTTTACTTAATTTTCTTTTTTCTTTTGTTCTGCAGGTAGCGGCTCCTGAATGCTAGTTTCCTAACTTCTTCCCCTTTTTCTCACCAGTGAGTCCATATGAAACCATTACGAACTCGCCAAGCGTCACGACTAAGCCGATATTCGCAATGTGGCTGCCAATCAGAGCATGTACGTCATTTACCCGGCAGATGAAGTAGTCTATCTGTCGTATGGTCGCCTTATGTACGTGCCCCTAGCCCCGCAACCGAACCAGAGCCAGCAGCAAGAGGAACCCCCAGTACCAGAGGATCCACCCCAAGTACCCACGACACCAGCGCCATCTGTAGCGACCAAATCAAAGTCAAGAAAGTCCACCGGCAGCGACCAATCGCGAACGTCGTCCATTGACAGACCGGGCACCAGCGGGTACAATTCGTTGGATAGACCGAAGCGATCCAGTGTTGAAAGTGTTCCTAAGTCGAAGCCGAAGTTACCGCCTATTCAGATTGGGTTAGATGAGTTTCAATCATTGGGTTGAGAGTTCGCTTCAGTACGAAGAACATGTGCCAGTCCATCAGATCAGGCTAACTAAACAAGAAAAAATTGCGTAGACGGATTGTACAAGAGAATTATATTCTTAAGTGTAAATGGAAACGTGGTTCGACTAGAGTCACAAAAAAGTTTTCTGGGTAACTTTTTTAATAAGTGTCCAATTTGGTGAAATGACTTTTCCGCGTCTATTCAAAAATCTATGCAGCATTGGCCTAAGTTATCGGTGGACGAGTTGTAGAGGAGTCGTTTAAAGTGAGATCTCATATGTATAATCTGCTGCAGCTAGACACCTCCTGAAAAAACTACCATTCATTAACCTCAAAAAACCTTTTTAGATAATTATGGTGGCAATAATCTCATATGCTATTTTCCACTTTAATAGGTGTGTTCACAGGTTGTCTCGCTCTAAACCATATCTAAAACACAAACTATTTACACTAGATACGTGATATATTTAACATAACGGTACTAATACACTTAAAACTTTTGACAACCGGCTAATGATGATTGCAAAACATTGTGGATCAGAGTCTATCTAAAGTTCCCATACCAGCTGCAACGCGATCCAACGATTGCCGATGCGAACTGTCCCTTACGCCGCCTCCTAACCTCAATAAGCTTAATAGCAAATGTTGAATTTCAGCAAATTGCGTGTATAACGTGTAATTTTGAAGGTGCTTCACTCTAAAAGCGTTTCATACCTTAGTTTTTTTGTTGTATAGAAAAAAGGTTATTTTATTCAATTGTGACGGTTATTACAAAATTGCTCAACAAACTGTTTTGTATCTCTGGATGAAGAACCTTTTCATATACCATCAAGAATATATTTTTGTTGTAAAATGCGCTAAAAGTTTTTTTAAAATACTTGATACTTTAACCTACATTGGAAAGTGTTTAACTGGTACCAGCAAAATGAATCATTTGCAGAATCAAGAACATAGTTAACTTCTTTTGCATCAAACATCTTTGCGAAAATCAAAGGTGCTCCAGTCTTGGCCTGAGAAACAAGGTTAAAAATCGCTTTAAAATGAAGTTATCTCAAAATACTCTTTGAGGTCTTGTACAGCGCGACTTAAACATTACTTTAGATACTTGGGTACATCAAAAACTATAATTTTTAACCGAGTCTGGAAGCATTGAATCTATCCATTCTTAGGAGCTTTCAGACATTAACTCGCGAACCTTACCAGTAGCTTTTTTAGTTCATATTAAAAAAAAAAACATTAAAAAAATTGTCCAGGCGAAACAAATTCTAGTTTATCCAAGACGCTGGTTTAAACAAATTGGGTTTCAGTAACCGTGCGGTATATTCAATGCTCAAAAACTCGGTTTAAAGTTTTTGAGGTAACAAAGTATAAAGTTCAAGTTACAGCCTTGCTCTACAAGACCTTGAAGAGGCTCTTAAGATTGGTTTAAATTGAAGCGATGTCTCACCTTGTTTGTTAGGTCCGAATCGACGAACTCTTAAATTCAGTAGTCTGTCCATAAAGTATAATTTGAATCAGTTGTTTGAAACAGAATCGATTGCAACTTTCTTATATATAGTATATAGTACGATGCATTATGATACTCTTTTCTAGCTTAGTGCTTGTCTACAGAAGGGGACCTACTTTGCTAGTCTTTGTTCGATATTTAAACAGGTATTAGCAGATACTGTTCAAAGTAAAAATATAGGACACGAATTGACAAAAAAATAATGAAAAAGTTTTTCGTTATTTGATTTTGTTTTATGTTGCGTTATTGTAAGTATGTAAGCTTGCTATTGAAAAAGTGCTCCATACGATTTTGTGCCATCTTAATATTAGTATGCCACCACGTATTGATATACTGCATCAGTTAGTAAAGTACCAACAAATTCGATTATATCAGAAGGAGCCAAGCATATTTGTTTACATTGCATTGCTTCTAGCCTAAATTGCGCAGTTTGCAAGTTCTGCAACAAATATAATGTACAGCAATCATCTAACACAGCATTTATCTGCAAATACTCGCATAATCGAAAAATAACTCTAAAAATACGAATTTAATGACAGAATTCTCAAAAGAATTACTTATTTCAAGAGACTTTGATCCTCACTACAGACTATGAGAGTAAGGAGACAAAGACATCCTTGACTGGCCCCTTCTATCTAGTCTGAATTCGTTGGTAAAATACAACTTGATGCACGCTGAAATCCCCAACGGTATGAAATTTTAATTTACAGAAAACTTTCCAGCTAAAAGTATCAAACGATTGGACCTTATGGATCGCTAACTGCTCTTCCACTCATTTAGCCTCTGCCGCTTTTGCGACTTATTGGTACCAATTAAGCCCTTACATGCATGTTTTCACACTGTAGCCAACTCTTTACCAGTTCAACAATCAAATGCCATAAAGCTATCTGCAATTCTGATTATGCATTACGATTAATATAGGAATATTTGGTGAAAACTTCATTTTAGAATTGGAATAGGTTTCCCATCTGTGAGTTTTTTTTCGGTCCTGTCTGGACAAATCTTTGTGTATCCGGCCTTTCAATCACGGAGGAACGAATTGGTTGAGTTTGCTGAACTTGTCGGCTTTATAAAAAACTATCTCTCCTCAACTATCACAAAGGCATCCGCTCTTCAATTTTCAATCGCAGCAATCTCCCTTTCTCCGAGACAAACATCTTCCTGAACATGAATCATGCAACCTTTCTTACATAAACGCTGCATCTACACTTGATGTTAAAGAAAATCAGGTTCGCCTTTGACGGCAAAATGTCCGGCCAGATATAGTGCCAAGAGATGGAAACTCTGGGTGGGATCCCATATTGGTCAAGGCATCCAACTAAAACTGAGATATCACTTAAATATTTATTTGAATAAAATCATACGAGTTCTTGAGTTGGAACTACGGTTAGATATCAATTTTCAGTTAAATTACCCCACTGTAGGTAAAATATAAAGCATATACATTGCTCATATTATTGTACAGCTTATATTACATTTATTTCTGTATCGCGTTTTCCATTATATATAAAATAATTATGATGGTACATTACAAACTAATATTTTAGTGGCAACAAAGCTCAATCGGTATTTCCGGTAAATACTAGTATGTAAATTCGTCATTTACATTGCACCACAGGGTGATAAAACCATATTGACATTTTATATTTGGTTATTTCTGGTGCATCAAGCGGCACATCATAAAGCTCACATTTTATCGAACGATAAGTTTTATGTGACCTATATCCAAAGCCCGACTGCCTACAATCCAATTGTGCTTGAATCATTTAGGAATCGAGATCGTCTACTCGTAGAAGACAATTCGACATTGTTTAAAGTAAACTAGAATATCAGAAAAAGTGGTCAATTTATCAGATGATGAGGAACAAAGAAAAAGCAGAGTTTACACAGAGGAATGACTGCGAAACTCTCCCACTGAGATGCAGACGCATAAAGGATCACACTGGAAATCGGTTCTACTTAACAACTTTACGAATGTGAGTGTATAATTCAAAAACATTTCCACAGCATAGAAAGTGCACATCATGTCCATACTGTTCAAGAGAAGCAACACATTTAGATCGCCAGAGATGAGCAATATAGCTAATTCTTACAACGTGCATTAAAATGGCCCGGAGTCGTTTCTGCCGATTATAGAAGATCTACAAAAAATTTAAGCTTGATTAAGAGATCCATAAATTTATATCCTGGCCTGTTTGTGGGTTGCTTAACACGAATCTGTTATCAGAATTATTATATTTCAAGATACAAATTTTCTCAAAGGTGGTTTATTTCATCGATATCAGTGTTTCAGTCAATACAAAATGATTTATAAACATTTCATTTTTGAGCCATTGAATCGCAGCGTGCTGTAACATTAGCAATGTTGTTTCATGAGTAGTCCGTTCCTAGCGACTTAAACGAGTCACTTATTTTCTGTGGATAGCATGCTATGAGGCCCCAGCTCGTTACTATGCATTCAATTTTTCCTTCCTACGCCACGGGGCAACGAAGCAATCATGAAAAATTTCGAAAATGAGATGACATGTACATCACGAAAAATCACGTTAGTCATTTTCGTCGGTCTGTTTGTCTGTCTGTCTGCCCGCTAATCATTAGACCGCCTATAATTTGGGAAGTACCACAAGGTTTCGTTGAAATTCCTATACAAGGTCACTACTATGCCAAGAACGAAAGAGCTCTTCAGTTTTTGAAAATTGGTCTGGTTCAAATTCGGGGGGCTATATATAATTTTTTATACGTTCCCAAGTCTGGCAATTATCTGCACTGTTTACCCATGTGATATTTCACAAATCATAGATTTTGCAGTACAAATGCCGTTGAAACTCGATGATGATAGAGAAAAGTTTTCCATCCACGTACTCCTGCTGTGTAAGCTCCCTGCCTGGTATACCGCAGACGTGGAAACGAGCACCACTACCAGATGGACAGTAACTACCGGTATTTGATGTTCAATTTCTCTGTTGTACATGGTCGTAGCTGGACTTTTCTCGGTGGATTTAAATTGCGCTAACCGATGACGGCGTTGCTGAAGAAGTGAAAAGTCAACCTACTTACGTCAGTTTTTGTGAACTTCACAGCGTCGTTCACCAGTTAAGAGAAACCGATTTTCAGTAGCGTTTTTTGGAAGCTCGCATCTGCATAAAGAAGTCCCATGGGACATTTTACTTATAGAACTCTCAGACAATCTAGATACATGTGGTCCATGTTTTTATCGCATCCTTAATTCCGAAAAACATTACCTAATATAACAATAATAAATTCATATACAAAAGCGTTCGCTTAAGAAACGTTTGATGTAACGTACTTTCCAAAAAATAATCAGAATTGCAGTTGTAAATGCAACAAGTCTAAGTTCCTTAAACCCCAGGTCATTGGAGCGGTCAAAGACTACCAGAACCCCAGAAGGCGTTTTAAGTACAGGAAGCAACAAGTCTAGCAAATCAAGCAAACAGAGCTCGGGTTCATCAAAGTCCCGCAGCCAAACTGGAGCTAGCAAGGAAAAGCTTGCAGTGGAAGCCTCATCATCAACAGTCCGACCAAGGACATTCTCAGACACAAGGACGATAAAGACAGCCCCAAAAATTGACAAGCTGAGCAGTAATTCGTTCCGATCCACCCTGAGCACCCCGGAACATACTCCGGTACGTCCGGAGAGGAAGCGGGAGAGGCCTCCTCCGGGACCCTCCCCTTCATCGGAACACCTCAGGGTGGAGATCCCCAGGAGCGACATCATCAACACCCGCAGTGACCGGTGCGAGAATGTGCGGTGCGAGAAACCCCCAGTGAAGCGCGAAAAGTCGCCAGTGCTCCGGTTCTTTCGCGCGCAGTCCTCCAGTCCGAGGAGCGCGGGTCGCGACAAACCCTCCTCGTTCGATTTCGATGTGTCCGGCAGGACTTTCAATTCTGCGGGTGTAAGACTGAAGCCCAAAGTGGGATCCGACTCTAATCTGTTGACTGGAAAGAGTGCACTGTCGTCAGGTGAACGTTCACGAGTGTGTTGAGTTGGGTGATGCTTTCGCCATATAAAGACGCTTTATCGCGGTGTGGACTTTAGCCTTCAAGGTGTGTCTTTCAGGTTCTGTTAACAATGGAGTGTGGTGTGGTGTGTACTAACAGCATGAATATTTGATAGCTGCCAATATGGCCAATACATCAGGCTTCACAGAGGTCGAAGCGATTAAATGTAGTCTGGCAAGATCCATTGTTCTCATTGAAGGCTAAATAGTTTAGATTGCTTAGCTCTTTCCGCCTCGAAGCTGGCCTCACCAACGAATTAGATTAGGAGCCAAGACACATTGCGCATTGCATTGTTTGTCACCAAAAGGGTGTAGTTTTAGTGGGACCTTCTGCTTCAGCGTATATTTCTCTCTCTGAAGAAGATATAGCCAATCGTACTGGGTGCTCTTACACCCAGCATAGCAGAAATCCGGATTCTTGGCTAAAGGCAAATATCTAGTTAGGTATAGAATGGAAATTACTCCTATCATATCATTAACAAGCTTGTTTTAAGTTGTATATTTAATTTGATTTTTATAGTTCTTTCAGAGCCTACTGTGCCTCCTTGACAGAATCTGTCAGCACTAAAATGAGAACGTAAAATTACTACATAGAACATGAAGGCAAAGATCTTTCTCAAGCACCTTTAGATTCAAAACTCAAGTAGATGAGATTTAGAGCTAGTTTCAGTTGGCCCCTTTCAGTATATAATGCTACAACGGTGACCAGTTGGATGTAGAATTAAGTAACGTAAATGCTATATAGCAATTAAAAACTTCAAAATCAGCACTAACACGTATTGAAAATAGGGCAGATGGTAAAACGAGAGTATATTACACAAAGGGGATAGCAATTACAAAAGGAAAGCCTATATCAAATTAAGCAATAGTTGTCTTTTTTGTTCTTTTCTGGATACAAATTGGTTGAGTATCCCTGAAGGAAATATCTAATTAATATTCTTCAGCCTAATTGATGGACCATGAGTTTTTACTTCCAGGTTTTTCCTGATTTGTCCTTGGATCTGAAATGCGCAGATGTTTTACTTCGTCTTCTCAAGGAAAAACGGTTGTGTCTTATATTATTCCTCGCAGGATAAACGGATAAACCTTTTAGACGCCCATGTACTATTTCTCGCATAGCAGATCCGTAGATAATGCACAAGCGGTATCTGTGGTCAAATAATGTATAACAATTAACTGATACGTTACAACAACAGTTCTGGGTGAGTTTTCGCGTTTTCATGTGATTTTTGGCTTTTTTGAGACCAGTACGATGTGTGGAGGGCTGGACGTCCTTTTGGGAATGGCCTATTGTAGTAACACACTGCATAGGAATAGATAAATGAAAGAAAAAACAAAAGAAGTTTCACCTGGAAGACAGATCAACAAAATATGTTGTTCAAAGTGAGAATTGTACTTGAAAAAGGTCGCCGTTGGGACCGAATTGTCGTAGAAAAAAGAGAAATTTTAAATCTATATTGTATGTGGATAGACAAAAATGAGCGACGATTCTAAGATTATCCCATCAACTAGCTCTTATACTTTATTAATATTGGGTAACTTAGCATTTAGGCCTTGACTTTATGTCGTCATACGCATAAATAGGTATGTATATTCAAACACATATTATCGAAATGTCCCATTGCATTTTAAATATGCGCAACTTGAAATACAACTCAGGCAAAATCTTACGTTTTTATTTGGTCTTGCAAAAAGAATGCTTATTCGTTGCCAAATAGCCGTAATAATATTGATTATCGTAATCTGACTGATAGAACTTGTTAAGCAATGGTACGAGTACACACGACAATGAATACATACTGAATGCCGACTATCGACACAAATTTTGCTCATCCGTCACAAGTCAGAGGTTTCTGAAAATAAGGACATCGTTCGCTGATTTCGATTTTCTGCTAGATGAATATTGACGAGGTTATTTTGTGTCTAGCAGAAAAACTGCAGATTTTATATACCGTAAATACAATGTGTTTGGTCTCGACATACCGATATTTAAGAGGGGCATTTTTCAGCTATCTTACCTCATCTCCTTGAAATGGTAGCCATTTTTATTTTTACGTTACGATTCCGGTAGTGCATGTATGAAAATTGTAATAACTGAGTACGTAATTGTCACAGAATGATAAATTTGGCGTCATTTGAACGATGACATGTTGTCCTAGCGATTATTGAAAAACTTGTTTTGATACTGACCGTCAAACATACTTAAAAACAGACAAAAACAGAAAAGAACACGGAAGAAAATTTATTATTTTGTGCATTTCCGCACACCATTCAAAAACTAGACTGTGAAGTAGTCCTTTTTTGTGCTAATTCTACAGCTCTTTGTTATCCTAAAGATCAATTTCACCAACAACAGTCCGCTATTCTCCACCTGTAGGGTAACAGACCGTCAGATACAGCGAATGAGCTTCAAGTTTTAGCAAATCAATAGCTATGAAATGTTGAAAACAAAATTCTGTCAAAGTATGAGATGACAACTTGTCATTGCAACATCACCATCTTATTGAATATTAAGAAATTACATATAATTCAGTCAAAATTTTAAGAAATTTTTGAATTAAATTCATGTTTTAATTACCATTGTTGATTTTTTATTCATGTTTATATTATTTTCTTCAATTGATATGTGATACTGGGTGTTTTTTCACGTAAACCTCTTGCAGATAGCCATTAAGCACCTACTTGATGATAGGCTCTACCAAAAGATGTTGCTCGTTTCCAAACATTCATTCATTTACCTGCCGTTCATCAGAACCATTATGGCACCTTAGATTGATATTCCCACAAAACCATTAAGGTTTTTTGATATCCATACATCCATAAAGTTGAATATTTTTCGTTGTTCAGGAACTGAACAAACATCCACACTATATTCACAGCGACTAAGAAATTCCCAAATACATGCCTTAAAGCTACTAGCAAACCTAAAACCTGCAAAAAACTACAAATTTGCCGTATTTTTCTTTTTTCACAAGTACACATTCTAGGTTATATTTATATTAGACATTATTTGAATACAGCTGATTATTGCATTTCAAGGAGTGACGCATGTGTGGGATCTGTCAACTCTTGGTACCAGTGACAAAACATATACTCTGAAGGTTTAATTCCATGCTAATCAATGACAACACGGTGACTTGTGTGGTTGTCAGCGGCCATTTTGTGTGGGGTTGCTAGATTGTGCATTAATATCCTCTTTTACCCTCCTGGTCCCAGTGGAGTAAGTTCCGCCAACTGTTCAAATATACTCTACTATGCTTTATAAGAATATTCGTGACATTGTTCCCAAAATCATTGCACAACACTTGAAAAAATGCAAATGAAAATTAAAAATTATTTCCATGACTCCGCAAAATAGCTCCGTCGGTACCTTGGGTTATACATCTTGACAGTAGGGATGTTCTATACGATCCTATATTTAGAAATATCAATACATTTCACGAGTATCATCATCTTTCGATCCGGACTGTGTCAGAAAGAGTGACTGCCATTTGCCTGCGACATTACCCTGCCAAATCATACATATCTTTCATCATTTTCAAAGAAATTGTACAAAACCTTCAAATTTGTGAAGTTAGCGAGTTTCACTTCATACGTTGTTACCAGACATGCCCAAATCATCAGTTGCTGCCGTGATATTCATCCCGACCACTGCATCCCCACGGCTAGGCGACCTGTATGTTAAATTTGTATTGATAGGGCAGCGGGTTATGCTATAAATCATATGTCACAGTTTTTGTGCACTGATTGCAACGGTTAGATGATACCAAAAATATTTTTATAAATAGGAGATCTTTCCCATTCCGGATCGAACAATCCACCAAAGATGCTTATAATCATGATACCCAGTAAATTTACATGAAAAATCCTCTGTATGTAGGTATGTAAGAGCTTTCTTATATTTGTTCATCAATTTGATGATACAACACATCTGCTACAAATGATCATAATGAGGATAGTAAACTATGACGAAGGTCCACTGTATGTAAAAATTTTCAGATACTTCATTTGCAGTTTGACAACAGACCATGACGGTGTTCACATTTTTCAAATATTCTTCAAGAAGTGTTAACAGTCTAGCTCCAACTATCATAAGTACTATGTTTGTATTCCTACTTTAAATTCAAAACCAACAAATGTAAAAGATTCATGACGCACCCTTCATCACAGGACGTGATCGTCGTTAGACTTGGCAACCCTGCGAGTGACAGATAGATATCTTCGCCAGTCAAAAAGACAAACAATAAACATTACTAGTTTTTATGATTTTTGGACTTAAAAGACATTATTTGTGAAACATTTTTCATAATTTGTTGTGTATGTCCATAGTAATTGCATTATGTATCAGGGAGATGTAGGGATTGACACGTCTTACACATATTATCTGTGTTTTAGGATGGAGAGGATATAATGTTTTTATTGCTTTAAAGAAATTCATTAACCCGTACATTAATAAATGATTACTATTATGATGTAAAGGAATATGAAGAATTGGATGGAATGTATTTTATATTCTATTTTCTTCCAAAATACAGACAAATCCACACTATTCAATAGGTATGTAATGATAACAGGATATTGAACTTGAATTCGAGATTGCTATGCATTAAGAAACGTCCAAATCTGCTGCCAAATTTAACAGCTAGAAAATCGACCTATTATTTGCCGCATTCCCATTGGCTTTTGGGGAGAACTGATTGTTAAATGTAAATTTATAACACAAATCAAAATACATGAAAGTTGACCTGTTTTCTCTTTTCAAAAGCATCATGTTGGAATCAAGAAGTGGTCTTGTTTATAATAAAGTCGAATTTATACAATTTTATTAAATATTTTAATAGAAATCACTGATATTCTGAGACCTTTGACAGCTTGTGTCAAATTGCATTACGATAAGGTATTTTCCCATTGGTCCATAATATTAATGTTGGTGAAATCGGCCCTTAGTGTTCTACATTAAGCAATAAATGCTATCTAACATGGGTCAAAATGCGTGTAATGAAATGCAAGTTGTTTTCAAATTCCTTATACATAAAAATGACAAATCAATGTTTCTTATAGAGAGTTTGGACATGTTTAATGTTACAGAAGCTGTTTAAGATGTCCTTCTTTATTGGTTATGCGCATTGCTGTTCTTAAAACAATGTGTTGTGTTGAGCGGCAGACCATATCCGTGTCAGCCCTAATTTCGTTCGCAGCGGTATGGATCCATTTCAAGGGGGGTGAGGTATGACATTGTAGGAGGTGGATTTGCTGATAAAATTAGCTGGAAAATATCGTCCTCAAATATCGGTATGTCGTGCCAAGCACATTGTATATCTACTAATACCATATCTATCCGCACAATGGATATCCAACAGATGTTTCACGAAGGAAGCGTGATATCTTAATAAAATACCTCCTACTTTCTAACGAGATACAAGTCGCTAATCAAATAAGTAACTTTTCGTCCACCCAGCCAACTGCATTAAATTTAAATTGCTGGAACCAAGAAGCAATTGCTGTTTCTGCGCCGAGAACTGTAAATGCCATCCAGTTAAGTTGATTTCTTAACGCGGATGAGTTTCTCTCGCTGCCGTGAGAGAAGCGTATCATGTGGTTTGACCTATTTCAGCTACAGTTCTACAGATAAACAGTGCTCTTCAGAAAACCCCTACCCATCTTTTGAACGAGTCAAGCTAGTTGGCTAAAATTTCGGGTAAAGAAAGTGATTGATGGAAGCTACATTCTGGCGCTAAAACGACATTTAGAGATTTCAAGATGAAGGCTGGGCTGGGTGCCATCTTGGAATGTTTTTTCGAATGGAATGAGGGACTCTGATACAGCATTTTGAAGCGCCTAATGCGTACTTTATATCTGTATAATGTAAATTTACTAACTTTCAAAATGGACGGCTTTTTGCAGCAAGGAACCAACCCAGAAAAACAATTATTTAGCCATTAGGCTTTAAAGTTTTGTCAATGATAACAAATTCATTGCAGTCCAAACACGATTTTAATTAATGGCATACTAAAGGCTTTAAATATATGTATGGATCTTTTTTACATTAAATGGTATTGCTTGTAACAGTTTATTTTCCTGAAATCTAGATTTTTCATATTTAGTGGGTTGGTTCCTTTCTGCAAAAATCCGTCCAAGTGGTAAACTGACAGACTGTCACGTAGAATGTTTTTGTACATTGAATCGTGTGTAATATATACTCATATATATACAGGGTGGCGCATCGGAAACGAAACAGACCCATTTACTGGCAGCTCAGTTTTTTTTTTGGAAAAACACTCAGACCCGTCGATTTTGTTTTCGAGGGGGACACAGGTTTGACAAAAAATCACGTTAGCACGTGCAGCCCCCTAAGCGGGGGTGACGCCACCCCCAAAATCTTAAATGCAAAGGGGGGTCGAGTAATACCTTATTTTAAAGGTCTTTCAATTCCCTTTATAATGATATAAAATTAATGTACTTCAGTTCAGTAGTTTTGAAGATTTATTGATTCAAAACTTAAATAAAACTAATACATCATCTTTAGTGGAGATCAATACATTTGGCAGCAAAGTAATTTAAAAATGAATAATGTACTGACCCGTTAGGCAAATAAATGTTGAAAATGGCCACCATGACTCTCCATGCAATAATAAAGATTTTGCTTAAAACGTTGCCGCATATTTTGCAATATTTGAGGAGTAATTTAAAGGCACTCATTCACAATTCTTTGTCGCAGGTCTTCTAATGATGTTGGCTGAGTAGCATAGATTTTGCTTTTTAAATGACCCCACATAAAGAAATCCAAAGGTGATAAATGTGGCGATCTTTAGGGCCATTCAATTACACATCTTCTACCAATCCATTGATCTGGAAACATCTGATCTAAATATTGTCGAACACGTAATGCGTAATGTTGTGGGGTACCATCCTGTTGGAACATCAACCTATTCGCAATGTACCGCCGATCATTCTGATTTTTAATTACAGCTGTTAATGCAGGATCTATGGCGTCTTTCAGTAATTCCAAATACATTTCACCGGTCAAATTTCCAAGTCAAAAAAAAGGACCAACTAAATGATCGCCAAAAATACCAACCCAAACATTTAATTTTTGTGGCTGCTGTGTATGAACCTCATGATAAATTCTGGGATTAGAATCGGATCAATATCGGCAGTTATGACGATTTACTACGCCATTTACGAAAAAGGAACATTCATCGGAAAAGCAAGTGTTTAATAGAAAATGTTCATCGTTTATAATTCGTTCACTCATATCTTCACAAAATTGTAATCGTCGATCAAAATCATCTTCATTAAATTCTTGTACCAGATAAATTTTATACGGATGAAAACTATGGGCCTTTAGAATCCGTTGGACAGTACGTCGACTAACACCACACACAGTCTCCAATTTGCGGGTACTTAACGTAGGATCTACATAAACTTGTCCTAAAACCTCCACTTCTATTGCTTCGTTTCAATGTTGCGTTTTTTATTGGCGACTGACCCACTTTCCCGAAATTTAGCTACAAGTTCTAGAACATATTTTCGATGCACGTTACTGTTCTCATGTCATGTATTTCGATAATTTCAACTCTTTCTGCTGTGGAATATACCATGGTTAATTTATGTAATAAGGCGTTTCAAGTTATTTTAGCAACAAAGTTTGGTCAAATCAATCGCAAACTATGTACTAAATTCCTATTTAAAATAAGTACGAGATATTTCCTTATCTTTCTTCAAGAAATAACTTTTTTGAAACAAAAAACGCTCCAATAGCTATTTTCAACAACAAAATGATAAGCAAACCATGGGCGTAGTGAAGAAAAGTATTTACTTCTTAAGTAAATTCTTTTAGTCAAATTTCTTCTGAATGTAGTACAAACTAATCTGATGTACCTATTAAAGTCTACTTTATGCTATAAATCAATAAATCTTCAAAACTACTGAACTGAAGCTCATGTATTGTACATCATTATAAAGGGAATTGGAAGACCTTTAAAATAAGGTATCACTCGCCCCCCTTTCCATTTAAGATTTTAGGGTTGGTGTCACCCCCGCCCAGGGGGCTGCACATGTTAACGTGATTTTTTTTTGCCGAACTTGTGTCCCCCTCGAAAACAAAAAAAAAACTGGGCTGACAGTAAATGCGTGTTTCGTTTTCGATGCGCCACCCTGTATATTTAACAGACCTATTATAGAACCGGTTTTAAGACCGTATTTATACTCCAGAGCACGTGTCACGTATTACATTCGGGTTAATGCCCTGCTGCCGTGGTTATATGATATATGACTAACTGGATCCTAACAATTATTGTCTTTTATCGTAATGAGATTCTTGATCGAGATTTCAGCCAATATCGAAAATGTCTTGTATTGACTGCAGACCTTGAACAAGATTTTGATAAGAAACTCACTCTCCTGAATAAATGGGATTTTATATGCCCTTCAAACTTTAACCGCCCTTCCAGAGAACATTTGTAACTAAAGGACGAAATGCGTGTCTCTTTACACTAATCTCAGTAACCCTCACATTAATTTCACAGCCTCCCCGACTACATTATCCATGCTCGATGCTGTCCAGAGGAGGGCGGTCCAACTGATCGATGACTCTTCTCTAACAGACAGTCTCGGAACTCCTTTCGCACCGGCGGGCCGTCGGCGATCTAGCTCTTTTCTACCGCTACACCAACGGGCTTTGCTCCTCGGAGCTCTCTTAAATAATGCCGCCGCGCGATGTGTCTGCCAGACAGACCCGCCTAACTTTGGCGTCCCATCCTAACCGTGTCGCGCTTCGTACATCCAGAACTAGGCGATACGACCGCTCCTTTGTCCCGAGACTGTCGAAAAATCGTTAAAAAAATTTCTTTGGGATCATCATAGCAGTCGCGATGTTCCGGCATTTAGGCTTCTACCTGCGCGGGTGCTTCGATATATAAAAAAAAATGCTGTCAAATCGTCGTATAATCAATATAGCATAACAAGCAAAAGTATTGAATGAATTTAATGACTTAAAAAGATATCGTAAACGATTCTTGATATCCAGTTCCTTCGCGGCCGTTATCGATAATATTATTCACGATGAAAAAAAAAAACATTTTCTAACGGAATCCCAACGGAAATGAGCAGAAAATAGGATAGGTAACCCGACCGATACGTATTTCTGCTGGTTGGATTCATCAGGCACGAAATGAATATATATACAGGGTGACCGATCCATGTGTGGACGGAATGTTACTCATAAACTAATAAATTTTGGGAAAATCTGTTTTCGGAATGTTATACATGACATTTGAGGGCACATTTCTGAAACATTGTCCATTATACAGGGTGTCCCAATTTCGACCTACATATCAAACTTGTTATTTTTTAAATGGAATGCCTCAAATTTCATTGCATATTTGGACAAACCAATTCAAAAGAATAAAATTGATGTAACATGCTATGTGGTTTTGGTAATTAGCTAGTGAGATGTAAGGTGTTTTGTCTAGAAGGACCCCCCACCTCGGCAACCCCTCAGTTCGCCATTTTGAAATTTGGAGTGCTGAATTTTGTATCAAAACTTACACACCCCAGCTTTTATCTTATTTGCTTCTTTTCGAATTCTCATTTTTGCTCGTACAGGGTGGCCAAAAACGCAAATTGTAGTTTCTCTCAAAAATTTCAAATGCATCACCCTGTATATTTGTGCAAGTTTGGATTAAATTTTTTATAAGCTTTTGTTTGATACTAGACACATAAGGGTTCTTACGGCTATTTTTTCGGTTATTAGCTTTTAGGGAGCGGCTTAATTCCCTAAAATATAGCATCATCCTTGGAAACAAATAAATGGTTGATTAGTTACAAACTGTCAAAATTAGCTCTGTGAGCATTATAATAAAAACGTGTTTGAAAATGATTTTTTCTAAAGAAGAAATGGTGAATATGGTGTTCGTTTTGCTCAAAGAAATAGTTTCCTAGCATCTGTTGGAGGTTCTGTAAAAGTTGCAGGAAAATCTCCATTTAAGTGCCCGGCAAATTGGAGCAGAAACTGATATATGCAAAACTTCTATTCACCACCACAGGTACCATCCATATCACATATGCATGCATCAAGGCCTTCGTGCTCAGTGTTTCGCAGCTTGAATGGTGTTTAGTAGACTAATGCTAAATAAAGTGAGTGAAGACACTATTTTCCTGAATAAGGTTCTTATTACCGATGAGGCAACTTTTAACAGCATAGGTGTTGTCAACAGGTATAACATGCACTATTATGCGACGGAAAACCCTTACTGTGTTGGTCAAATAGATTTCCAAAATAAATGGAGCTTGAATGTTTGGGAGGAGCTATTGGCAGACAAGTTATCGGGCCTTTCTTTTTCGACAATAGATTAACAGGTACAGAATACTTGAATTTTTTTGATCGAGCACTTGCCTTTGCTTTTGGAGGATGTCAATCTGCAAACTCGGATGCATATGTACTTCCAACATGTCGGCGCACCTGCGCATTATCATAATCGTGTGCGTAACTATTTGGACACCTGGAGTAATAATCGTTGGATCGGTCGTGATGGGCCTAAATCTTGGCCTCCTAGATCACCAGATATGACACCAATGGACTTGTTTCTATGAGACTACGTTCAGCAAGAGGTTTATAGATATCCACCATCTACCTCGGAAAATATGACGGAAAGGATTAAGGATGCTTTTCTGAACATAAGGAAACACATATTGAGTGATGTCCAACGGTCATTTATCCAATGACTATGGCTGTGTATTCAACATGGTGGAGGGGTTTTCGAGCAGTTTTTGTAGATTAGGTCTTGACTAGTGATAGTCGTTTGTTTATGTTGTTATTATAGTTGTTTTTCTCTATTACGTTTGAAGCTGATTTATACTGTTCTGTTTGTTATTAGTTTTTATGTTAAATCTGTACTCTAAGTGGCAATATAGAACTATCCCACTATTTGTCTTTTGTTTCCATGGATGATGTGATTTTTTCCTGAATTTTGGTGTGTTGTTCTATTAAAAGCTTAACACCTCAAAATCTAGTGCTTTTATCTGAATCGAACCTTATACAAAAAAAACCCTTTTAAAAAATTGAATCCAAACTTGCACAAGTATATAGGGTGATGAATTTGAAATTTTGGATGAGATGAGATGAAAGCTGAGGTGTGTAAGTTTTTTTTACACAAAATTCAGCACTCCAAATTTCAAAATGGCGGGTTGAGGGGTTGCCTAAGTGGACGGTTTTTCTGCACAAAACACCTTACATGTCAGTAGCTAATTACTAAAACCTCATCGTATGTTATATCAATCTTCTGCTTTTGAATTGGTTTTTCCAAATATGCAATAAAACTTGAGGCATTAGAATTAAGAATTCACAACTTTGATATGTAGGTCAAAATTGGGACACCCTGCATAATTGCCAATATTTTAGAAGTGTTCCGTCAAATGTCATGTATAACATGCCATAAATGGATTTCCCCAGAATGTGTTTGTTTATGAGTAATATTCCGTCCACACATGGATGGGCAACCCTGTACATATGTATATGTACTCATACACCCGGTATTTCAAGTTCGATACTCACTTTTGGAACAAAAGGTACGAAGACGGTTAAATGGGAGCAAAGCTGCGCATTTAATAGCAACATTTGAGATGGGATTTCACAATAAAAAGTACATTACATTACGTTACTTTCACTTCGCAAAACTTTTCAATGTAAAATTTTCTTATAATCCCATAACTTACATCTTATACACAACTTATTTATACAACTATCATTACTTTTGTTAACAATGAAATACCCTATTTTTTTTTATTGTTATGTTCGGATTAATTGGCAGAATAGCGCTGCGCTAAGCTTCATCTCTAATGAAGACGATTATTATTATTATTATTAATATTGCCAACTTTTTCTCCTCTACAAGATGACATAATTGGGGTCTCGATATGACGTTTCGTGCTCTGTCCTCAATTATTAGCTTTATTTTTCCTGTAGCCATATTGGATTTTTGCACAAGTGAATAGAATGTTTAATTCGTTATTAGCCGTACGTTAATAGTACTCTAATGCAAGTTGTGTGCGTCGGTTTAGATATGAGCGATATGGTATGTGTTTAGAAAGCTGTAACATCGCCAAAACTTTTACTTCTCTAAAATATGCCTGTCAGTTACATGCAATAATTCTATTTTCAATATTTTCGATACGATCCTTAAATAATATGGCAAAGTTTTAGGTTATTCTACATATACCAATCATGGTCGTAATACGGACAATGTGACTCCATTGAGTTGGAAATAAGGCTGCTCATCTGTTCACATGAATTTAGCTTAGAAAAACTGTAGGGGCGCTTAGCTGATGATGTTGAGAAACAAATGACTGATAATTTCAAAAATTATTTTTTTTAAGTAACTAAGGTTTGGTAATGTCAATGTATTAAATATTAGCCATTTTTGAAATCAGAATTTTGACCTTTATTCATCTGTACAAAAATCCAGTAGGGCGTCTGTGAGAAAAAATAAAGTTGATAATTAAAATTCTAATTATGCCACCTTATAGAGAAGAAAGGGTGGTGATGTTATTGTATTTTTCATTTTGAAATCCAGATCCCATCTCAAACGAAGACAGGAAAAACGATTTTGGGTTTTGTCTCGTATCTCCGGAAATAATCCGAATTTTGTAGTACCATTTTAGTAGTTACGTAAATGCGAAAGTTTGATCCCATTTGACTTACTTCGAATATCTTACCCTTTCCGATATCCCAATGGTGAGAGTCGAATTTGAAACACCCGGTATACAAATATATACACTCATATACACATACGTACATATATACAGAAGGGTATAAGTATATATGAGCTGAATAAATCAGCTTTTGCTATAACGTTCCAATATAATCATTTAGATTTTTCCAAATTCCGGAGTACGTATATCGATTTCTTCTGTTACGTAAGTTAAATGCTAACCATAAGAGTGATTTTTTGAATAATTATTTGCGAGATCTGTAAATATTTGTCAAGAATGTTATGTTTCCGGAATCATGCTCATGCTCATGTGTATGTATAGTATGAATATCAGATCCACTGCTTAAAATTTTGCGGTACAAGCAAGAACTACAAGTTATTACTCGCCTGCTTCATTTATCATTAACTTTTCCATTCGTGAAAGATATTTTGCGTAAGCTGAAAAAAGAAAAAAAGGTGTCAAACCGCAATTTAAGCGTCCAATGCAAGAACCGGTCATTTTTAGGCGAATTTAGTTAACACCATGTTCTTACCCAGTTTAAAATTATCTATCGCGCTGTACAAAAACGAGACATGTAACCCTAAAAAAAGCAACTTATAAATGTATTGGTTGTTGCAAAAACGTTGCAAAACAAGTCAAATCAGGACATTTCCTTGCTCCCTGTAAAATTATAAAAAATGGACTTGACTGGTTCTAGCATTGGTTTCCTCAATTCTGAAGTTCTAAAGAAGGAACGCCCACAGAGTTGACAAATCTATTAGGCACACCATGACGGGACTTTAACCACGGACTCTCTGTTCTCGATAACCGTCGTGATGCGAATATCGTGATACCTGATTTACGAGACGGCCTCTTTGAGTAATGTGCCAGCGAAACAATTCCAGGTTTTTCTCTTTCCCGTTGCCCCCATTCTGATATTGACCAGTACTAGTGGGTGTGAAAATGCCCTAACACTGGCTCTTGACGGAAAATATTGCTCGTGCTTCTGAAACCCGTATACATTTTTAACCATTCCATTTCGTACACTGGTTAATTTTGAATGACCTCACGTCCAGAAAGGAAACCGTTGGCGCATAGTTCAGAGAAATACGGAGATATTCTCAACGGAGCAGTAAGCTCCGCTTCATACTGCAACGTAAAAAGAATTGTGTGCGTGGCATGTGGCAACAATGCACTTAAGTGTGAATTTATGGTATCACATTGTGCCTTATCAAGCGGCGTCTACACCTATATTGAACATCGCATAAAAAATGGAGGCAAGTGGGTTGACTGACTGGGTACTTCAAAGGCTCTTTATAGTAAACTTCGTATATTTATTCAAGCACCTTAGAATCTTACGTTTCCCAGTAGGCGCGGAAGGAGCCTCTAAAAAGTCACTCTTATGCGAGATACTACAAGTGTCACATTTACTACACACAGTACCTGAGAGAATGATAAAACAGATAAAATGTATTTGCATTTTGACGTTCAAGTATTCAGGTCGAATAATTTGGAATCGGAGGAATCTGAGAAATTGAATCTGAGCATAGGTGGAGAGCATGTTCAGTAAACAAAGAATGGGACTGCTCTTCAGAGTGCTGTGTTGCAGCTGCAAATTGATGATTTTTTATGTTCGCTTCTAGCAGTTATTGACACTTTGACTTTAATTTGTTGCCGATATTATCCATGTAGCCCAGGTAGCATAAACACGTGAAAATGAGCTTACAGCTGGTCATGCAATGATCAGAAGCTCAAGTTAAACGACGTAAAAGTAACATGAACTGACCTCTTTGTAGCCGCATTCCGGTGCTTTTTAATTGAGAGTTGTATGCACCCGGAGTGTGACGCTCCCGAACTGCTCTAACAAATGTGCACGGGAACACGACGTTAAAAACCTAACCTATTTTTTGATGTTTTGCTTTGACGCTGACAATTTGTATCAGATTTTGTCTTTATTTTCAGAAGCATTGTCAGATTATCCAATTGATGCCTGAGGTCTGCATTTTTTTATTGTAAGCTTCTGGGTAAATGTGTCGAATTCTTATGCTTGTGTAGACATTCAAAATTATTTTCAAAGTGTCTAGTAACCAAGTAAAAGCCTTGCGCACTCTTCTGATCTTTATTAGTCAGGAACATCTCAAATGTACGTTGTGACTCTGGGTCACAACATTATTAGTCTTTTACCATCCTCCATTGTCTGGTATCGGTTTAATGCGAGATTAATGTAAAAAAAGAAAAACGATGAAAACATAACTTAACAATCTTGCCACATTGTCATTTTCGTTACCCCACTATTTCGGAATGTATAACACCGAATAAAAGGCTGTTGCATGAGGGGGCAGGGGATTTAAAAAATGAGTGGCTCAGGTGCATGACACTCTAAAGCAGTGGATCGGTATTGGTGGGCAGCTCCGAATTACTCCGACTAACACAAATGAGGCACTGGGAAGCGGATCATGTCACGAGCCGATGAATAAGATCGATAGCTGCGATTCGCGTTTGTCGTTACTGTCAGTTGTTACTAGATGCAGTGTTACCAGATTAAACGTAAACACTTTTCAATATTACGTAATACATTGAATGGCTGAAACGTGATTTGTGTTTTTTTGTTTACTATGTTCCAGCTAAATGTTGTATCCGACAAAGTCATGTTTTGTTCATTTTGTATTGACACTTATTATTTGAAGTCGTTAAATATTATATACTAAGTGACATATAAATCCGAACACCCAGTTTAAATGGTTTTATTTTAATAAAAGTTGGTGAATGTATTTATCTTACTGTAAATAACAAGTGAAAAAAATTTCAGCCTTATCAGTTGGACATTCCGGTTTTTATACTGCTTTTTTTTAATTCACTAACGCTCTAAAAATGAATATTTCAGCCGCAGTAAAGAATCAACGTTGGCGGATTTTGGTTCTTGACATCCTTTACGATCGGTTACGATGCCTAGAGTACCGACACCTGTACGATTTCGTCAATTTAGTGAGTTTGATAGGGGCCGTATAGTGGGACTTCGGGAAGCTGGACTTTCTTTTCGGGCAATTGCAGTTAGAGTGCGAAGAAGTGTAGACACTGTGGTTAGGTGTTGTCAGGCATGGCTTCGAGAAGGCCGTACGCAAAGAGCAAGGGGCACTGGACGCCGCGGTAGAACAACATACCGTGAAGATCGCCGCCTAAGGTTATTGGCCTTAAGGGACCGTTTCTCCACTACCAGGTCCATTGCAAATGAATGGTTTGCAGAACATGGAAGACCTATTCGCATGCGAAGTGTTTACCGACGAATGAGAAGTTTTGGCTTGTTTTCATACCGGCTACACTGGGTCCTCCCTTTAACTCGAGAACACCGACGTAATCGCCTTGAGTGATGCAGACAACGGTCACTCTGGGATCAGGAATGGAACAGTATTGTCTTTAGTGACGAGTCTCGATTTTGTTTAGGCATGCACGATGGTCGTGCCAGGGTTAGAAGGCGACGTGGTGAAAGGTGGAATCCACAGTTTTTTGTTGAAAGACATGTTCATCACACTGTTGGAGTTATGGTTTGAAGTGCTATAGCTTATGGTTCCAGGTCACCTTTAATCTTCATCAGAGGTAACATGAACTCGCAGCGTTATATCCACCAAGTTCTATAACCCCATCTTTTACCCTATCTTGACACCCTGGCAGATCCAACTTTCCAACAAGATAATGCCCGACCACATGTTGCAAGAGTCACAATAGACTTCTTTCAACATAATGATGTCACATTGTTACCATGGCCACCAAGATCTTCCGACTTATCCCCAATTGAGCACGTGTGGGATATGATGGGTAGGAGATTGGTCAATTTGCAACGTCCTCCTCAGACTCTAGAAGCACTTCGAGAGGAGTTGGTGGTTGCCTGGAATGAGATACCACAGGAGGACATTGACCACCTGATCAGAAGCATGCCTAGGCGCGTTGGAGATTGCGTAGCACATCAGGGTGCATCCACACATTATTAAAGGTCAAAGGGCTTTAAAGCAGTGCAATCATTTTGAAATTGTTATCATTTACTTATTATACTTCATTAAGTACTTACACAAAATTTTATTAAAATAAAACGATTTAAACTGAGTGTTCGGATTTATATATCACTTAGTATATATTGGAACGCTAGAAATAGAAAAAAGAAACAGAACGTTATACGATGCTGTCTGGCAACACCTTAGTAATTTGTCGTTTCAGACAACTTTGAGTTGCTTTGAGTATATGTCAATCAGAGCTGGAATGCGATAATTATTTCTCTGTTTTTAATCTGAAAGGTTGATTCTGAATTAGCATATGCATCGTACCTATATGAATTTGCATATTTGGAAAAATAACATCAAAAACATGTCTACACAATGTTTTATAGTAGGTACACCTACACAGTTGCGATGTCGATATTTGGAAAATCACGTTAGTTGACAGGCAGCAGCTATGGCCGCAGTCTTCGGTCTCCTGATCAGTCGCCGTGCGCTGTGCGGGTTCGAGTCCCGTCCTAGGAGAAATTTTTCTCTTGGCTATGGATGTTGTGGTTGTCCGTAGGTGGTAGATGGTCTGTGACTGTCGAACGCGGAGGTACCACCCGGCGGTTCTCGTAGGCGGAGCCAGAATGTGTGCATGTTGCATGCACACGTGTTCCCTCGCCAGAGTCCGTGTGGCGTTCCCCCTTTCCCCTGTATCCGCCTATAGCCCCACGGTGCCCAATGGGTGTTTAGGCCTTAGGCTTTAGGTAGTTGGAGTATAAAAAAAATTGACATCAATATGATGTGCTTGTGCTAGCTGGGGGCGTGGTATTTTTTATATCTCGGAATACAAAAAAACAGGGTACACCTTCAGCGTTTATGACGAGTTTCCACCAAAATGAAACTCGTCATGGAGGAAGTGCAGACTAACACCCACTTTGAAAAGTTTATGCCCAAGTGACGTTATTTTGACTCTACTGTGACATCTGTATTAACTCTCTCTAATTCAGTACTACACTTCCATTTATTGAAAAACTTGCTGTCGAAGTCGTACGTTCTTCAACTTGATTTTTTGTCTATGAGCTAGTCTTACATCAAGAATGAAACGATACCGAAATTTTATTAACAAGTAATAAAAAAAAATTTATTTGTTGGGCGACCCTGCAGCTGAATACATTCCTGTGTACTTCTAGGCATCGACAAAAATGAGATGATCGATGTCTGGTTGTGGCACCTCATTCCAAGCAACTCGAACTTCCTGGATTCTGTGGCAGAGTCTGTGGCGGATGATGCAAGGTTGATCATATACCACACTTGTTCGATGGGATTTAAATCCGGTGAACGGGGTGGCCACTGCAAAGCATTAACGCCTGCTTCTTGCACGACGAGAAATATGGGGTGTGCCTTGTCTTGCTGAAGAAGGACGTGCGGACGGTAGTATAGATACGGCAGTAAAGTGGCTTGAGGAAATCATAAACATTGCATAACGCGCAGCAGACATTGCTCTCAGCAAAGAGAAAGGGTGATCGGCTACCATAGGCAATTGTCCCCCAAACCATTATTCCAACAGTCCTGTGTACATGCTTCTCCACAGCAAATCCAATAACTCACCGTTCTCCACGGCGGCATCTTACCCTTCCATGACCATCGTGCGTACCTGGCCAGAATCGCGGTTCGTCGCTGAAGATGACATTATGCTATTCTGCCTCCCAATGTTGCCGTTCTCTGCTCCAGTTCAAACGTTAACGACAGCAGGGCTACCTGTGAAGCGCCTATCTTGAAGCCCTGTGGTACGCCTCGGTGGACCAGTTGGCCTCCTACGTGTTCCTCTGCCTTCTTCTATCCACACACGACACACACGAATTACCGTCATCGCGGTACAATTAACCAATTTCCAATTTCGCGATAGGACAAACCAACATCTCGATAGGCAATTATTCTACCGCTGTCGCTAACCTGGTGATAATTTGGACATCTTCGGACTCTAGACATTTTTAAAAGAAAGGGCAATAACTAAAAATATCTGTACTACTCAGTTCTCAGAAACTGCTTTCTCCACAAAAACTAGAGATAACATTTTAACAAAGGTAAACAGAAACAAAGATAAAACGTTGACTTTGTTGCTACGGCATGCTTTAAATATAGTCATTATGATGCCAAAAAACAAGAAAATACTTTAATGTCACTGAGCATACATCCTTGTTCACCGTTACTGTTTTACTATTTCCTAATTTATAACCAAATCTGGGACAAAATAATTTGGCCCTACGAGTTATGTTACCCCGTAGTCACACTTCCCGAGTGGTATCGCTTGAGCATCGTTTCTCAAGCGTGAGATATTGATCACTTCTTCTTAGCTGTGTGTCATTCCCTCACAACAAAGCGATACGGACGTGAAGCAAACATATCTTTAAGTTTTCTAGAGAATGCCAGTGAAAAGATATCTCCTAGAAATATGGAGCACTCGGATTTCATTTCAACACTAAGGTAATACTGGTAATATATTTGATTAAAAAAATGTTCAAACACTGAAAAATCACTACTTGATCCACTTTGAATCCAGCAGAGTAGGTCAAATTGCAAATTTGACCCTAGGAGATATAGAACCTCTCCCTAGCCAGGATCCTTAAGTGGCACCACTTTGCAAAAGTGAGGTATTAGTCAGGACTCATTCTGTGATGGAGTTTGATTCCCGTATAAAAAAGTGGAGCGGCCGAAATAAGCACGCTCGGCGGGACCCTATTTCCAGTTATCCTGGAAAATGTCCCGACAAATGCAGCCGACTTATTCAGATGCAGCTCGGCGGGTTTTGACTCAACACATGGATAGTATCGGCGACAAACTAAGGCCAATGTATGACAGACGAACTGATAGAAACGACTGAATACATCAAAACACAGAACATCACGAATTTGTACCTCCAGTACCAGTTGAGCACCACTTCGTAAATTGATTGATGAGTACTCTTTCCAATCCAAGTCTCGCTACGGTAAAACAAATAGTGTAGGATTTGGTGGATTTCTGGGTCTTAATTACCCAACTATTTGGTGAAGATATAGTTTCTATCCGAATATGCAGAAAAATTCAAAGGGGTAATTTCAAACTATCTGATAAGCGACTCTGTGAGCGACCTTCATTAGTCGACAACGATATTGCCAAGAACAACAGCAATATCCTTTTTGAATAGCAGTTTGGAGGCTCAGTTCAGTTGCATAATCGACTTCGGGACTTATTTTGCCAGT
Source organism: Acanthoscelides obtectus (assembly GCA_963669975.1). Taxonomy (NCBI): domain Eukaryota; kingdom Metazoa; phylum Arthropoda; class Insecta; order Coleoptera; family Chrysomelidae; genus Acanthoscelides; species Acanthoscelides obtectus. Next base: position 77,799,056 of record CAVLJG010000001.1, on the reverse strand, counting down.
AGAGCACTATATTATTTATTAAAGCTTATCCAAGGTATGTTTTGATACAACCATTGGTTAAGGTATTCTACGTAAAGAAAGTAAACCTAATACAACAAATTATCCTGTAAAAAATAAGATAGGAACGTAGCGTTACCTATGAGAATTTGTCACTGCTGAGCATATAGAACAAGCATGAATAAGAATACAGCGCCATCTATGAGACAATAGACAAACTGTTTTGAATAATTCTCGTAGATGAAGCTCAGGTATCTACGCATTCTATCTTTATCCTATTCTCTTCTATCTTCAGGGAAAAAACGTCAAGTAATGACAGAACTAATCCTAATCCTAATCCATACAAGCTTGCATGAATTAATGACAATTGTTCTCGCTGCTGTGTATGAGAAATAAGAATACTGATGAGCACTTCTTGCGAGTCAGCCTACTTGACTCAATATTTTAGGTATCGGACCTCCCTTTAGAAATTTTAAATTTTTCACTATATATACCGTATTCGCTCAATGGAATCCCCGTAAGCCTATTACCAGCGTCCCGTCCGTAATTCGATGAAAATTAGAGCGCAGGGTTGGGGGTGCATGATGCGATTTAGCTAATGTTCTGTTGACATTCTATACGGCTCATAATTTTCCATGACAAATTGGTGGGAAAGGCGGATTCTGTATGGTGTTCATGGAAAAATGGGAGCGCAGCATGAATAGAAATTGCGGTAAGGGGTGAGCTGATGATAACGGATCTGATGAATACATTATTTTCTGCACAAAGTTCAACCCTACCTTATTTTGTATTCTATACGCGATGAGTATCAGAAACTACATTAGTTGTTTGGAAAGCCCCTTCTAAGAGATTTGTTCTACATGCACGTTACCATAGAAACCAATGATATATCGGTCAGCTGCACACATTACGATCGACATTGAATTGAAAGCAAAAGCCAAGCGAGTTTGTCGAGCAGGCTCAAAATGTGGAGTCATTATGGAAGAAAATAGGATAAGTATTCTTGTTTTCAGAAACGTTCCCCGCTTCCAACGCTATAAGTGAATATGGTGCTGTTTACTTTGCTTTAGATTTGCTTGTTGGTTTGAGAGCGCTGAGTATTTGTTTTTTTTTTGTGGAATGGAGAGCTTGAATATCCATTCCCAGGCAAAAAATCTCCACAGCGTTGTCGTGTTGTGTTTGCCTTTTTTTGCCTGAAGTGTGAGAATCCCCAGAACCTGTGGGTATTATTTTACCACCACAGTTCTTGACTAAAACAACTATGAAGGAGAAAATATTTTTCCGAAGCGTCGGCAATTTGATAACAGAAAACTGTATTTCTATAGTCCATAAATCCAATAAGCTACAAATAACCCCACCATGATAACGCTTGAAACCTTCTATCATGGTGATTAGTATTGAGTTAAATATTTTTATACCAAAGGTATTAGTCATCCTATTCACATCGTCGTACATTCGTACCTGTGTACATGTACAGGCCAGCAAGTAGAAACTGGTACCTTGGCCTGTTTATCATCTGCCCTCGCTTACATGCCTGGCGAAGTTGTCAGCAGCGACCCTCTCACCCAGGGTCAATTCTAGATGCCTCTGGTAGTCAACCTGAGTGGATGTATCTTCCACGTCGCTGCAATATAAGCAGTTCGCGTACTCTCTCTTTCCTACGCTTTCAGGGCAGCTGTCAAAGCAGCCATATCCTGTGAGAAACCTTGTAGTATAGTAATCTATCCACACTGCTCCCTTGCCAATTCAGGTTTTAACACCCGCCGCCGCCTTCTAGACCATGCACCAAGGATGTGAATCCTTACTTAGGTCATCGACTGCTGATGGACGACGTCTGGAACTACGTATCGTACCGCATTAAGTATGAATAGTGAAGTCTGGAGAATGGCTCCCCAGGCATAAGAGCAATCCTGCAGGCACGGTCTTATCAAAGCTTTGCACAGAATGAGGCAACTGAAAAGTGCTTTCTAGCTCTAAACAGATAATCCAGATTTGTTCGAACAATGACTGATGGCCATGCCAAATCTAAATAATCATATGTTTCTTTAACATTGACTGCAACAAATTTAAATTATTGGGTTTCAGGTAGGTTTTAGTTGGACGGCTGTCACTAATCAGGATACTAAACCATTCAATATTGAACTGTGCCATAGGCAGTGCTAACCTGTAGGTCTTTTGTCACGTTACGTTTCTTCTCATAAATCAGCTTGCCACTCTCTATAACCGCATCTGAGAGTATTGATCCGTATTATCTGCCCCGTACCCATTTGCAGAAAAGCTATATATTTAGTTTCTATTTTTATTTTTATACATAAGTCCTACGAACATCAACACACTTCTTCCAACGGTGATCCAGCATTTCAATAGCTTCCTAGTAAACATTTTTCCTGCAAATGTCCTTTTACTTTAAGCGATGCATTGGTCATGCTGCAAAAAAATACAAGTGTGTGTCTGAGCTATACATCACCTTCCTTAAGTATTTATAATAGCTCCTTTTCGTAGAGAAGACGCCGACAAAGAAAAAGGGCTTCTTCGGCAATTTACGTGCAAGAAGATCTTTGGAGGCGGAAAGAGAGCCACCAGGGGGGAGGATGGCAGCAAGCGAGCCACCACTTAAGGACCTCACGCACCCAGCGTACAACGAACACCTTAAAGTACACAATGGGGTCACCTTCAAGCTCGTTCGGACTGGTGAGTTACCGTTTATATCCTACCCTTATATCTGCGCTAGTCTAAACCCGTGGCTCTGTCCGCGCGGAGGGAGTATAAAGTATAGGTTCGTTTTGCATTACTATGAAGAAAATTTGTTTTGGAGAAACAAACGCAATATTCAAAGTAATACAATAGTCACTTTGGCAATCACCATATATCACCAGACTTCGAAGTTGAGTCATTTATTTTAACAGTGAGTAGATCTGATTAAAAGAAATGTTTTTTTCCTTTAACATTTTTCTGGTAAAATTAAAGTAACAAAGTTATAGCCCTTTAGAAGTTTGAGTACCGCCCTGTATCAATAATATTATATGCTCATGTTTGGCAACAACGGATATAATCCGTCTTATCAGTTCATCGCATCGGAAACAAAAAAGCGAAAGAATTTGAAACGTTTATCACGATGTCAGTCAATGTTTCAGTCGGTAACGCGTGAGTAAATAGTGGTGTTTGTTGCGTGGCTCAAACGAAATAAAAAATGGCACATGTTTACGAAAATCCTGAACTTGTGAACTTGTGGACATGATTCTTATTTAATCGAGTGCAACCAACCCCTCGTGCCTTTGTTAATGTAGTACAAAGGGCTCGTGAATCAGGTGACTTAAGACCTCACAGGGGAGAGCATGCCGGTGCTCCAAGACCGCACGAACAAATACAGGTCCGCACTGAAATACCTTTCGGGAGGATACTTTATAAAACAAGGTAACATTTTTTTTAATTTTTTTTTATTTTTACACATATATTTTGGTTTATCTACCTTCTACAATCATTATCTGAAAATTAATGACTCAACTTCAAAGTCACCCTGTATAATACGTGCAGTATCTCACATCCTGTCTAGCATATCTTAACGTGTATGCTGAGGGATAAGACAACATGAAGCGCCATCTACCACTATGGCAGCCTACCCTTTGGGATGGTATAGATCTCAGTCTGCGAGTGGAGGGCCAGTCACCATGTGATCGCTATATGGCGATGATTCTAATTGTGGAGTAGATGTGGTCTGCTTGCCATTCAACAAAGATAGATCACATACCTTGTATAATGTATAGCGGCTATGGTTTCGTTCGTTGACCGAGAGACCCTCCATGCTGAGGAGTAGCCAAAAAGCACAAAACAGGTGTGTTTTGTCGGATGGATGAAAGCAAAACATGTTTATTTTTTGCTGGAATCGTTGCCTTCTGGCAGTCACGTGGTGGCTCGACCTCCAATTTCGCGAACTAAGATCTAGGCAGTCCCAACCAGTATAGCTATTTCGCAGTGATCGATTCTACCAGTAGCCGTCTTATTTCGATAGATCACACACTTTGTATAGTGTACGAATGCTATGCTTTCGTTCATTGTCCGAGCTACCCAAGCCTAGACCATGCTGAGGAATAGCCATCCATGGCTGGCTGCCTTCAGTTAAAACGACAAAATCAGAGCATACTCATTATTACGTATGATCAGTAGAGTAATGTAACAATAATTGTAAGTATAGTTGTCCATTGACTTATGATTTCAAAGCATTTTGGTATACAAAGTTATCTGTTGCATTATCTGTAGCGAGAATGCATATATTTTCGCACTTGAGCGAGCAACGTATGACTTTAGAAATCAAGTTTGTAAATTCAAACAGCAACCAACATTTGCAACAGCAGATTCGTGTAGCGCCTGAGACTTTACATCAAAGTACTTATTCATACGGGAGATCAAGCTGCCATAAGTGATCTAGTCACTATGACTAACTTTTGAAAAGTACAGGAACAGATAAACTAGAAAACCAGGCATGCTTATTTCGAGGAGATATTATTTTAGCTCGTTTCCTACTTTCTATTACTACAGTAATATAATTGTCTTTTAATTGTTCAGTATTTGGACCCGAATCCGGACACCTGTACGAGTATATTGGTTTCGGTTGTCATGAAGTATTCCGATATTAATAAAATATAATCGTAATTTGGCGCCATCAATGAATTGTGATATCCATAAAGTATTTCAGCACCTTTTTATGAGGCAGCGGCATGCAAAAAATAAATAAAATCCGCTTTTGGCACCCTACCGAGCCAAGGTTAGTTCATTGCGTGCCAACTAACTTTTAATTATTACTACTTGTATGTTAGATCCTATGTAAGCGTAGCGATAGCTTGAACTGTAGTACGAATATATGTAGAATATTCATATCAAAACATGAAACAATACAAGTCTTTGGGATTAATATAGATATAGACTATAAAATAGGGATAATAACTCAAGATGTCATTTATCTATATTTCTAGAACCTTTACTTAAATTGCCATCTTGTTATTCCATTATATTCTGTGATGCTGAAAGGATGAATACCGATGCTGAAACAAGCTGGTTAATCTGACTTTTGCACTGCCTAAGTGGAAGTTGAGAATAAGAAGAAGCCTCCTATATCGAGTTGTCTCACGTCCCTTGTATGCTTGGAATTAATAAGCAGTCGCACCGACCAGCCCAACAATTTTGTATCTACAGTTCTGAACTCAACGGCATCGTAGAACCCGAGGAAGCAAAGTCCATTAGTTTATTGATAGGAGGGAATCCGCACACCAAATGATCAGTAGGGTGGCGGTGTTCTATGTCGCTTCAAGATGGGCTTCATAGATGAAACAGTATCCCTAACATGTGATCAGTATTCCAGTTCGAATTTCATAAGATCTTTCTACAGAATAAGGAGATTAACATACTTTCTACGTATCTTCCTTCCGGCGGCTGCCTTGATTCACGATATGTGATTATGATTATGCCAATGGATTTCTTTCTGTTACGTGAACTACGACAAATCATAACTAATGTCTGTCTGAAGAAAACGTGATCAGATGTACTCCACATGGTGGTTTTTTAAGTAGGTCTTAGTTAATATTTGTTCTATGAGACCAAAGAAATCAAAAATATACAGGGTGTTCCTTAATGACTTGCGAATATTTAAGGGTGTGAATTTACATGAAAAATTAATGTTAATTTGCTTTATAAACTATGGTCCAAAAATGTTTCCTTACAAAAACTCGGGGTGTTGAAGTTTTAGGAAAAAAATGGAAATTAATTAATATTTTCAGAACCGCTTCAGCTATTTCACTGATATTTAGTACGTAGAGAAAGTTAATAAAGCTGCATATTTTTCAGTGCAAAAATAATTTTTAGCTTTAGCAGTGGCGTGTGTACGGGTATTGACTTTGACATTTCTTAAGAAAAAAGTATTACGCCAATGGTTTTTTGCCAAATACAAATTATCTTTGAATTTCCCGTTCAATTTAAAAGAAATCATCTCTCTTTGTGAGCAAAAAAATAAAAACCGTTCTATTGTCCGAGAAAATTAATGTGATAATTGAAGAATGCAATTTAGCAATAAATATCCAGTTGCTCTGAAATATGTAACTGGCTTTTGACATCTGACAAGTCTCTGTTATTCAAATCTGTCCGCTGTGACAACTTTTTCATTACATATTTAGTTTTTATAGTATTGTTAATTGTCGTGATTTATTCAAATGCAGAAATAGCGGAAATAAATTACGTATATGGCCTTGCCGACGGTAATGGTGAGCAAGCCAGACGGATTTATCACCAGAGATATCCCGATCGTGCTTTGCCAGATAATCGAACCTTTTCTAATATTCATCGTCGTCTTGTTGAAACTGGTTCTGTCCGAAAAGGAACATCTGAAGGTAGACCTCTAAGTGTGAGAACACCTGAAATTGAGGAAGCAGTGCTGCACGAAGTCGATGAACATCCTGAAACGAGTACGAAGGAGATCGCTAGACACTTAAATATTTGCCATCAAATTGTTTGGAGAATTTTAGTGGATTTTTTATTATATCCTTACCATATTTTAAGGGTACAGGCACTACTTCCCATTGATTTTCCAAGGCGTGTGACCTTTTGTCATTTTGCCATTCAGGATTTCCACAATAATCATTTGTAGGCAAAAGAAAATCCCTATGCCGTAACCGAAACTTATTTCCAATACCAATTTTCGGTTAACGTTTGGGCAGGAATTATTGGCAACCACTTTATTGGCCCATTCTTCTTGCCGGACAGACTTACCTCATTTTTCTTCAACAACAGTTGGCTTTGCTGCTTGCTGATGTTCCGTTAATAATAAGAAACAATACGTGGTACATGCATGATGGTGCACCAGCGCATTTCAGTGTAGCGATTCGTAATTATTTACAAACTGTTTATCCAAATCGTTGGATTGACCGCGGTGGGCCCCAAAAATGGCCCCCAAGGTCCCCAGACCTCAACAGTTTAGATTTCTATTTGTGGGGCTATCTTAAGACACTAGTGTATACAAGTCCCATTAGCACTGCAGAGGAATTAAGAGAAAGAATAGTTGCAGCTTGTGATAGAATAAAAAACACTCCAGGGATATTTCAACGATTGCGCAATTCCATGAGAAGGAGGGCGGAAGCATGCATACTAATTGAAGGAGGCCATTTTCAACAATTTTTGTAATCATTTCGTTGGTTTCAATGATATGTTTATGTTGTCAGTTGTTGTTGTTTATTACACCTAATGTGTTTATTTTTTCCAATTAAATTAATAATTTTGCAAGTTAGACAATAGAACGGTTTTTATTTTTTTACGCAAATATGGCGCATCGTAGGAAAACAATTCAAGAGAGATAATTTGTTTTAAATTGAACGGGGACTTCAAAAATAATTTTTATTTGTCAACAAACTATTGACGTATCATTTTTTTCTTAAAAAATATCGAAGTCTTATTAACTTTCACTACGTACTAAATATCGGTTCTGAAAATATTAATTATTTTTTCTAGAACTCCAAGACCCTGAGTTTTTGTAAGGAAACATTTTTTGACCATAGTTTATAAAGCAAACTATACATTAATTTTTCATGTAGATTCACACCCTTAAATATTCGCATATCATTTTCGGACCTAAGAGACAGTAAAACTTTAATCTTTTCCTCAGACAAGCGAAAACGCTGTCTGCAATGTGGGGCCCATATTAATATGCTCCTACGTGATACCATTTGTAAACAGCAGCTGACACCAGCATAACCGCTCAAGCATTTAAACATATTAACATGAGTTCTGCTGATGTACATGAAAAAATAGTAATTATCGATATTGTATCGTCCGATGATGTATAAACACATCTATAGAGACCTCAGGAAAGCTGTGGATTGGAATCCCCAGGAAAATAATGTACGCAATGGAGCATACCTTATGTTCGGGACATATTTTACATTTTACTTTGTAGATTTTATCGTCTCGTTTAAGTTGGACGTAACTTACGGTATCATCACCATATGATCCCTGGTAGATTTATAAGAAGAAATACAATATTCGATAAGGTTATTCAGACTAAAGGATTTTGTAAGTGAATTAATTATTCTTTGTTTTTGTGAATCATTATATCAGATGCAGTGTACTTACACAGAAGTCTTGTTGTTCCTCAGATCAATAGAGCAGAAATCTGGGTTAAAGACCAAAAAAATTACCCATTCTCAATGTATCAATTTTCGGTAAACATGTGCTTTTTTCAATAAAACGACAAAAAGCTTAACTTTTGCGTTGAATGGTTTTTTAGAATCAATTGAAGAACACAACTTTAGTCGATGAGTGATGTACGGATGACGTTTCTTCGTCTTCAAGTTGTATGACTCTAAGACACTGTAATGATTTAGAAGTTATAAAAATGAATGTACATAGTACATATTCCATTGTGAAAATTCATTTGTCAATCTACATCCCATTACTGTATAAGGTAATAAATACATCACGTTAACAAAGTCATCCCTGGTGTGATATTTCTCTCCAAATACGTAATACAACCGAGTATTTTGAAAGTTATGATAAGACGTGATTTTTTCTACAAATTTCGTATCATCCGAAAACATCGCGGATGCGTCGGCTGTCTGTTCTTGGATAACCGAAATTATCCACGTCGGAATGGAGGTATACATCCTTCACACAGTGAAAGTGCCTAAACCAGGGTCCAACGGCTGGTTTAACAAATCGTGTGACACTGCTCGCCAGCAGAAGATCAAGGCATACAGAACCTTCATACAAAACCCCACTATAGAGAACAGACAAGTCGACGTCGAGTCCAGAAACAAATATAACGAAGCGGTTCGCAATGCCAAAAACAGAACTCTGCATGCAGGATTTCAGAGTTGCAAGCCGATCTCTGCCGCTGAGCTGGAAAAAAGAAGACTAGCGATGACTTCCTCTCTGACGAGAGACCTGGAGGTTATCACTGCTTGGGGATGCAACAATCTTGTACACTTTAATGATTCCAAAATACAGTTCTGTACTTTGACGAAAAAAAAGCGCCCTAGCGCTCATCCGGTTTCGATGGATGTCCGAGTTCTGCCAAAGAGCCATTCATTTCATCACCGAGGACCTGATCTGGCACGAACACATCTCGTCAATAGCTGCAGCTGCTGGGAAAAAGCTAGGCTAATTGTTTAGGGCTAAGAAGAAGTCTTCGCATGACCTTCTCACTCTGCACAAGGCTCAGATAAGGCCTAGCCTCGAGTATTGCTCACACGTTAGGGGTGCTGCAGCTCCGACTACATTATTTATTCTCGATGCTGTCCAGAGGAGGGCGGTTCGACTGATCGATGACTCTTCTCTAACAGATAGTCTCGGGACCCTTTCGCTCTGGCGAGCCGTCGGCGATCTAGCTCTTTTCTACCGCTACACGAACGGGCTTTGCTCTTCAGAGCTCTCTTCCATGATGCCACCGCGCGATGTGCCTGCCAGTCAGACAGGCCTTTGGCCTCCTATCCTAACCATGTCGAACTTCGTACATCTAGAACTTGCGGATACGACCGCTCCTTTGTCCCGAGGATATCGAGATTGTAGAACAATCTACCATAGGAACCTTTTCGCAGTTCTACTAAACTTAGGCAGTTCAAAAATCGTATTAACAAAATTTCTTTGGGATCATCATGACAGCCGCGGTGTTCCGGCATTTAGCCTGCTTAAAAAAAAGATTTTCATAGACATGCAAATAAGCTACCCATCTCAAGTAGATATGTGTGATAGTATAAGATAGGAAAGTATATCTGTATAATAATTTTCAATGGAAACATCTTTTGTACAACTAGGCAGCGGTGGTGACGTAGTAATGTTATGGGTCCACTACTCAGTCGCCGTGCGCTGTGCGGGCTCGAATCCCTTCTCAAAAGAATTTTTCTTTTGGCTATGGACCGTCGTCTCTGACCGTCAAACGAGGGGGTACCACCCGGCAGATCTCTAGGGCGGGGCCAAAATGTGTGCACAGGTGTTCCCTCGCTACAGTCCGTGTGACGTCCCCCCCTTTCCCTTGTATCCCTGGTAACCATGAGCGTTTAGGCATTAGACCTTAATGGTGATGTTCAAGTTATAAAAAAATGTTCGGCTGCAGTTGCCGGAATTCTTCTAAAAAGTTACAATAAATACACTGCTGTCAGTCGTTACTTTATCTTAGTGTAATTTCAAAATGGTGGAACGAATTTATCAAAATCAGTATGATAATCTATAAAACAGTAATGAGACCAGATTGTCTTTCTCATTGGCGTTCTTTAGAGGCTTGTATCTCCAAAACGAAGATGTATTTTGAAAATATTCCAAGGACAAAAGAGTACTATGCTAGGGTACCAAAAAGAAGAAAGTAGTACAGTACATCGTACACCACTGCTAGCACGTCGTTAGCAGTGGTTGAGTGTCATCCGACACTGTTCTGTTTTTGTACCGAACTATAGGATAGTCCAAAGAATCACCCGTCAAGTGCTGGCTGCATGTTTTGCATACACCCTTTATGGTATTGTCATCCATGAAGCTGTGTATCTGATTAATTGTACCACAAAGGACATCATTCCGAAAATATTTCTCAACCTTGTACACTATTGAGTGCCTATTGCTATTTTGGTATCGTAGATTACACGTGGAAGCTACATCAAAGTTACTTTACCCTGCACGATATCTTTCTTCGCTCTACCGCGCTAAACTCCAGACACATACTTCTATAAATTGTGCGTATGAACTTTACATCTACGCTCGTACTTCCTGGTAGCTATAAATACTACGTTGCAAATAAGCATAATACCAATAGGTCAGAATTGGCAGCGTAATGGTAGGTCTTATTATAAATACGTCCGGCTAGACAAAACAATTTACAAAGCCAACTGGGAAACCGTCGTATGAGCGTTTGGGCATAGTCGTCCCCTAATCATCCGACAAAATGGCTGGCAGACATAGGTACGCTCGTTTTTCAAGTCGCAAGTTAGCTATAACTTTATCTTCTACTAATCGCTAACGTCAAGTTTATCTTAAAGGGTATTGGCGTCATTGGCGTATACAAGGGTGGGGTGGGGATATCATATTTTCAATGTTTTTTAAAGGAACAGAGCCTTCTGAGAAATTGAACTAGAGGAAATTCCTCATGTATTTTTGTGAGTTTCGGCGTAGAGGCATTCTAACACACTTTTAGGTGCCACTTCTCCATTGTCGCGACGCGGGCGGTAATATTGGAAGTACCTAGCAATGCAAAAACCATCTACCGGGTGGTCCATCTATCGTTTTTTTTTTTGAGTTACTGGTTTTTTGGGATATGTCAAGACTTATTTCGCATCTGATTTGACAGAACATCAGTCATATCATTCCGATTAACGAAAATGGTTGTGTATTCGCTTGAACAACGCTTGGAAATATTAAAACAATATTTCGAAAGTGGTGGTAATGTTGCAGATTGTGTCCGAAAATTACGTGCAAAAATGGGAAGAAATGAAGCACCGTCAGCACCGTATGTGAGGTATTTTGTGCAAAAAGTTCGTGAAACTGGTCTTCTTATTGACAAACCAACACGTGAAAGACCGAAAACGGTGCGTACACCCGAGAATATCGATGCTGTAGCTGAGAGTGTGGCAGAGTCTCCAAGCACATCAACGCGCCAACGTTCTCAACAATTGGACATTTCACGCACATCATTAGGTCGAATTTTGCATAAAGACCTTGGTATGAAGGCGTACAAAGTTCAATTGGTTCAGCAATTGAAGCCAACTGACCATCCAATGCGTTTTCGCTTCGCTTCATGGGCCTGCAATCAACTTGATGAAGATGTTGATTTTGGTCGAAAAATCATCTTTTCAGATGAAGCGCATTTTTATCTTGGCGGCTATGTTAATAAGCAAAACTGCCGCATTTGGGGTTCAGAGAACCCACACGCAATCGAAGAAAAGCCAATGCATCCAGAACGAGTGACTGTTTGGTGCGGATTTTGGGCTGGTGGCATTATTGGCCCATTTTTCTTTGAAAATGAAGCCGGAGCAGCAGTTACTGTGAATGGTGAGCGTTACCGTACCATGATAAATGAATTTTTCTTTCCACAAATTCAAGATATTGATGTCGGTAACATCTGGTTTCAACAAGACGGTGCTCCGTGTCACACAGCAAACGCTACGATTGCTCTTCTGTGAAGTGTTTTCGGTGATCGCATTATCAGCCGAAATTCTGATGTTGTTTGGCCGCCTCGGAGCTGTGATTTGACCCCATTAGATTATTATTTATGGGGTGCCATTAAAGACCAATGTTATGCCAACAAGCCAGCAACAATTGGCGAAATAAAAGAGAACATACGCGCTGCCATTGCTGAAATACAGCCACATACGATTGAAAATGTGGTCAAAAATTGGACTGACCGTATGGGCTACTGCAAAGCCAGCCGCGGCAGTCATTTAAATGAAGTTGTATTCCATACTTAATCGGAAGGATTGTACTTTCAAATAAAAAAAAAATTGGAAAAATATTTAGTAGTTTTTTTTATAGCATTTTTAAAAAAAAATTTAAATGGACCACCCTTTATAGCAAAAATATCACACATCTACAGTATTTTATTCTTGAGGCTTACTTATCTATTATAAGTAATTATAATAAGTTTTCACATATTGAGGGTCAGCAGAGAAACACGCTTCACAACAATAATATAAGCAATTATCCCAGTATGTCTAGACATAACAATCAACTGCCTAATGATACCAAAACATTGCTGGAAACATGTTATTTTTCAAACAATGATTTTGTATCGATTTTGTCGTACGCTTGAAGGTTCCAATATGCACCTTCATGTGGATTATTATTTATTATCACTCTTCCTGGTGCAACTGATGGGGAACTAGTCTGTTGAGCGGCATCCTTATTTTTGTGCATCAATTTTTTCTTCCACTTGCCAATTTTTTTCTTAAGGTCTGCTATTGTAACTCCACTGTTTATTTTACCTTTAAGATGTTTAAGTTCCATCCTATTACAGTTCTTTTCAGCTCATGTTCTGGCACATCTGAACTTTCGGGCGAATTTAGTCTTAATCGATCTCTGAGATTTTTTATATTTCCTCCATTTTTTACGCTGCAACCCAGCTTCCCTTTCTGTCATTTCCGAAACAAGCTTCCTTTATTTGTTCTTCCGTTGATGCATATATTTCTGATGCACTTTATTTCCCTACTCCTCACATTTTTCTTGATGTTCTCTTATGTTACGCCTCCATTTTCATTCCCGATTACGTTTAATACTCTTTTTTTCTTCTTCAGATATTTTCCTAGGTATGTCCAGCTATCTTACACCCTGTAGATAATCACTATATGAAAATTTGTTCAAAAGCAATACAATAAGTATTTACCAAAGCTACCGGGTCAATATCATACAATTTAGCTTAGCTTCTACCCAGAGTGATCTATAACAAATTATTTGCGTCAACAAATGATTATTATAGTTTTATAGTGAAGAAGGGAATTAAAATCGGTTCCATATCACAAGGTCAGTTCCGTGTTCTCCAAATGACACGAGACTGATTAAGCAAGAACGTACTGGGATTTAAATTTCTAATTAATTTCAGTATGACGATTATGATTCCATGATATCGTGATTCGCATGCAGTGTTTCAAGCAAAAATAGACGAAAAAAACCTTTAATATGCTTACTACGGTACAAATGGTAGGATCTTCTTTTAAAATGTTGTATTCTTCTTATTCCACCAGATCCCCAAGTTATGACCTCTCTGGAGCTATGCAGCTAAGAATTTGACTTACTTTTCTCGCCCAAAATTCTCAATGATCACATTGATTGTCCACAACCTAGGAATTCAATGTAAATGATAGGAGAACGCGACAAAACTGATACTTTCTTGGTCTCATTTCATCAAACAAATGATGGTTTAAATGAACCCGTAATATGCGATATTGGGGATTTTGATGGAGGTCTAAGTAGTTAGGAATGGTCCGTTGACAGTCAAATCGACTCGTTAATATCGGTAGAGGTTGGAAAAATAATGACCGATCTGTTTTTTCCCACGCATAATTTGGGGCATAAACCGCCACAATCCTTTCTCAACAGAGATAATTTATGTGGAATTAGGTACCTACCTTATCTACAAATATGATAGACGTTCCTGAAAAGTAAGCCTTTTTCCTTCTGTATGAGTTCAAAATATCCTAGTCTCTGCGGAAATGGTGTATTTTTGTGTGTTGCTTATGTTGTTAGTACGGCATTTACATTTTGAGCTGATGCCTTTATCCACTCAGGAGATATATTTTTCCTCGGTTTCGCTTATAAAAACCCGGTAAGACTTAGATTCGAGTACTGCTCACATGTTTATCTGGCCGCTAGATGGAACTACAGATGTTTACTGTCTGCTGACACGACATTTCGGCCACCACGGTGGCCCTTTTCAGATACAAGTAACAATTTTGATGACAATATATTTCGTTTGTTTGAACACCAGGTGACAGTTCGTTTGATATTCGTTTGTGGTTTCATTTGGCTCTCAGTATTTACCAGCGAGGCAATCACGGAACATGTCGCAGATGTTACGTGAAGCAGTGCTGGACAACAAATATAGCTAGTGCACTAATAATACTTCAACCTAACCTAAGTTTCATATTGTATCATGTAATAATTATTCTCTATTTATTTGCGAAACAGTGAGAAAACTGCTGCATGCTGACATGAGTAAGAGACTATGTTTAATTATTTCAAACTAATATAATCCAATATTATTACGTGCCATTAGCTTTGCAAACTGCGCTGCTGCTTCTGAAGTTGTGCAGTTGTGTTTACCTGACGTAAAGTTTGTTTCGCGGCACAGCACTGTGCAGATATCCACACGGATCTAATAAAACGTTTTATTGGTTTACAGTTTGCACGTCGACAAGAAACAAACATAAACCAACATACTGCTCTATGGAAGATTGTTCATTTCGCTCTAGCGGTTTTTAGCATTTGAGCTGAGAAAATTTTATAGCTTAATGCTGAGCTTAGGGGATTGACTATAATGCTTTACATACCTAAAGCAAATACATTGTTTTGACGTTCAGGGTGGCAAACACCAGCCAAGATGACTCAAAGTTAAATTGCTTTTTTGCTTTAAATACTTGAAATAAACGGTAAAAGTGGTTCTGTATAGGTATCTACTAGAACTGGGTAGCCGCAATATTAAAAATGTTATCTCATCATCCATATGAGAACTCCCGAAGTCGCCTTCTTTTTTATTTATTATATTTGTCATTGTCTGTCAGAGCGGTCCGTAGATCATTTGCGCATGGTTAAAGTGTAGTGAGCTAGTAGGTCTGTCAGGTCTGGTTACCCAGTTACCAAACAAAGTTAGGGAGAAAGGAGGGATGGAAGGAGGAACAGCAAAGAGGAGGGAATGCATCAGTTTGAGGGTGCCATTGTTAAGTATATATAGAAGCACTCAAGGCCTAGTGCCCATGGCTTGGAAAGTGAGATGCTTCCATTTCCCCTTATCGACTGCCTTGTCCTTTCATCTCTGCACCCCTATTGTTCTCTTTTAATTCCTGTTTCCATCTGCTTTTTGGTCTTCCTCTTCTTTTCTATGTGCGACCTGTGTGCGTCAGAATTCTTTTTGGTACTCGTATATTTGGCATCCTTCTATGTAGCCTAACCACCTTAGCCTCTGCGCTTTTATTACTCCTACTATATTAGGATGCCCATATAGCGCCTTTATTTCGCTATTTGTTCTTCTCATCCAAACACTGTTAACTAGTTTGCCACCAAAAATTCTCCTTAAAATCCCCCTTTCCCAAACCTCAAGCATGTTGTTCCGTTCTAGTTAGTGTCCACACTTCGCTAGCACATGTCACTACTGGTAAGATAACTGTTCTGTATATTCTAGATTCAGCATTTCTCGATATTTCTTCACTTTTTGAAATTCTGTTAAGTGCATAATATGCACATCGGTTCCCTGACATTATTCTTGCATGTATTTTTTCTTTGCTATTTAATGTGTCTAGGTATGCGAATCTTTCCACCTCAAAAACGTAGGTCTTTTCTTTTTCTGGTTCTATTTTCAAATTTTTCCCAATTTTGATACTAACATCAGCCCATTACATACATTTTGTTTTATTTTCATTTATATATAGCCCCAGTTTCCTAACCGCTATATCTAGTCTGCTCACTACATGTTGTAACTCCTGTTTGCCTCTCGTTACTATCACTATGTCACCTGCAAAAGCCAAATGTTGGTATTTTCTGTAGTACAGTATCCCATCCCTGTTTCTATTCGCTTCTTGCATCACCTTTTCTAAGCAAAGGCTGAAAAGAATGGTTGACATGTCTGACACTCCAGTATTTTTTTTAACTCTGTTTTCAGTATTTTTTAGCATTAGTTAATTACGCATTCTTTGTAACTTTAGGTTAATTCCTAACTCATCCAATGCGTTTTATTCTGCCATACGCTTGCTTGAAGTCGATAAATACGAGTAGACACTACCAGAATTGTCAGTCCGTGATCTTAACTTTCATTTGGTCTGTCGTAGTTCTACCTCGTGTAAAACCACATTTATACTCACCAACAATGTTTTTCATTCCTGTTGTTAATTTGTGTTTTTTTATAATTATGGCATTCTGTTTTTTCGCCTTTTTTATGAATGAGAGCATATAACTGCCTCTGTCCATTCCTTTGGTAGTTCTTCTTTAATCCACATATCTTTGATTATTGTGTGTACCAGTGTACCTGTTCTTCTAGTACCTCTCCACCATATTTAAACATCTCAGCAGTTAAATTATCACACCCAGGGATCTTATTACTTTTCTTTTTCTCAATTATTACCCTAATTTCGGTTCTTCTAGTTCATTTTGTTTATCTTCGTATCCAGTTGGCACAACTGTATCAGTCAATTCCATTTTACTTTTGTTATTTAACGATTCGTTAAAGTATTCTTTCCACCTTGCTATGTTCTGTTCTCCACGTATATTGTTATTGTTAACTATTATTCGGGAATTTCAAATTTATCCAAAAATTATTTTAGACATTGGTTTTTGTAGAAAATATGTTAAGTCTGTAACCGCTTCTAAATACAGTATACAGGGAGTAAACGTTATGATAGTCATTATTTAAATGGGTGATAGAGGGGGTTAAAACAAGCAAAAAGTTTCATATAACATGGGGTTCAAAACGGCATTTTTTTTAGAGAAAAGCGACTTTAAAGTAAAATAAATAAAATTAAAAAAATCCACTTATAAATAGGGAACTCAATTTAGATACATACATTGTTTTTCTTTTCAAAGCTCACACTGCACTTTTTTGTATTTAAAGAAGGTGTTTAAAATGTCGTCCTCCACTTTCCACACAAGCTTCATTACGACGAACCCAGTTTCTTCTTACTCTAGGTCCTCGAAGTTGTCCATTTAGTACACAGCCGCATTAAAATTCTTTAGCCAGGTTGTGCTTCAGTTGTTATTGGACCAACCCCATAAAACATCCCTTTAAGTTCTCCCCAGTACCAGAAATCCATCGGATTGAGGTCAGGAGATCTTGCTGGCCATTTTCGAGGATCAGGAGCATTTCGACCGATCCAGCGACTTGGATAATGTTCATTCAAATACTGAATGACGCCTCTAAAGATGTGTGGTGGTGCCTCGTCATGAAGAAACCACAAATTCTGTCTCCGTTGTAATGGCATGTTCTCTAAGGTTTGTTCCAAAAGTTCTGGTAGGTTGTTGGCTAGAAAGATAAGGTATCCTTCTCCTGACAACTTTGGGGGTAACTCGAAAGGGGCCAATTACCTGATCGTCAAGAATATCCGCCCAGATATTTATTTTAAGACTTTGTTGGAAATGACCTTCACGAATGGTGTGAGGATTTTCTGGGGCCCACGTGTGAGTACTATGGAAATTTAATATACCGTCTCGCGTAAAAGTACATTCATCCGTCGCTAGAATGTTTAAAAAAACGGATTTTCAATATTTTTGTGCAAAAACCACTGACAGAATGTAACTCTGCGAGGATAGTATTCTGGTAACAAGGCCTACACTCGTTGTACATGGTAGGGATAAAGCATATTTTTCCGTAGGATTCTATGGATTATGGTATGCGATAGTCCTACGCGGCGGCCTAATTCTCGAGTGCGGATACCTGCATTGATTTCCACGATATTTAAAATTTGTTCCTCCTACCCTACAGTAACCTGTCTGTCACGAGTGCGAATATTAGTGGGCTGAATACTTCCTGTACCTCGAAGTCTTTGGTATACTTGCACAAATGTCCTTCTGTCTGGGTGTACCCGTTGGCGAAATCTGTCGCGATAAATTTAAGCTGCAAGATTTGAATTCTGACGAGCTTCACCGTAAAGTAACAACATGTCGGCGAACTCTTGATTCGAGAACATTGAAAATAAAGACGACGACGTTCGCGAACAAACACAAAACAACAGGCCTGATGCCCGATAACTAACCACTATTACCGTTTGCGATCGATCGCCGGTTCGATAAGAGTGATGAAAAGCCGACGCGCTGTTGTCATGGGTATTTTAAATATTTAATTTAATGAAACTTACTTACTGACTACAAATTTTAGCTTAACTTAGAAAAAATTTAATGTCATTTATTTGTTAATTACCCAATTTAAAAACGTTTTAGATCAGATTATAAAAATTAGTAAGATTGTGGTGATTGCGGTCGATATAAAGCACTTAAAGTTGTAAACTATATAGCCATTTAGACAAAAGTCTATTGACTTTTCGACCATGGGTCATATGAATAGATTTTCCCAAACTCATGGTGTACTTGAGTACAAAAATGAAACTGAATCTTTCAAAAGCATACATTTTTTGAGGAAAGGTAACTATTGGCCAAAAAAACAAACGAGTACCTATATCGTTCAATGGTTTCAATCAGATGAATATTGAGAAGAAAAATAATCTATTGGCCATATACTTCCGAAAATTTTTACGATTTTTATAGAAACTTGGCTACTAAAGCGGATATAAAAAATGTATTACCAGAAAGTAGCAGTGAAAGCGACGGAGAACTTATGGTTGAAGAAACGGAAGTTATTGAAGACTCAGACTGAAAAGCATAAATTAGATGTTCAGAATTAGATTATCTTATGATTGGTACTAAATAATGTGTATTTGTTATTATTAATATAAAAGTTTTGTTTGCATTGACATTACATTCATTACATGTACCTTACACGGTTTTTAATGTTCGTTAAATATTGGTGCTGAATAGTGGAATAAATAAATTGTTTTTCAAAAAATCGGCTAGCTAGACTGTTTTATATAATTATTCTGTTAGAATATCTCCCGTGAAAGTTATTTCAAATACACTTAAATTTAAGCTCATTTATTTTTTAAATAAGAGTCATAAACGATATTCGAATTTTCAACAGTGATTTTTGGACTTATATCACCTTTCACGAACAACCGCCATATCTTCAGACATACTAGTTCAGTTTTGAATTCTCTTGGTTAGTGCCCCTCCATGTCCATTGATATTTTTATAGTGTATATGCAAATCTGGTATGGTAATGTGTAAATACAGTCGCGCATACAGGTGTTCAGAAAACAACGACCTTATTTCTAAGGTAGAAAGTAGCTCTAAAAACAGCACGAGAAGCTCAAATAAGTTTGGGTTCTACAATGACCCCTTGCCTTGGTATACGCTGTTATAATTGAATCAGCCATTTCAAAAACCATTTAAATCAATTCCTCCTACATGATTTGTACTGAAAACACTTCGTTAAAGGTAGTTGCACTCTGGGTAAACACGTCGTAAGTCATTACTTTCCCTTCAAATTATTCACTTAATACAGTGCAACACATTGCGGGTCCGAAATTTGCACGAGTCTTACATGCACTGCTAGGTGGCAGATACTTGAATGCATCAATTCAAAAATAGTACCATCATTATTGATTTGTTTATGTACAACATGCATCAAATTGTCAATTTTAAGGCTACTAGCTACAAAAATAAGGTTAGAACTCTTATTTACTATCAAAATCACTAACTCAATCCTGTTTATTACTATGACTAAGAAAGTCGTCCCTAAACTGTGCAGGTGACCAGCCTTGTAGAACTCAGATATTATATTGAGCCCAAAAAAGTAACACACACAACTTTATTGTCACCTGAAAAATTCAAATTCTCTAACTATATACCAATGGCGTGTGGGTATATTTTGATCCCCCAGAAGGGAGAAGGAAATAGTTTCCGCGCGACTGACTTTTCTGAGAAATTTATTGCAATATTAGATAATCCATCCACTTTTACGTAAAAATTGGGTTCGAAAAATTTATGTCACACTGATTTTGGAAACAATTGGGTTTGAATATCTGAAGTACGATTTGGATGGATAGCAAATCCGTTCTACACCGAATATATATTGAAGTTAATGATATTTAAATACCTTTTACAGCTGCGCGTCGGGAGACAGTCCAACCTCAAGCTAAAATCTAGTACTTTTTTCGCTTGTATAATAAATAACTATTATCTTATTTTATTGTGAACATGTATTTTTATTAGCTGTAGAATTTGCATCCATTAACATAAGGTTACAATTTTGTTGCGTTAAAAAAGTAGTAAATTCAAGAGCTGGTGGTACCTGACCCTCAAACACTCGGCCTGTTTTGATTGCGTCTGTTTACGTAGCTGAAAATAAGGTACAAGGAAGGTCATGAAAAAACCCAGTTGAGATAAAGTGGAAAATTATATCACCACACTTTTTAAGATTTAAGGTGCATTTAATTATAGCCTCATGGTCATTAAGCAAACAAACATTTCCTACGCTAATTTTTCGCTCAATATAATTACAATAATACTCCGTTACATTTCGCAATATACGATAGATCAGATAAAATAGAGCGACTTACTCAAAAAATCATATTCACGATGTTGTATGCTATGTGGTGTAAGTCACCGAAGTTCTATGGGCATGTAGATAGGAGTTTGTTAAGTGTTAAGGTTTGAAATTTTGAAGTTTGAAAACAGTAACGCCAGATGGTTTCAGGTGAACTACTGCTTGCTTACAGTAGCTATTTCCAAAATTTTATCGAGACATCAATTTCCTTCGATAAATTAATATTGCTAACGTTTTAGTTACTTCGGCAGCCTTTCACAAAGCGCAGAGTGCACAGTTGAAAAGTTAGCCTTGGGGTCGAAGGCGAAACGTTAGTATAGTAATTTCTTCAACATCTGTAATTTTATTTATTGGTTAGAAAAACATGGAGGGAAATCAGAGGACAAAGGCTACCAGATAAATGGCAAACAACTGATAGGCCAATCAAAAAGAGAAATATGGTATATTATGAAACGAGATAGATTTTTTGCAGATATAGTAGAAAGAACTAGAAGAGTTCATATGAAAAGGTGTGCATGACAGAAATATAAATTAGACACTGGTGATTATCAAGGTATCTGTCTTAAATACTGCATAGCATAAGAATTCTTCTCCAATACCCCTGTACTATTATTGCCCAGAATAGAGAACAGTAAACAAAACATCGGGCAGATGTTTTAACTCTAGTATAATAGTGGTTTACTTTTATGTGCTCAAAATAAACAATTCTTAATTATGATGGCGAGTAATGAAGTGAATGCGTCAAACCCTCTAAATATTTGGTTAATCAGTTACGTTAATATCCTGGCAGAATTTGCATTGAATTTTTGTTTGCACTACATGACCCTGACCAAATTATGTCAAACAATTTTTCACTCTTGTTTTCAGTACAATATAAAATGGTCTCTCTACTCTCTTCATTTGCGTTCGCCGAATGGTTTTGCACGATTTATGGTGAATTTTAACGAGCATTGACCTTGAGATTCAACTGCATCATATTAAGGGAGTCGACCGCATATTTTTGGTTACATGATCGCGTGCGAATTTTCATGCTAAACAACAAACATGTCGAGTTTCTAAGATTTCAACATCAGTGCACGATGCGGTCGACTCTTGGGATATTACTGGTTTGCAAAAACAAACGGCGGTTCGCTCATGGATGGCTCAATATTCTACCAAAGGTCCGCATGTTTGGCTCATAGGTGAATTAAAAAGGCATTGTTGTCGAACTGACACAAAATGTTTATAAAGGATTTATACTGAGCTGAAGGTTTATATCGTCTTAAGCCTAGGATAGCTGACAACGATGTCAGATATACCGACAACTGGTCCAATAAGCAATTTGAATATAGAAAAAAATTGGATTTCTAGCTGACATTACTCTTTTGTAATATTTCGCGTAGGACCCTAAAAGTTAAATAGCTATGTGATAACTTGCAGCCTTTGCAAATAACCTCTGTTTGTATGACGTGGAGAGCACTGGCAAAATGTGTAATTTACAACTATATTCAATAAGAATAAAAAAGATCAAGTCATAGGCTGCGCAAGCGGATGATAAATATCCCCACCATGAATAAATTTCCAAAAAGAAGTAAGTTTAATCCAAAAATTCTTTCCTTATGAGTGAAGGACAATGAGTTCATCTAAAAAGAATTATGTAACTGAAAACACCGCATTTATCTGTGATCAAATAAGAACAATACGGATTTAGACGCCAACAGCTGTAGTATGAATTCCATGTTTTAGGTTACGTCTCTTATTTCCCTTTAATTTATTTTCCTTGACTAACTGTCTCCTCTTGGTATAAGTACTCTTTGGTAATTTCTTGCCTCAAAGAAGACAGTAGACAATAGCGACGCAATAAAGAGCGACGCTGAGTTGTGAAGACCTAATTAGTTGTTCTATATGAAACTAAAAATCTACATGTTCTGCCAACTTTAGAGCAGGCTAGAAGTGGAGAAAAAATATTCATACTAGAAAGTAATGCTACAGTTAAGAGTTGCTGACGGATAACTGTTATATAAGAAGTTTCTTAATACGTTATATTTTTTATTCTGTTCTCAGTACATCAAGTTTCAAATATAGAGTTCTAGAATTTTCCTAGTGCACTGATTTTGCCTTCCATCAGCCCTCTTTTGTGTACGTAAATTTTAGTGCAAGTGATAAACAAGTAATGGACAAAACAGAAATTGTCATTTTAAAAGTATTGCCAAATTTCGTTTATGTATACTGCATTCTAGAATCCAGTAGTACTACTAAAATTGATTCCCTGCAGCTAATGCTGGTTGAAAGACAATTGAAGATAATGGCCGATCAAGATATCATTTCATTCATTCAAAAACATTCAACCACCAATATGTTTTTGCACTGAAACCGAATTATGGTGATTCATAGGTTTATAATGACGCTATCTGTTTTGGCGTAATGTGTGATTAGAGATAAATTAACAATAGTAGCGATAAATCAGAATAGACGAGTAACAATGACTATGATACACAAAAAAGCCCCCTAGGATACGCAAAAGGACCTCAGAATAGACTATTGATGCAGAGCCTGAACATAGAAGTACCGCTACCGTATCAAGAAGTTAAGGATATCCTATGCAACCAAATGTTGAATTGTCAGTAAATATCACATCATAATCAAGACACCAGTGAAGAAAACTATCAGGCTTGGAATGCAACTTCGTAACAGAGAGCTGGGAGAAGGAAAACTAATTGTCTTGTTTACGATCAAGCAATAATTGTTGGTAAAAAACAGAGGAATTTACAATAATAGACAAAATCAAACACAAAATTCAAGACACTTCGTAATGTGTTTGCAAATGGTCCTAACAGATGACACATTTGTATCAAATATATTGTTTTGAATACTATTCAGGCAATTAAATAGGGGCAATAAGGGTGAATGCAAAAGTATGTTGCAGCTGGTAAATAGAACGATAGATTATTTCTGGTGACACATCTTGGGTAATACTCGTAAATGTCATACGAATGGGGATGTATGAGCAACCATATTTGTTACGTATAACCTTATACATATAAAAAATAACATTTTCTTCCATTGTCTGAAGTGAGCAAACGCTCCTTTGACAATACATCTTACGAAATACCTATTTGTGGATGCACACCGTTAATTTTGAGGAGTACTTAGGAAACTTAGGTTGTAGTTTATTGATTTGTAATTTTTTACAGCAGGGACTCCGGATTATTCTTGCACAATCAAGTTTTGGCACCTCAAAGACGTTATACCGCACGAGTAGAGCGTTCATGTTGTTAAAACGACGAGAGCTGAGTGACAAAGAACTTAGACTTTTATTTACAGAATCTTCAAGACTACTTTACTTACAAGGTGAATGAAGCTCTAAATTGTTTTAATGATGACTCAAAGACTTAAATTCATTAACATCAGGAAGCGCGCCTGTTGAAACATATGCTGATATTTTATCAACTCTACCTTTCGAGAAAATGCTGGTGCACTTAGAGATATTTAATGCGAAACTTATAATCACATAAAGTTATTACCCGGCTCTGGCTATTCTGTAGACAGTCCACGTTGCTGCTTACTTGGACATACATTTTCAGGTCATCAGCATTTAACGAGAAGTTTGCAATCAATGCAAAATCGTTGATAAATATGACAAAGGGTAATAATTCTAAATCGGATCCTGGAGGCGCACCTGATGTTGGAGTAAACTTATGAGTTCCACAAACAGCTTGCGCTGAGCATCTCAGTGACATTATAAGTGTTGCACCCGGAGAAAATAATTGATTTTTGGGCAATGTGGTAGCCTTAAACCAAGAATGAAACGAGAACATTTTCACGCAGTTTTATTAACAAGTAGTGTGACAAAAAAAATAATAATGTTTTGGGCGACCCCGCAGCTGAGTACACCCGTGTATACGTCTAGGCATCCACAAAATGAGATGATCGATCCCTGGTTATGGCCCCAACAAACTCGAACTTCGCGAATTAGCGGTATCAGAGACTGTGGCGGATAGTGCATAGTGGATAGTCTCCTCCTCATCACGTCTCGCACAGGTTTGATGGGATTTGAATCCACGGCAAAACATTAACGCCTGCTTCTTGAAGAAAGTCCGTAGTAAAACGAGCTATATGGCGACGTGCGTTGTCTTGCTGAAAATGGTCGTGTGGACGGCCCTCTAGATTCGGCAGTAAGGTGGTTTGTAGGAAATCATCATATAACGCGCAGCAGTCATATTGGCTTGAATAAAGGAGTGATCAGCTACTATAGGCAATAGCCGCCCAAATCATTTCTCTAACAGTTCGGTGTACATGCCTCTCAACAGCAAATCCAATATCACGTAGTTCTCCACGGCGGCGGTTTACCCTTCTACGACCATCCTGCGTACCTAGACAGAATCGCGATTCGTCGCTAAAGATGACATTATGCCATTCTGCCTCCCAATGTTGTCGTGCTTAGTTCAAACGTTGATGACAGTGGACCACAACCAGAGGAAGCACTAACCGTGGACGGTATGAATATAGTCCAAAGGCAGGAATGTGGCGACACAGCGTACTCATAGTAGCAGGCCAACCTTCTTCTCCAAGCCAATGGACAGCGATCTGATCCGTCGTTGCTAAACGGTGTCTTAGGGCTAGTTGTCTGAAGCGCCTATCTTGACGCTCTGTGGTACGCCTCGGTGGACCAGTTGGCCTTCTTCGTGTTCCTCTACCTTCTTCTATCCATACACGACAGACACGCATTATCGTCATTGCAATACAGTTAACACGGCGGCCAATTTCGCGATAGGACAAACCAACATTTCGATAGGCAATAATTCTACCCCTTTCAAAGTGATAATTTGGGCGTTTCGAACTCGAGGCATTTTGTTACACTCGACACTAGTAAATGAAAGGGCAATAATTAGAAATATCTGTACTACTCAGCTATCAGGAACTGCTGTCTTCACAAAAACTAAGAGATAACATTTTAACAAAGGTAAACAAAAACAAAGATCATTGTTGCCACAGCATGCTTTAAATATAGTCATTATCCTGCCAAACAAACAAGTTGAAGAAATTATCTTTTTTTGGTGTAATATACTAAGTGACATATAAATCCGAACACCCAGTTTAAATGGTTTTATTTTAATAAAATTTTGTATAAGTACTTAATGAAGCATAATAAGTAAATGATAAAAATTTCAAAATGATTGCACTGGTTTAAAGCCATTTGACCTTTAATAATGTGTGGATGCACCCTGATGTGCTACGCATTCTCCAACGCGCCTAGGCATGCTTCTGATCAGCTGGTCAATGTCCTCCTGTGGTATCTCATTCCAGGCAACCACCAACTCCTCTCGAAGTGCTTCTAGAGTCTGAGGATGACGTTGCAAATTGAGCAATCTCCTATCCATCATATCCCACACGTGCTCAATTGGGAGATCTTGGTGGCCATGGTAACAATGTGACATCATTATGTTGAAAGAAGTCTATTGTGACTCTTGCAACATGTGGTCGGGCATTATCTTGTTGGAAAGTTGGATCTGCCAGGGTGTCAAGATAGGGTAAAAGATGGGGTTCTAGAACTTCGTGGATATATCGCTGCACGTTCATGTTACCTCTGATGAAGATTAAAGGTGACCTGGAACCATAAGCTATAGTACCCCAAATCATAACTCCAACAGTGTGATGAACATGTCTTTCAACAAAAAACTGTGGATTCCTCCTTTCACCACGTCGCCTTCTAACCCTGGCACGACCATCGTGCATGCCTAAACAAAATCGAGACTCGTCACTAAAGACAATACTGTTCCATTCCTGATCCCAGAGTGACCGTTGTCTGCACCACTCAAGGCGATTACGTCGGTGTTCTCGAGTTAAAGGGAGGACCCAGTGTGGCCGGTATGAAAACAAGCCAAAACTTCTCATTCGTCGGTAAACACTTCGCATGCCAATAGGTCTTCCGTGTTCTGCAAACCATTCATTTGCAATGGACCTGGTAGTGGAGAAACGGTCCCTTAAGGCCAATAATCTTAGGCGGCGATCTTCACGGTCTGTTGTTCTACGGCGGCGTCCAGTGCCCCTTGCTCTTTGCGTACGGCCTTCTCGAAGCCATGCCTGACAACACCTAACCACAGTGTCTACACTTCTTTGCACTCTAACTGCAACTGCCCGAAAAGAAGGTCCAGCTTCCCGAAGTCCCACTATACGGCCCCTATCAAACTCACTAAGTTGACGAAATCGTACAGGTCTCCGTACTCTAGGCATCGTAACCGATCGTAAAGGATGTCAAGAACCAAAATCCGCCAACGTTGATTCTTTACTGCGACTGAAAAATTCATTTTTAGAGCGTTAGTGAATTAAAAAAAAGCAGTATAAAAACCGGAATGTCCAACTGATAAGGCTGAAAATTTTTTCACTTGTTATTTACAGTAAGATAAATACATTCACCAACTTTTATTAAAATAAAACCATTTAAACTGGGTGTTCGGATTTATATGTCACTTAGTATACTTCTAACACTGAGTATATGACTTGATAACGCATACTAAATCAAATGAGGGAAGAGCAGATTTTTATCCAACCTATCAAATGCTATCCAAACCTGCATAAATAACATCAGTTTGAACACCCTGATACTGAAATTCAGATCCAAATTACGACAAACAAATTGTGTTAGACCAGCATTCCTTATAGGCAATGGAGAGACAGAACACTATTAGCTCGTTACTGTGACAGAGACTTGAGGCCGGATCATAAAGATAGCCTTCATCTGTATCAAGTGTGGACAGCACTTGAGGTATTGTATTTTTCTGCTTGATGATATTAGATGGAAAACATGTGTCTTAATTCTCAACAGCTTTTCCCATCAGCTACTGCGAATTACGAAACGTATTTCGGTGTTAGGTACAGATACAGCACTGCAATTGTTATTTCTCAATTATAACCATATCCGGTTAAATAGCTGCCAGCTTCCAGAATTTAATATATATCTCTACCGAAATCTACTTCCATGCCAATCGAAACTTCAGTTGTGCTTTCGGTATTTGTGAATGTAGTCTTTCCGCGATTCTACGAGTAGTTAACGATGACAAGCTCTGACATCAGAAGTCTCAGTATCTGAGGCTCCCGTACTGATCGTCGTTCTCTTTTTGTCTGGTAGTCTGAAACCTATCGCTATTGAGGAATATTCCGGCAAAGCGTGTCATATTTCCAAGAATCCGCAATCTAATCACCTTAATAGCGCACTATCTAACAAAAATGCTATTAGTTCATTGACGTAGTAAAAGTAGGGCATAAAAGGCTCATCCAGATAAACTGTCGATTGTTTTGTCAAGTCTCGAAGGTAGAGCTAAAATACCTAGGTAGCCGCGACTATTGTAATGAAAATAAAAACATCTGTTGAACCTCCGCCGTAAATAAGTAGAACTGGAGAAACTTTCTTCTGGCATGCGTTAGACAGAAATTAACCGTCGGTGTGGTTATCAAAGCGAATTATTGGGACACAATAAGCCGACCTCTGCCGATATGCTGGAGAGAAAACTCTGACGGAAGATTCGGAAGTTATCATTGCTTGAGGTTGCAATGATCTGGTACAGTTAGTTCTACCAAAACACAGTACTGCACTTTGAGTAAGAAGAAGCGCCCTAGCGTCCATGCGGTCCATACTCTAGTACATACTAGCTCACATGTTTGGGGTGCTACTGCCCCAACTACATACTCGAAGCTGTTTAGAGAAAAGATGTCCAACTGATCCACGGCAGTTCCCTAACGGACAGTCCCGGGACCCTTTCCCACCCACGCGACGCGACGCAAATGGACCCGCCAGGTTTCTGTTTCTTATCAGCGAACTTCGTACATCCAAAACTGGCTGGTATGACCGCCCCGTAGACCCCAGGGAGACGAAATTGTATAGCAATATGCCTGAGGAAGCTTTTCCCATAGCTGCCAATCCTAAGCAGTTCAAAAATCGGATTAAAAATGTTTCTTTAGGCTTTTAATAGCAGTGCCGGAGCGCGGTTAATCAGCTCTATGAATCTATGAATCTAGTTTGATTGAATCAAAGCACAATCGTTAAATTATATTAGGTCGTTTCCTTACATTGTTTATTTAGAATCAATGAACTATTAAAATGAGTTCACCAACTCCAAGTTAAACATTTTAATTATATTTATTTGATTTGTTTAATTAGTGGAAGTAAAGGTATCCGCCTATATTTAATGAATTATTTTATTTGGATTTAAAAGTATATTTGGATAATATTTGGAGTTTAAAACAACAAATTGCATTTTGCTGAATTATTTATATTATAATTGTGATTTGTGTGTGTGTGATCTAAGATATAAAAAAGCTTCCAAACTTTTTAACCATAGCAAAAGTCGATATTTTTTATTTTCATTGATTGTGAACTTGTGGGATCAAGTTTCACCAATATTTGTCTGATGGTCCAGAAACACATTGTAATATATCACCATTCAGTAGAAGCAATCCCCTGTTTTAAATTCTGAAAGTAGGGAAAAGGATATATGTATACAAGAACTATACTTTTATCAATGAAAATTTTCCAGAAAGACTGTTTTAGTGTCCATCTTTTCTCAATGTAGGCAGAAATGAGTCAGTCAGATCACTAACCACAGATGCGTGGACAGTAGGTACTTGGTGACATATTGTAATAACATTTTATTCGCAAAATTATAACATAATTATAAAATGTTTTAACCATTTATATTCCTAATTTATTGAATGTTCTGAACTGAAACTATTCTCATCATTCTATTCACTTCTAGTAGCCCTAAGGGTGTACAGGCTAAGTAGCTTTACTTGACGCTGGATTACAGTGATTCGCTATTGATATTTCGACTGCACCGTGATACGTTTCCATAATACAAATAAACATACTCAGATGAGTTAAAGGACTGAGTAGCTCACTTCTCAATCGAAACTCGTCCTTCATGACTTCTAGTTCAGCTTTCTTACAAGCATTTAACTTGTCCTGTTTGTAAGTATGTTAGTACGTATGTAATCTTGGAACTGAATTTTGAATCCATTAGCCTTAACCAATTGAAATGAAATTTTGTAAACGTGTTTGGTTTGCAATATAGCATAAATTAACTTCCTCTATTTTAAATCCAATATGGCAGATGCTAGCAAACGGCGATTCATCACCACAGTAACACCTATGATATGAGTATCAACATGAGCAACATGATGATTCACATTTTTTACAGTCACCCTTTGATATGGGTATCAAATGAAACGTCTAGATGGAAGAAGCACAATAAGCATAGTGACGTCATTCTAAATCCAATATGGCGCAATAACCACCCTGAAATGGCGCTTATAATTATCATACTCACCCCTATGATATAGGTTTCAAAGAGCTTTATGAGGGAAACATAACAAGCAACGCGATGTCATTCTAAATCCAATATGGCGATCATCGCAGAATGGCGATTTTTAGTTTCAATAGACACCTCCATATTATGGGTATGAAATCAATGGGGTTGATCAGGGAACATATGAAGGTTATACAGAAATTACTGAGCTAGTTGACATCATAAATACTAAGTACTAAAAGTGAAAAATAAAAAACGTATTACGTTTCGACAGTAGGATGGAAAAGGGTGTGACACACTTTTATATGAAAGCTTGTGTTGAAGGAGCTTTTATCGTTCAAATATTTCTGATCGGAAATTTTTTTTTTTTAATTTTTAGTTTACTTTATGACCGGTCTCGTAAAAATGTCTTTTACATTTTAATCATTAGCTTCAACGGCTTTACATGCCTGATCGACCATAACAAAACACAACGTAAAGTAAATCACTCTCCTCTACGAGGACGGGCTATAATGAAACCTTAAATAGTCTCGCTAGGAAAACAACCCGAAAATAGAAGGAGCGATGGTGACTGATAGAAATAGCATGCCACACCTCCTGTACAGCTGACAGATATTTGGATAGAGTTGATTGCCGGTACTAGAAATTACAAAAGTATGTGAGCAAATCTGATATACATGGTCATTCAAAAAATAAAAGCAATACTTGTAGAGTTTTGCTTTCTCTAACTTTGCCATGGCGGATTGTCACACTTAAAGCTTGTGGTGTATTAATCGAAACTCCTCTTCTATGGCAAATCCGGAAGGTTCGGTATTGTGTGTTGAAAAAATTTGGACATATGTATAGATCATAATAAAGAGGATACGAACTGTCATGTACACCGTAGGTTGAATTGACTACTATTTTCAGTTTCGCTTTTATGTAAGCGTTATTCAAGTACAGTTTTAATAAGGTTTCGCCCTTTGCACAATTATGACTTTGTGGAACTTGAAGTACCGCTAGATAAAGTCTATAGTGAATTCTTGTCTACTTTTCAAAGTGTCAAGAATATAAGCATATAAGCTGCTATATTATGTCAGATGCTCATTTTTTTCAAAATTTGCCCTAAAAGTTGCCTAAAAATGACCTTTAAATGTCTTTTTCTACCTGACTGATTTTAAATTTGTATTTTAAATGACCCTGAAGTGACCTTCAAATGCCCTCACAGTAACTTCTGGTTCAGATTCAACAACCAGAAAGACTTAAATAACATGTAGCGGGGCTCAACTGCTCGGTTTCCTTTGAGAGTGTCTTTGATATAATATTGAAGTGACCTTCAAATCCCCTCAGAGACAACCTAATCCCGAATTTGACTTACAAAGCCTGCTGTAATCGATATCTTATATGTCGTAGAAATTGAATCTTTCTCACCCTTTCAATGTTCCAGATCACCATTGTGAATTGTGCCCCATTTCTAGAAGTGTTGCCTCAGTGTCTAGTCCTACGTTTTCTCTGATCGATACACCGATTGCTGGCACATAATTTGTATAAAATTCTCGCGACTATGTCCGCCACATCGTGGCATGCAGTGGTATAACTTTACGCATCATTTGAACTTCACAGTTACTATCTCCAACTACTTTAGAATTACATTAAAAAATAGAAAAACTGATATACCTTTATACCGAAGGAATGTATTGATAGATATATCCAAAGATTCGTACAGTATTTTTACTTACTCTTCCTTGGTGAAGGTGATATTTATTGCTGCAGCATGTTACCCCTTCTGGTAGTGCCTTATGAGCACATTTGACTTGCCATACTAAATCGTCCTGATCCTTTTTTGTGGCTAGGTGGCGACTGTGAGATGGAAGAAAGTGTCGCCACAACAGAACCTTGTCAGTCTGAGGAGGTTTCTCCAAGTTCTATTAATTTAGCACTGGCGGTATCGGTATTTATGTCTATGCCAACAATCAGAATAACAGGTGCATTTTTAAATAATAAAAAAGACGGCTGCACTAACTAAACATTACAGATGGCAAAATACAACAAGCCGTTTGAACTCTAGACTGTGGAATAGAAATTTTGAAAATTAGATATTTTGGTTATATTGAACTTTAGTATACGCAGTGTGTGTGTGTGTGTTTGTGTGCGTGTATAGGTGTGTGTGTACGTGTGTGTATGCCTGTGTGTGTGTGTAGATACACCCACCTCGTATGTCAAAATCCACTGAGGACGCAAATTCCGCACTGGCCTCATCCACATCGGTCGGACGCGACAGTGAACATTTCCGCGCGAAATAGAAATTTCAAAGTTGAAATCACCCCGCACGAAATTTATGGAAAATGGGTCCCCCGTCGATTTGTCTGAGAATGGAGTATGATATATGTTTACGCTTTGTATTTCAAGTTTGGTGTTGTGATACTTTAGAATATATTTCGAGAAAACGCGAAAGACAACTGACAGCTTCGCAATCCTGAAAGAGGTAACGTTTTGTAACAATATAATTCTCGTTTTTGAACAAAAGTTCTTACGGTAATGTTTCCGAGAATTAGACGGTTTGCTCGATTTGTAAAAATGGTGAATGTGACGATTGTAGTTCTTAGAGCAGAGATCGCCACCTCTTCAGTGCGTTGAGCTAATTTTGGGATAAACAGTGAGCTACCTAGTCGTAAGCAGTGTAAGCCAACTTAAATTAAATTACATACATACTAATAAACTTAATTAAACTAGTAACTAATACATACTACATTACTACATAAATTCCTACCAATTGTACGTGTTTGAAAAATAAACAAATTTTTTCGTCAGCTACAATGATATGTCACGTACGATTTAATAAAGGTAACTAAAAATAAAAAAAGTAACGCACTATTTTAAACAAAAACATGTTCTGATAAAAAATGCGTGTTCAATGAGAAGCCTGACACTCAGGTTCATTGACAATTTTTTTAATATTTGGAGTATAATTTGATACCGCCATTCGAATACAATTATTACAATTATCCAAATGTTCATATGTAAGTCGATTACGGTATTTGTCTTTAATAAGCTTCATATTTGAAAACGCAGATTCACAC
Organism: Acanthoscelides obtectus; assembly: GCA_963669975.1. Lineage (NCBI taxonomy): Eukaryota > Metazoa > Arthropoda > Insecta > Coleoptera > Chrysomelidae > Acanthoscelides > Acanthoscelides obtectus. Next base: position 77,765,907 of record CAVLJG010000001.1, on the reverse strand, counting down.
AAATATGTTGAACTACTATAAGTAACGCATTCAGTTTCAAGGCAACACGACATAAAACTGAATATTTACATATCTTTGGGCCAGATACATTTTGTATTGGAGACTAATGATTTTAAAGCTAAATCATTTTGAAACGCAATCACTTCCATTTCTGTTAGCCAAAATTCTGCGTAAGAGAAGTTGCAAACTGTTGGATATCAATTTCCATGAAGGGTGAAACAACAAATTGCGCCACTATAGCCATTTCGTTTAAATCCTTGAAACGATTTTTGAAGTTATTCTTCAAATCATGATATTCACTGTCATATGGTTCTAATATATTTTCTGACACATCGACTAAGTTCTGTTCTCAAAACTCAAGCTTTTTGATAAGTTCCTTTCTGCTAGTTCTTTGTCTCTCCCCTGATGCTGCAAATTAAATTCTGCGTAAGAGAAGTTGCAAACTGTTGGATATCAATTTCCATGAAGGGTGAAACAACAAATTGCGCCACTATAGCCATTTCGTTTAAATCCTTGAAACGATTTTTGAAGTTATTCTTCAAATCATGATATTCACTGTCATATGGTTCTAATATATTTTCTGACACATCGACTAAGTTCTGTTCTCAAAACTCAAGCTTTTTGATAAGTTCCTTTCTGCTAGTTCTTTGTCTCTCCCCTGATGCTGCAAATTAAGTTCATTTGAATTTTCTGCAATATCCACAAGAAAAAAAAATCTCTAAGCCAGATTGAATTTTACAGTTCCGGAATCAGTTCATCACGTTGTTTGAAAAATTGAACTATGACAGATATGATATCATTAAAACGTTTCAGCACTCGTCCTATACTTAACCATCGGATTTCAGAGTGTCTTGACAGTCAATTTCATCAGGCAAGGTTTTGAATAATCTTCCTTGTAACTCTTGAGCTCTAATCTTGTTCACAATTTCTACTATCAATTTCATAACACTGTTTAGTTTTAGAAAATGTCCACATAATGCTTGTTGATGGATAATGCAGTGGTAACAGGGAAATTACGGAAAACTTTTATCTTTACGACATAACCCTACGAGACCCTTATCACGACTCACCATAGCTGGAGCGCCATCGGTTGTCAACCTTTTACTAGAATAAACTTCAAAAGATCTTCTTTAATCGTAAAATTACTAAAAACCATCCTGAAGAACACGACCATCTGAGAGGTGTCAACGACATCTGTGGATTCATCCAGCCGTAGTGAAAAATAAGCACAGTTATCGAAGTCATTTCTTAACTGTAAAACTATACCATTGCTCATTACTTCTACTCGTCTTATCGCTATATTAGCAGAAAATTGCATAGATTTTATAGCAGAAACTATTTCGTCTTTATTCCTAAGGTTGCAAACAATAAATCTGCAGCTTCTAAAAACGCCTATTTTATCATTTACCCGTCTTCACGAGGTTTCTTCTTTTATGTAATTATCTGTGACACCCGGTATGATGCTTCAGTTACAGCCTTGTTTTCAAAAATATTGTCTGTTGTCCAATTAACTGATTTTTTAATTGTTTCAGTTTTTCTGTTCTGGCTGCGGAACGTAATTCGAATGTACAGTTTTACAGTGCCTCTCGATGCTCTCTTTTTTACCAACGGAAACAGATGTATTACATAACAAAACATACATATTTACCTTTAACTTCTGTAAAGAAATATTGGTATTCCCATTATGAATGGAAATTGTATGTCTTCATCTTCGTATTACTGCTCATAATGTTTTTAATTGCAGCTAACTCTAACCTAACCGCTGTACTTTGTGCCGTTCAGTTTTAAACTGAGCGCACTGTCGCCGCGCCTTGCGCATTTATTATTAATAATAATAATAATAATAAAAGCAAATGCGCATAGAGTTTGGGCACCAGATTTACATCTGCATAATGCCCATTAATTATTGCATAATAATTAAGCAAAACGTGTGGATATCTTGTACTTCATCCAACGTTAGAACCACGGTTGACTCTTCCGGCGTTACGTACAGCTGAAGTACTAATCACTAATGTATCATCAGCACGTCATAAATAATAATTGGAGGATTGTATCTATTAATAAAAGCACCAACTATTATATAAAAATTCGGTACATACCGCATTTAAATGATTTTATAGAAGACTACAAAAATCGATTTTAACGTTCACGTTCACCATTTTTGCATTCAACAAACTTCATCTCCCTATTTCTCAGAAACTAACCATATGATTGCTTTGGTTTAATGAGAACATTTATTCAGGAAGGCAAGAAATAAATTTTTAGATATATCGATTGGGACTCATATTCCATGTTTTGTGCGAGGTCCTCATAAAATTCTAATATATCTGGAGTTACTCGCACAGACATATACATATAGAGGCACCTCATATGTCAAAATTCATCCAGATGGCCGTAAAATAGAAATTTTCGATTAAAATCCATCAGTTTGATTTAATGGAATTTTAATTTAACCAGTGTCACTCACACTGCTACTACTAATCCAATAAAACCTCATTCACCAAAACTCGTGAAGCCGACTGTTGCCCCTGAAATAGATTTTTTACACACATATCCATGCGCGAAGAACGTAACCCTTCTAAGTCAGTCGAGCAAAAAAAAACGTTAACCATGTTGAGATGTTGATTATCTTATTTGTTGTTCTTTGTATCACACACGGAACAGTTTTTTAAAAAAGGTGGTAAAGTTGCCAACCGCCAATTTGTTGATTTCCTCTTCTGTACTCGCTGATCGGCTTATGCAATTTGACTTAAATTCGGGTAGTCTGTAACTAAGGTTTTGGATTATGATGGTTGAAGGTGTATGAACGTAAAACCACTTTAGCTCACGGTAACTTACTCTTGATGCTTCGTTGGAGTACCCAAAGGTGCGTGTACCACCTGCTGGCTTTACATCCTTAAACATATTACGGACACGCTAAACATGCTGCCTTCGTCTGTCAGACCACAGACAGCCAACAACGAACAGTTGTTTCGTGCTTTTTGGCAACTCATCAGCATGGTCTAGGGTTGGTCTCTACGACAACGAACGAAAGCATGTCAACTATACCCTATCTGATGCATGCAAGGCAGCATGTTTAGTTTGATCAATGGCCAGCAGGCAGCATCTACTACACTGTCAGAATCGTTAGTCTCTAGCGGTCATGGAGGCAACTCGGCTATCAAACGCGAACCGAAATCTGGCTTGCTTTGCGGTGTCTCATTTCTACAGGGTGACTTCGAAGTTGAGTCATTTATTTTAACAGTGAGTAGATCTGATCAAAAGAAATGTTTTTTTCCTTTAACATTTTTCTGGTAAAATTAAAGTAACAAAGTTATAGCCCTTTAGAAGTTTGAGTAGCGCCCTGTCTCAATAATAATATTATGTGCTCGTGTTTGGCAACAACGGTTATAATCCGCCTTATCCGTTCATCGCATCGGAAACAAAAAAGCGACAGAATTTGAAACGATGTTTTTACTACAATGTATTGTTGTATTCAGTCGATGTGTCAGTCGGTAACGCGTGAGTGAATAGTGAATAAAAAATGGCACATGTTTACGAAAATGCTGAATGTAGTACAAAGGGCTCGTGAATCAGGTGACTTAAGACCTCACAGGGGAGGGCATGCCGGTGCTCCAAGACCGCACCATCAAATACATGTCCGCACTGAAATACTTGTCGGGAGGATACTTTATAAAACAAGGTAGCATTTTTTTTAAATTTTTACACACGTATTTTGGTTTATCTTCCTTCTACAATCATTATCTGAAAATCAATGACTCAACTTCAAAGTATATGGCGGACATCCGAGATCCCGAACTATAGATTCGAAACAAATAAATTGGCAATCGTCGCTAGATTCTCTCACTGAACTCTGATTTTAATAGGTAAGCGGTCATATAAGCATAAACATGAAGTCTTATGAAATAGTCTCAGTCTGGAGTAAAATGGTGTCACCAGGCTGGCTTCTCCATGGTTTATTTGAGGTAAATTGGATTTTCTGCGACTACGCTATATCAGACTAACTTCTTGTCTAATTAACTAACCATAAAAATATGAGGGGATACGAGACAAAATAAAATGATGTAAGTTCGTTTTATGTATAGGTCCAAATTCTGGACACAGACTTAAACATCCTAGTAAAACAGAATTCGTTCATTTGACCACAGAGGGCCAATCATGGGCAGCTCTTTTGTGCTGTTTGACATTTCCTCAGCATGGTCTAAGCTTAGTCTCAGATATGACAACGAACGAAAGCTGAAACTATCCTCCACCCAGACTATAAGGTCTATCTAAATAAGACAGCACAAATTGTCATCTATTAGCAAAAGTGAACACAGCAAGCTGACTGTTGACTTGGCATTGTCAACTGTGTGCTATAGTAGATGTGGTCTACCTGCCTTTGAACGAACAAGTAATATGACAACTGAAGCTGATGCAACTGTCGTCTATACAGCTTGCTGTTTTAACTCTCTTAGTGGTCAACTCTGGTAATAGATTGCACTTTTTGTCTTAATCGATATACCTTATAGTCTGGATAGAAGATACTCGCTCAGCTTTTGGTCGTTGTCTCACCTAAGACAAAGCCTAGACAATGCTCAATGCCAAATAGCACCAAGCAGCTGTCTATGATTGGTCGTCTGTGTAGGACGAACGAACCCAATATTACTAGTTTGAACAATGGCGAGTAGACTGTGTCTACTTTATCACCAGAATCGACCACAGTAATGACCTAACTGACAATGTGGACTGAGATGCAGTTCTAATAGGCAGTTTGCTGTTTTCTCTCTCGCAGTGGTCGATTCTGGTAATATAGACCGCACGTTGTGCTGCCTTATTTCGATAGGTTTAAACATATCTGCCGCTAGAAAATCTTACGGCTCAAAATTAAAGAACCCATAAAATGAAATCACGCGGAATGTCAATACTTTGGTGTCTTATAATTGCCACGAGGCACACGCGTCATCGCATAGATGTTATTATTCCAGTTACGAGTGACTCTATTTGATGCGTACCTAATACCAAAACATAATTGGCACACACATTCTTTTTGATAGATTGAGGCCTTCGTAATGTGGTCAAGACAGGAGGTTTCTTACATGATGCAAGAACTTTGTAAGATTTGAAGCTTTCGCTTTCAAAGCAGAAGGTTATCTAAATGTCAACTTAAGCCTCTGGATTGTTTCTGGTACGTATATATGCAGGTCGTGACCAAAAATTAAATATCAGACCGAATTTTAAGGGGGACCTTCTATGTAACATGTAACGAAAAGCGTATTTCCCCAAAATTTGTTGTGGCTTGAATTTGATGGAACGCATTATCTATTCTTTGTTGTAACTGATAAAAGCGACCTACAAAAAGAAATCCAGGGTGTTCAAATCAGGAGATCTCACAGGCCAATTTACAGGTCCGTTTCTGCCAATCCAACGTTGTCTAAAATGATTCTTTAACAATGCGGTTATGTCACGAGAACATGCGATGGAGAACCGTCGCGTCGTGCTAATACCACATTAGTACTCTCGTTGCTGACGGAACATCATCTAACACATTTTCTATGTTATTCTCTAGGAAAGCTAAGTATGATTTTGCATGTGAACGTTGTGGCAATACGTGCATAAGCAGTTGGACATATAAAATGCCGCTCCAGACATTTCTAGCAAATCTGTGTTGAAACGGATGGATTCTTACAGAACGGGAGTGTTCTCATGACGGAATATGTTCATTATGAGAATTAAAGGTAAAACCTCCGTATAATTTATAACTTTAACAAGCTATCTCCCAAGAAACGTCAAGTTGGTATCTAGGCCTCCTATTTTATTTTCAACTAATTGCACCTCGGCTTTTCATGAAAGATCTGATATGTTTTAGTTTTGTTCTTACAAAAACAGTGCACTCTATGAAAAAGCACAAGAGTAATTATTTGTAGCAAATTGAAGGTAAAATTCGAAAAATTTCCTGATTCGAAAAGAAACGGTGGCGTACTATTTTTATTCGGAGAAATAATGCCACTAATACCCTGTATCTCCGGCACTGGTGCACTTTAATTTCAAGTACAGACTTTAGAATGTGGACAATATTTAGATAAATCCACATACTAAATTTTAGTTGATTCTAGTTGATGGTTTTAAGATATACATTTTTTTTGTTTATTACTTTTAGACTTCATTACCCCATATTTTTTAAATGGAGCCCTTTTTATGTATTATTATATTTGTGGTACCTCTTCTACTTATATTTATTATGGAAGCGATACTACTTTTTTTGCTAAGTAAATAGTATTCACTGAAGGGCCACTAACGTTCTATTATTATTGTCATTATTATTTAGGGCCGTATCGTCAGTCGTTCCTACAATCGTAGGACGCCTTTATGTCCTTCTTGATTTTCATAGTCTTTTCTCTCCTTCAGAAAGGCTGTGATATTTATGGATTTCTAATGATACGTGTCAGCATCAGCGCTTTCCTATTGTGAAGTTATGTTTTTTCTTTTTGAATTGTCGGAAATTTAAGGCGGCTAAAACAGATGATATAAATCAAAAGCATGAAATATTTGTGACATAACCTCAAAATAGAGCGCTGACATGGAACAGTAGAAAACTATGAAAATCAAGGAGGCCTTAAAAGCGTCCTACAATTGTAGGAACGTCTGACGTTACGGCTCTAAGTCAGATAGGAGTAAAATAAGATAAATCGTTTTCGAATATGTTCGGTATAAGCAGTAATGAAGACGGTCCTGACATTTACCCGATTCATGCCCAATTCGTCATTGCCAACATTACAGACTTTAATATAAAGACGTCTCTTGCTGATCAGCTATTCACCTCAGTAGACGTTAACATGTAACGGATGCTCGTGAGAAAGGCCATATACGTTGGTTGCGTTGCCGTGCAATCGATATGCAAAGAGCTTGTTGCAAATATTTCTCTTCTTCTGTTTCAAGAGCGAATGAACAGGGCTGCGTCCTTAAATTGTACTAATCTGTAACAATTTGAGCGCTCGTAATTATTTGACGTTACTGTTCCATGTGTTTGGCAATAGAACACAATAGAAACTAATCCTTCTGTAACGCCAAAAGTGCACTTTTCTTCCCGTGCTTGAAACCTTGGAAATAAGACTGTTGGGACTTGCCATTCTTATGGTTCATTGTTTGGTTACTTCGTCCGTTTATCAAAAAGTACTCAAAATTGGCAGAATATACCTATAGTTTTCACGATAAATGATCTATCTCGTATCCATAGCGTTTCATGTAGAAGAAAAATGGTTTCAGAAAAAGTAGTTAGAATCCACCATGCCATCATCAAGTGTCGTTATAAGACTTTGTAATAATTTAAGCGTTCTAAAAATAAAGTTACACAGTATTCCAAAGTGAAATTTCATCTATCAATCTACACTTACTGTGTATGGTATTATATTACCAAGTGATTTACAAACCCACGCCAGAGAAATATATGTGTGACATTATTCTGATAGATGCAGATAATTACCTGGGTCATAAACGCATAAATATACTAACACCAAAAAACTACTTTTTCCGCTTTTGCCCTTAGCTACGTTGCCACTTGACTGATTTTCAGAAACGTCAAGTCGTTTCCGCCTCGAACATAGTTGTAACTTTGTGTGAAAATTTCGACAACATTTAAGCGGTACTTTCCAAGTTATAGGGGGGTTAATGATTAGTAGGCAGACAGACCGACAGACTCATGCAAATCAGTGACGTAAGTATCCGTGTTTATTCGCAAGTCTCGTTGGAATGTGAGAATGTGAATAAAGAGGAAAAATCGTCGCAGAAGTTTCCTGACTCATCATTGGTTAACCGCACTTTGAAGATTTTGGATATTTTGTTCATGTTGTACTTCCTGTGCCTTATCTTCTTTGATAAAACTTAACTTACACTCACACAGTAGTTACCTAATTTATAGATAGTAAAATACTTATAACAGGTAACGATGCATAGCTGTTCGAAAACGCTATGATAATAGAAAACATCGTGATAGAAAGAGAACAAAGCAAGCGTAACAGTACTAGACGTTTATGAAGCTAATAAAATTAACAATCTCTTGACCAGAAGATTACTTTTCCTGATGACGGCACCAGTCCAGAAGAGCTTCAACCTTAGTGGCATTCTTCAGCCATACCTCATTCAGTCTGTAGCCCAACACTACTTCAGTTCCTAGGTCGGCCGATCTCATTTTGAATGCGGTTTGCAAGCTGTATTTGATCGTAGCAGCTAGTGTATCTCCTTGAATTCCCCCACCGGTGATACTAGTCTAAACAGATATAGATTGATAGATTAAGGTTCGAAATCGCTTTAATAGTGCTTTCAATATTCCCTGAACCAGTCACAAGTGATGTTGTTATGCTCTTATTTAAATTTTTGATTATAAGTTGGCAGACTAGTGAGTGGTAATTATCGCCTAGCATTCATAAGCGATGATTTTACTAGTACTTCTCTCCATTTTACACCTATATCGTATTAACGAACTCTGATGAGGGAGAAAGATCATAGTCTGCAGGGGGTTTGAAATGATGCCCGATAGGAATGAGCCTCGCAAACTGAGAGCGTAGCAGCTACTACACCTCCTTGCATTCCCGCTGTTGTGATACTCTAGTCTAAACAGATATAGAATCGTAGATTAACGCTTCAGACAGGTGATGATATTTGCCCTCATTTGAATTTGTGAATATGACAAGCTGGCCAAACAGTGACAATTGCCGCCTAGGCATAATTAAGCGATGCTTTCCCTACTACTTCTCTCCATCCTATAATATATGAAATATTATCATATCGGGCAGATTTGATATGATTCCTGGAAGGCATTAGGGATCGACCGATACCGAGATGTATATCGGCGCTATCCGAGTATTTTGCTTAAACAGGGTGTCCAACAAGTATCACGACAAATTTGAGGAGAAGGTAGGCTTTGGACTGACCGCCCAAATAACAAAAACTTACCTATATAAAAGTGTCACCGTTTTTGAGATATTGAATTTCTTCTTAAATTTAAAAAAAATAACATTTTCATCTGTGATCCTTAGTTGGATGTACAAATAAGGTTAAACTTTGTTCATTTTTTCTATAGAATACTTCTAGATTGCTTTGTCATACACAAATGCAATATAGTTAAAAGATATTAAGGAACCATGATAAAATAAGGACTGTTGTGGGATTGCTCAGATATTGTTTCCTCTGTGGTGAAACAAAAATGTACTGGGCTATAAGTGCATTATAGGGTCAGGTCAGTCCAAAGCCTACCTTCTCCTTAAGTTTGTCGTGGTACTTATTGGAAGTCTTGGAATTGGCTGATATGAGTGCCCATCAGCGGATGTAAGCCGACCAATATACATTGTACCTTTGATATTATAGCATTACAAAAAACACAACAGAATACATAAAAAATGTATTTCATTTGTATTACAGTAACCTGTTTCTGATAAGTTTGTAATGCAATTTAATTGACATTTTCAGTTTTATCCGAATCGTTCAATGGTTGCATTTTGCTATTTAGAAGATGTGATCTTCATATTTGATGTGTTCGCTATTTCGCATAGGGCAGAAATTGCACTATTTATTAATTTGGTCAAAATTTTGATCAGTAACTTTGTCGAAGTATTCAACCGATCAACTAAACGTTCTCACCTGCTTAAATAAATGCGTGATTGGAAAAATTTACTTGTAGAAATGTTTGAATTTCCATCCTTCTACAAGTCGGGCTTCCGCAAGTGCACATGTAGAGCGTGTGTATCTCTAAGCTGTAATTTGCCACTACACTTCTTTCATCTTTTTTGGATGACCAAGCGAAATCAGATATAGCGAGTATGTGGTTCTTACTCATTGTTCTATAAACCGTTACTGTTCAAGTCCGACTATAGCGTTGATTACATACACCAAAAATTCGAATAAATATAAGGTACCAAATATGGGCACTGACCCAAATTTGGGCACTGTCTGGAATAAAATAATTCAAATACAGGTCTCTCTGTAATTTACAGTTAAATTTAGCAACTAAGCATAGACAAACTCACTGCATAAGTTGTTTCCTATATCATCTACGAGGTGGCGCTCTACAATTTGTAAATAGTGAAAATGGATGCCGTGTACGTGGCGCTTGTAATCTCTGTCAGTAATACTTTCGTCGATTTTTTATTGTAAATGTAAATAAAATATTGATCACCATATATCAATGTGAAGCTGGTAACTATTAATTGATTGATGTTTACATACAAAACTACAGAAGTAAGTATTGCTTGAAATAGTCACAAAGTTCCATTTTGTCAAATACGGACACTCGTGAAAGCGCTAAATATGAGCAATGCCCATATTTGAAACACTATTATTTTTTGCTCATTGAACTGTTTTTTACGCTGGGCTTATTTTTCCAGGAAATAAACCAAAAAAAAGAGCTCAGTGGAGTTCTGAGTCTTTAAGTGACGCTGTTATGGCAATTCAGCAGGGAATGAAGATAAAGCGGGCAGCAATCCATTTTGGTATACCACGGAGCATTTTACAACGCCATGCCAGGCTGGAAACAAAGTGAAACGATTGGGTCGAAAATCCATCTTGACTAAGGACCAGGAAGACGAGTTGTGCTCAAGAATATTTAGGCTTGCTGAGATAGGAATGCCCATTACATCCAAAATATTTTGTCAAATAAACAATATTCAGTGGCGGTGTAACAAGCAAGAGTCATCTCTGGTTGTCAGAAAATGGCTGAAGTTGTGTCTTAGACGGCACTGTGATGTTGCTCGAAGAAAATCTCAAAACGTTCACCCAGCACGAGCAGCAAAGCTTAATAAACTTATTGTTGCACATTATTTTGACACTGAAAAAAGTGATGACTGATCTAGATGTGATGGATAAACCGCATTTAATTTTTAACATGGATGAGAATGGTTGTCAGCTACTTGTACATAAGGAGCCGGCTGTGTTGGCGCGCAAGGTATTAAAAGAGTAACTTTTGTAACTCCAGAACACGTGGAACAATCTTCCACCTGGAGCTAAAGTATTGGTGACCCAAAAAGGAAGTATGACATGCACTACATTCTTTGAATGGGTACATCACTTTGCAGAACACAAGCCTCCAGAAAATGTACTTTTAATTTTTGATGGAGCCAAATCACACCTAGGTGCCAACATCGTTACTATTGTAGAAGAAGCTCGCATAACATTGCTTGTCTACCTAGCAATTGTACGCATGAGCTACAACCCATGGATAAATCGGTATTCAGTTCATTTGAATACCTTTGGGATGATCAACTCCAGCGCTTTTGGGAGGTACATCTAAACAGAAAATTAACAAAATCAAGCTTTGGATTGTATCTTCCAAATAATGGCCAAGAGCAACTACACCTGCAAATGTATCGGCAGGCATTCGAGTAACTGGTATACGAGGGATGACTTTTAAGGTTTGCATATGGAAATAAAACTTATGTTTTGCATGTGGATATAAAACAACACGCTAGGTAGTTTTAAATGACGTTACTGTTTTTCGAAGTATTCTCCACGAAGATTAATACACATCTGCATGCGTTTGAACCAATTTTCGAAGCACTTATTCCACTCGTTCGCCGGCAGATCCAAAACGGCATTTTTGAGTGCGTCAACTGCTTCTTCTAGTGACTCGAACCTTTGACCAAGCAGTCTGTTTTTAATTTTCGGGAAAGTAAAGAAATCGTTAGGACTTATATCGGGACTATATGGAGGATGTTCCAATAATTCCACGTTTTCTTCCGTTAAATACTGCCTTGTTTTTTGGGCTGTGTGCGAGCTTGTATTGTCTTGGTGATTCTTCTTTCGGGGTTGACTTTCCGAAGCTCGGTGATGACTTTTGGCAAACAAATGGTGTTATACCAATCCGCAATAACAGTTCTTTGCTCACTAAGAGGAATTGTTGCAATATGACCCGCTTTTGGCACAAATGTCGCGACCATCTTTTTCGGAACACTTCGAGAACGGATGACTTTTGTTGGCTTTTCTTCACCTTGGAACACCCAAACAGCCGACTGTCGTTTATTTTTTGGTTCATAACAGTAAATCCACGATTAATCACCACTAACAATGCTGTACACATTTTTTTAAATTCCGGAATTGAAACGGTCAAGCGTTTTTTGACACCAATTAACCCTGGCTGCTTTCTGCTCTTGAGTCAACAGGTGTATCAAACGAGAAACTAATTTTCTTACTTCTAATTCTTCATGTACAATTTTTTGAATTGTGGTCTTTGAGATCTTCAAGGACGCCTCAATCTCGCGATATGTCAGATGTCTATCTTCAATGATGAGCTTGCGCACAGCATCGACGTTTTGCTGAGTGACTGCCGTTTTTGGTGCACCCACCCTGGGACCGTCGCTAAGACTCACCCATCCACGTTTGAATTCTCCGCACCAACAGGAAATTGTCGACTGATGTGGCGCTTTGTTTCTGAAAACAGACAGTAATTGTCCCTGAAAGTTGTAATAAATTATGGCGCGAAAATGTTCTCGGTTAAGTTCCATTTTTCTAAATACTTGGTGACACTTAAAAATTCACTGTAGTGAGAACATTGCACGTATTGTTGTGAAACTTTGAATTTAAGTTTACCAAAGAGTGAGGTTAAGATTCAGTACTGACGTTCGATCCACGCGGCCTACTATGTTTCTATATGCAAAACTTAAAAAACATCCCTCGTATATCCCTTTGATCCGACAGTAATACCGGAAACAGCATTTGCACCATCAACATTATCAGAGATGCCTCAAGAGAATATCGATGAAAATATTGTAGACCCTCCTGCAACTTCGTCTCCAAGACCTTCAACTTCAGGAACACATATCGAAGAAGCTACTTCTATAGATGAAAGTATGGAATGGGAGCCATTTTCATCATCCTCTTCTCCTGTACAGTCCACTCCCGAAATAAGCGACAACTCAGACTGTGAGCAGTCACATCCTTTTTCACAGCTACTGCCAACACCAGAGTTTCCTGCTATGTATGCGGCTCGAAAGCCTGCTAAAAAGGCAATAATTTACAAGGCCGTTCAAGTGACCCAAGCACTTTTTCCTACAAAAAACACGCAATCAAAGATGCCACAGAATTCACCAAAGAAGCAAACTAAATCTACCTGTACTGGTTTGTCCAATGCCAAAGCAGAATCGTGTTATTTATACAGGTATATATACTAAGTGACATATAAATCCGAACACCCAGTTTAAATGGTTTTATTTTAATAAAAGTTGGTGAATGTATTTATCTTACTGTAAATAACAAGTGAAAAAATTTTCAGCCTTATCAGTTGGACATTCCGGATTTTATACTGCTTTTTTTTAATTCACTAACGCTCTAAAAATGAATATTTCAGCCGCAGTAAAGAATCAACGTTGGCGGATTTTGGTTCTTGACATCCTTTACGATCGGTTACGATGCCTAGAGTACGGAGACCTGTACGATTTCGTCAACTTAGTGAGTTTGATAGGGGCCGTATAGTGGGACTTCGGGAAGCTGGACTTTCTTTTCGGGCAATTGCAATTAGAGTGCAAAGAAGTGTAGACACTGTGGTTAGGTGTTGTCAGGCATGGCTTCGAGAAGGCCGTACGCAAAGAGCAAGGGGCACTGGACGTCGCCGTAGAACAACAGACCGTGAAGATCGCCGCCTTAGATTATTGGCCTTAAGGGACCGTTTCTCCACTACCAGGTCCATTGCAAATGAATGGTTTGCAGAACACGGAAGACCAATTGGCATGCGAAGTGTTTACCGACGAATGAGAAGTTTTGGCTTGTTTTCATACCGGCCACACTGGGTCCTCCCTTTAACTCGAGAACACCGACGTAATCACCTTGAGTGGTGCAGACAACGGTCACTCTGGGATCAGAAATGGAACAGTATTGTCTTTAGTGACGAGTCTCGATTTTGTTTAGGCATGCACGATGGTCGTGCCAGGGTTAGAAGGCGACATGGTGAAAGGAGAAGGAGAGGTAACATGAACGCGCAGCGTTATATCCACGAAGTTCTAGAACCCCATCTTTTACCCTATCTTGACACACTGGCAGATCCAACTTTCCAACAAGATAATGCCCGACCACATGTTGCAAGAGTCACAATAGACTTCTTTCAACATAATGATGTCACATTGTTACCATGGCCACCAAGATCTCCCGATTTATCCCCAATTGAGCACGTGTGGGATATGATGGGTAGGAGATTGCTCAATTTGCAACGTCCTCCTCAGATTCTAGAAGCACTTCGAGAGGAGTTGGTGGCTGCCTGGAATGAGATACCACAAGAGGACATTGACCACCTGATCAGAAGCATGCCTAGGCGCGTTGGAGAATGCGTAGTACATCAGGGTGCATCCACACATTATTAAAGGTCAAAGGGCTTTAAAGCAGTGCAATCATTTTGAAATTTTTATCATTTACTTATTATGCTTCATTAAGTACTTATACAAAATTTTATTAAAATAAAACCATTTAAACTGGGTGTTCGGATTTATATGTCACTTAGTATATACCAGAAATTTGATGGTTTTATAATGGATATTAAACGTTTGACCACATAATTTCCTTAGGGGTGCCCATATCTGGTCAAGTCGCCTTACTTGTCAAATATACAGTTATGTGTAGTAAGTATGTCTTTCATGTGAGATTGTACAAAAAAGAGATACAATGTAAATTGTATATCTATATTGCCCGATTATTCATCGGTATTCGCGGAAACTCTATTCCGGTCGATCTATACTAAAATTAGTATTAACCCCATAGGACAGACACCCTTTTAGCGCATGCCAGAGCCACCTGGTAGCCTCATTGTCTGTGACACTAATTTATTCCTGTTTACCAACATGTTTGGTACTTTTGAGCATAAACGCATTTCTATAGTTTACATCTATGCAGTAGTTTTGAAATCAATACTGTAGTACTTTTACGAAAAATTAGATATGAATATTGTCATTACCTTAACATCATCGACTTTCCAATGAATCTTGAGTTTGTCAATGTGCAGTTTCTCTTTGTTAAAGTCCATCTCTCCACTCCAGTGTACTTCCGACAACAAAACTCTAAAATTCAAATGCACTAACTTAGATACAATTTTAGCCGAGTTGGATATAATGCAACATTTGAAACTCAGCCTGCAGTTTTCAGGCTGACAACACCGGCACATGATAATGAAAAAAGTGGTATGAACATCAATGTGTATTTTGATGCGCTGAGATCTGCTTGACCCGTACATCCTCAAAAGTTTGAGTAAACTGTAAAAAACCGCTAGAATACGCTAAAGATCGCAAACGAAAAAACGTTTCTTCTTGATGAAATTTATTTCTTATAAACACAAGTCTGAAGTTACTGCAGCTCCAAATATCAGGTAGATGGCAAAAAATCCCCAGAATTCGCTAAAAAAATACAAAAATGGCAGTTGTGCAACTGAAAAAAGATATTTTGAGCTGAATCAAGTGTATATTTTATGTATTTCGATATACTTGTGCCTGCTCGCCGTTAGCCGAGGAACTGTGCTCTGCTCTGTGCTGTTGCTCACCGTCACCACTTGGAGGTGCTTTGATTACATAAACGAGCGATAGATCTCTTCCTGACTCGTGACTACTTTCCTTCAAATGTTGAACGCTGCAGTTAAGAATAAGAACAATGATTTCACCAAGACATGAGTGAAATGAGAAATCGCTATCAAGGTAGATGAAACGTCACATGATAAGACATTTTTACTTGCATGAATGGCATTTTTTGCGACTTGAAGCGATTTTTTGCAATTTACATTGAACTTGTTCGAAAACAGTTTTTCCATTTGTATACGTATAACTCCATTGTGTGGGCTTTTTACCGATTTCTGTCAATTTGTTCCAATTTTCTCGAATTTTAGAGGGTCCACGAACAAAACCAACCTCAGAACCAAGAATATTTTTGTAGTTTGTTTAAGTACATTTTTTGCGGTGTTTAGCCATTTTTAGCGGATTCTTACAACTTGCTAAAATTTTTTAGCGTATACGAGTCAAACGGAACTCAAATTCCGATGTAGCATATCGAAGTATATATTATATATTCCTAGGTGGGTCTGGCCAAATGTACAGACCACTTTTTTATTTCTGTGTGCCGGTGTAATCTTTCATATTTGTCTGGAAGCTAAAAGGAACCACATATGTTTGAAAAACTTTTCAAATGATACACCATTCCGGTCGCTATGGTGGCCGTTTTAAAGTACAAATAACAACTATGATGATAATTAAATTATATTTTGTTTGTCTGCCTTCATAGTGACAGTTTCTTTGCTTCTTTTTTCTCTTTTTTTTTATATCGAAACAGCCGCGCAGGCAGAAGCCTAAATGCCGGAACACCGCAGCTGCTATGATGATCCCAAATAAATTTTGTTAATACGATTTTTGAACTGCCTAAGGTTAGTAGAACTGGGAAAAGCTTCCTCCCGTAGATTGTTCCACAATCTAGACACCCTCGGGACAAAGGAGCGGTCGTATCGGCCAGTTCTGGATGTACGAAGTTTGACACGGTTAGGATGGGACGCCGAAGTCAGGCGGGTCTCTCTGGCAGGCACATCGCGCGGCGGCATCATGGAAGAGAGCTCTGAGGAGCAAAGCCCGTTGGTGTAGCGATAGAAAAGAGCTAGATCGCCGACGGCCCGCCGGTGCGAAAGAGTCCCGAGACTGTCTGTTAGAGAAGAGTCATCGATCAGTCGGACCGCCCTCCTCTGGACAGCATCGAGCATGGACAATGTAGTCGGGGCGGCAGCACCCCAAATGTGTGAGCAATACTCGAGGCTAGGCCTTATCTGGGCCTTGTATAGAGTGAGAAGGTCATGCGGAGAAAAGTACTTCTTAGCCCTAAACAAATAGCCTAGCTTTTTCCCAGCAGCTGCAGCTATTGAAGAGATGTGTTCGTGCCAGATCAGGTCCTCGGTGATCTGGACTCCGACCAGCCGAAATGAATGGCTCTTTGGTAGAACTCGACCGTTCATCGAAACTGTATGAGCGCTATAACGCTTTTTGTTCGTCAAAGTACAATACTGTGTTTTGGAAGCATTGAACTGTACAAGATTGTTGCTTCCCCAAGCAGTGAGTCTCTTGTCAGAGAGGAAGTCGTCGCTAGTCTTCTTTTTTTTCTGCATGTAGAGTGCTGTCATCAGCGAAGCTGTGGATTGGGTTGATCGTGCAGGAAAGGAGGTCGTTGATATGTAAGAGAAACAGTGTTGGAGCCAAGACCGATCCCTGGGGAACACCCGCGTTGACGTTGTGGGATGAAGAGGAGAATCCGTCAATTACGACGGATATCTTGCGCCCAGAGATAAAGTCAGCCACCCATCTGCAAAGCTTTTCTGGGAAGCCATAGGATGGAAGTTTGCTTAAGAGGTCAGCGTGCCACAGCTGATCGAACGCTTTCGTGATGTCAAGAGCAACGACATGAGCCTCACCATGAGACTGGATGAGTTTACTCCACAGTTGCGTGACGTAAGCTATCAGGTCCCCTGTGGATCGTTGGTGCCGCAAACCGTACTGCCTGTCGCTAATCAAGCTGTGACGTTCGAGGTAGTCCAGAAGCTCGCGATTTATGCACCTCTCCATCACTTTACTTATAACAGAAAGCAGAGCTATAGGCCTGTAGTTGTAAGGGTCGGTTTTAGATCCTTTTTTGGGATGGGCTGTACATGAGCAAATTTCCAGTTTTCTGGGAAGGTGCCGGATTCATAAGATATCTGGAAGAGACGCGAAAGAGCTGGAGCAAGCTCCGCTGCACATCTCTTCAGTACAATGGCAGGAATCAAGTCCGGACCAGAAGCTTTGTTGATGTCGAGCGACAAGAGCACTCGTCTTACGGTCTTATGCCTGAATGTTACCTCCCGCATAGTGTGGGGAACCCTTTGAATTGACGGCACTTGGGCGTTGGTGGGGACGTCCATGATGGAGTTGGCAGCAAAGATCTTAGCTAGACTTCCGCCTTGGCCTTTGAGTCGAATACAATAGTTCCATCCTGACACGTAAGTGGTGGAAGGCTGCTGTGTGAGAAGTTCTTTTCAATCTGCTTGGCCAGCGTCCAGAAAGACCGACTGCCATTGCGCTGCGACATTACCCTGTGCCTAACTTTTTTTTACCATGCTGGTTTTTGGCATTGCGAACCGCTTCGTTATATTTGTTTCTGGACTCGACGTCGGCTTGTCTGTTCTCTACAGTGGGGTTTTATAAGTAGGTTCTGTGGGCCTTGATCTTCTGCTGGCGAGCAGTGTCACACGATTTGTTGAACCAGCCGTTGGACCCTGGTTTAGGAACTTTCACTGTATGAGGGATATATTCCTCCATTCCGACGTGGATAATTTCGGTTATTGAAGAACAGACAGTCGACGTATACGCGTCAGTGAAACAGACATCTCTCCAAGGAAAGCTAGAGAAGAAGTCTCTGAGCCCCTCCCAGTCGGCATATCCGTAATGCCAAGTTTTGCGGCTTGTGCGAGTTTCTGCTGCCACAGCGGCCTCGGACCGAAACCTAACCTCCACAACACCGTGATCTGAGTTACCCAGGGGGGACAGGACAGCAGTGCTGTAAGGGGCAGGATGCGTGGTCAGAAAGAGATCCAGCAGGCTACTGGCGTGTGACGAGACGCGGGGGAAAAAAGTAGGGCTCGTCACCAGCTGGGTCAGCCCTTGAGTAAGAGCGAACGCTTCGACTGCACGACCTGCTGCATCGGTCTTATTTGAGCCCAACCAAAGCTCATTATGGGCATTGAACTCACCGAGGAGAACTACCTCTGAAGCGGAGTGATTGATGTTCAGGAAGTCGATCTGGACGGCGAGATATTCGAGTAGGTCATCCCAGTTATGGTTCGAGGGAGAGCGATAAAGGCAGCAAATAAATTTGGGTGATGTTTTGGAGCTGAGGCGAAGCCACAGAATGTCCTTCCGGTCTGATTCCAAAGAAAGATCCCTGGAGCAGGAAAGACTGCTGCGGACAAAAGCCACAACTCCCCCGTTCTTTCTCAGATTGGAGTGCACCTCGTAGTTTGGGAAGTTGAGATGGTTAATCGGTGCAGTCTCTGAGATTTTTGTCTCCGCCAAGAAAAGCACGGCGGGACGATTGCATTGCAGGTAGTGATGAACTGCATCAATGTTGCTGTTGATCCCGCAGATGTTCGAAAAACAAATTTTATCTTCGATGTTGTTCCCTCGAGGCCACCCTCCACCCGGACATTCCGAGAGTGGAGTGAGTTATTATCTTATCTTATTCATTATATGATATGATGTGTTGCTACAACAGTCTGTACGATCCTGTATACTTGCTGTGATCGCGCGAAGCCATCATTGCAATTTTAAGACGACACCGTTGACCCAACAAAGCCCAGGACCGCCTAGAATAAGCATTTCAGCTCCAAAAGTAATGTGCAGCCTGCCAACAATGTACCAGACACCCTCGTCTATCATTCCAAAAACGTAAAAATATAGCCCTCGCAATAACTAAAAAGTAAAATCAACTTACGACCAGTTTCCTTCATGGTAGCTATGAATTAGGCCTTCCATTTCAGCTGTGTACTGTCCTTCTACTTCGAACTTTGGCCAGTAGAGGTCGTAATCGAACTTAGCCACCTTGGCGGAGTCATTTGACAATTGACTAGCTTTTATCTGCACATCAGGGACACCATACCAGTTGGGGTTAATTATGGATGCGTGGATACTGTAAACAGAGACATACTAAATAGAACAGAGAAAATTGCAAGTTTCAGGATTGCCACAGCTTCACGGCTTTTAAAACACTACAATGTTTGGATCAACACTTTTAAATATGAAGGAGTTTTAAGGTTTGTTCAAACAGTAGTCGGTAACTTGTCGGTGACTCTGTCCGGGATCCGGCCGTGTGAATTCCGTCGAATAGCGTAGCAGAATGAACGAAATTTGTGTGGCGGGATCGTGGACGCGATCAACAATAGGTGAGTGACAGCAGTACGAACAGGCCTTTATATCAAAAAAATACAAACAATTTTAATTATTGTTGTGTGTGTTGTTGTGTGTCCCAGGGAACGGTTTTGGGTTAAATTTCGAATATTCATAGATCCATCGGCCTCTCTGTCTGTCTCTCCTTGATCCACCTATAATTTGGACAGTACCACTTAGATTTTGATAAAGTTTTGAAGAAAAGCTAATACTATGCTGAAGATAAAAATACCTTGTAGGTCTTAAAGTCGATTACGTGGCAGCGGAGCTACAGGCAAAAAACTAAAAACTAAATGTCGCTTAATCGTTGCACCTTTGGTCTCCGTAAAATAAGTTATACTAATATTCTCAACAATACTACGTTACTCTGACCTGTTGATATAACAGTCACACATATACAGTGTTCATTTGAAAACTTACTACCAGGGATTTATCGAATAAAAGAAAAAATTCCGAGACACGTCAAAAGATTTGGTCCCCCAGGGTCATTCCCTTGAAAATTTTAAATGACAAGGAGTATCAAGTAATGGCTTGTTTGAAAGGTCTTTTAAAGTCCTTTATTTTGACGTACCTATAATTTTTTTTAATCAGTTGATTGGTTTTCGAGAAAATTAAAAATATCTTTATTTGCCTCAATTTGTTCAGCTAAAAAACAAAAACACACTAAACCTCCCACTACGGATTTATCGAAAACTACTGAAGAAAAGAAAAAACGTCGAGACACGTCAAAAGGTTTTCCAAGGGGGATAAGTTTTTAACCAAAAACTACTTCACCCCCTTACACCCTCGGCCCACCAGGGTCATTCCCTTAAGAATTTTAAATAACAAGGGTTATCGAGTAATAGCTTGTTTAAAACGTCTTCCGAAGTCCTTTGTTTTGACGTTTGATTTTTTAAAATCAGTTGATTTATTTTCGAGAAAATTAGAAAAATCCGTAATTATCTTAATTTGTTCACATAGAAAACAATAACACGAAAATATCACTTTTTATTCCAATAAGTGTTCACAAAGTTGCTCGTTAGGATTTGTCTACAATTCGTCTATAGTTTAAAACAGAAACTACCAACATGAACAGCAATTTGGAAGATTAGACGTGGCAAAAACAAAATGACAACCCGAATTTTTTCTCGGCATTCTGTTCATCAACACAGATATCCTGGACGAACTGTATCTATTGTTATACCTGTTTAGTTATTTGTTGCTAGGCGAAAGAGTTCTTAGTCGAATTGCAAAGTAAGGACCCTGTCCTTCTAAGCAGGGGTGATCGTATTACCCCTAAATATCGCTTCAACCACAAGTTCATTGTGGAGTATCCAACGAGAGAGGAGTGGGACGCCAGTAGCCGGAGACTCTCCGGAGTGAGCGGGCAGGCCTGGTATACGGACGGCTCGGTCACCGAAGAGGGCTCAGGTGCTGGGGTCTTTGGTCCTAGAACTAGGATATCTCTGCCTCTCGGTGGATACACCATGATTTTCCAGGCGGAAATCTTTGCGATTCTGGCTTGTGTATCTCACATACTGGAGGAGGGTGGGCCTAGGAGTAGAATAACAACCTTATCCGACAGTCAGGCTGCAATGAAGGCACTAAGTGCCCGTAAGATTACTTCGAGTCTTGTATTGCAATGCAGGGAGGCTCTGGATTGCCTCGCAACGAGGCATCCAGTATCGTTAATGTAGATACCGGGGCACGCTGGGATAAGGGGCAATGAGACGGCGGACATTCTGGCGAAGACAGGATCATCCAGCAAGCTCGTTGGTCCTGAGCCAGCTCTAGGAGCGACCGCGCATAGAGCGAGGAGGAAAATGGAGATGTGGATTGCAAGACAACACTCTCAGAAATGGAGAAGTATCTCCAGACATCTCCGCCAGGCACGGGAACTCATTGAAGGGCTCAGTGCTAAGGATGGACGTTTCTGCCTATCTCTGGATAGAGCCAACCTAAGGTTGCTGGTGGGACTGTTGTCTGGCCATAACACCTGCACGTGATGGTGGTGGCTGAGCATCCCTTGTGTGAAGGCTGCGGGGTAGAGGAAGAAGGGACCTCGGTGCACGTTTTGTGTCGCTGTGAAGCTCTGAGCTACTATAGTCAGACTATACTGGGGTCCATTACTTTGGACCCTCAGGACGTCAAGGAGCTTGGACTCAAGGCGATTCTCAACTTCGCTAAAGGGCGAGACTTGTGATCTAAGGAATGTAGAGGTCCATAAGGGCCCGCTTAAACAGCCTATGTACTGGCTCCTTAAGGTGGCCGGAATGCCTCTAATTTCAAGATTCAATCATTCAGCCGAAAGAGTGAAAATGATTCTAATTTATGGTGCTCAAAATCAATGTGCTCGGCAAACTGCCGTCACGTTTAACGCCAGGCATCTGGGAAAGATAACTTCGCATCGGTATGTTTTGGACCTTGTTATTAAATTTACTCAAGCTGGATCTGTTCCAAATAAAAAAAGTGTTCATCGGAGAGTTTTGAATGAAGCCACCCAAGTTGAAGTTTCAGGTCGTTTTGGGATAAATGCTAATACTTCATTACGCAAATTGTTGCTGCGACTGGTATGTCATTAGTCTCTGTACACACAGTTACTAAACTCCATAAATTTCATCAATTCAAAACTAAAATGTTGCATAAGCTAACCGAAGATGATTTCGATAAGCGAGTCTAGTTTTGTGAATAAATGACTGCAGCGATGAATGATAATACCATTCATGTAAACAATTATCAGCTGCAGTGGTGAACGCACATTTTATCTGAATGGATTTGTTAATAGGCATAACTTCAGGCATTTGAGCAATGAAAACTCATGCTTTTGTACCGGGTGCCCCATCTTTTATGTCGGTATTGAAACATCGAATGACTTTGATATTTACCAACCGAGTGATTTGGTTATACGTGTTTCTGAAACGTCAATTTACTACAATTTTAGTCATAAATAGCTTTACACCGAAGCAACGCGCCGAAATAGTCATAATGTACATTGAAAATCGTCGTTCAGTTGTGTTAACGCAATGTGCATATCGTCGAAGGTATCGTGGCAATCTGACAATACTATCCGTCGTTTGGTTTCGAATTTTCTTGAGTACGGGACAGTGGGAGATCAGAGGAGATCGTCAACATACCGTTCATCAACGACAAAGACGTTCCAATGAATTGGTTGAAGCCGTCAGAGACAGAGTTGCCCAGAACCCAAAAGTGTGGAATCGTCACTGCGATCAGCATTTTGGCATTAGTGGAAGCAGGTTGCTGCGCATTTTGAATGATGATTTACATTAATATCCTTATAAGGTGCAGTTAACACAAAAAATATTGCCAACTGACCGTCCACGTCGCTTGGAATACGCCCAAACAGTCGCTCGCATGATTGATGCTGAACCAGATTTTTTGAGCAAATTGTGAAAATCCACATGAGATCCACGAAATGCCGCTGCATGACCGGAAAGTGACTGTTTGGGCCGGCGTTTGTGCCAAAACCATCATTGGGCTATTTTTCTTCAACGAAAACGAAACAGTCGATGGAAATCGATATCGATGGATGTCGGCTCATTATGTCTGCCCACAAATGCTTGAAAAAGGACTTGATGGTTACTGGTTTCAACAAGACGGTGCGCCATGCCACACTGCAAATGAGACAATCCAGTTTCTGCAACGAAAATTCCCTGGACGTCTGATGTCAAAAAGAGGTGACATTGACTGGCCACCCAGGTCTCCAGATTTGACCCCACCGGACTTCTTCTTGTGGGGTTATTTGAAAAGACAAGTATACGCCAGCAAGCCCCAGATCACTGAAGAACTCAAGGCAAACATTCGTACCGCAATCGCCGCTATACCACCAGAGATGCTCGAAAAAGTAATGGAAAACGCAGCAAAACGGGCACATTTTGTTTTGGCCAATCAAAGTGGCCACTTGATAGATGTTGTAGTCTAAAACTAGTCCGAGTAATTAAACCTCCCACTACGGATTTATCGAAAACTACTGAAGAAAAGAAAAAACGTCGAGACACGTCAAAAGGTTTTCCAAGGGGGATAAGTTTTTAACCAAAAACTACTTCACCCCCTTACACCCTCGGCCCACCAGGGTCATTCCCTTAAGAATTTTAAATAACAAGGGTTATCGAGTAATAGCTTGTTTAAAACGTCTTCCGAAGTCCTTTGTTTTGACGTTTGATTTTTTAAAATCAGTTGATTTATTTTCGAGAAAATTAGAAAAATCCGTAATTATCTTAATTTGTTCACATAGAAAACAATAACACGAAAATATCACTTTTTATTCCAATAAGTGTTCACAAAGTTGCTCGTTAGGATTTGTCTACAATTCGTCTATAGTTTAAAACAGAAACTACCAACATGAACAGCAATTTGGAAGATTAGACGTGGCAAAAACAAAATGACAACCCGAATTTTTTCTCGGCATTCTGTTCATCAACACAGATATCCTGGACGAACTGTATCTATTGTTATACCTGTTTAGTTATTTGTTGCTAGGCGAAAGAGTTCTTAGTCGAATTGCAAAGGAAGGACCCTGTCCTTCTAAGCAGGGGTGATCGTATTACCCCTAAATATCGCTTCAACCACAAGTTCATTGTGGAGTATCCAACGAGAGAGGAGTGGGACGCCAGTAGCCGGAGACTCTCCGGAGTGAGCGGGCAGGCCTGGTATACGGACGGCTCGGTCACCGAAGAGGGCTCAGGTGCTGGGGTCTTTGGTCCTAGAACTAGGATATCTCTGCCTCTCGGTGGATACACCATGATTTTCCAGGCGGAAATCTTTGCGATTCTGGCTTGTGTATCTCACATACTGGAGGAGGGTGGGCCTAGGAGTAGAATAACAACCTTATCCGACAGTCAGGCTGCAATGAAGGCACTAAGTGCCCGTAAGATTACTTCGAGTCTTGTATTGCAATGCAGGGAGGCTCTGGATTGCCTCGCAACGAGGCATCCAGTATCGTTAATGTAGATACCGGGGCACGCTGGGATAAGGGGCAATGAGACGGCGGACATTCTGGCGAAGACAGGATCATCCAGCAAGCTCGTTGGTCCTGAGCCAGCTCTAGGAGCGACCGCGCATAGAGCGAGGAGGAAAATGGAGATGTGGATTGCAAGACAACACTCTCAGAAATGGAGAAGTATCTCCAGACATCTCCGCCAGGCACGGGAACTCATTGAAGGGCTCAGTGCTAAGGATGGACGTTTCTGCCTATCTCTGGATAGAGCCAACCTAAGGTTGCTGGTGGGACTGTTGTCTGGCCATAACACCTGCACGTGATGGTGGTGGCTGAGCATCCCTTGTGTGAAGGCTGCGGGGTAGAGGAAGAAGGGACCTCGGTGCACGTTTTGTGTCGCTGTGAAGCTCTGAGCTACTATAGTCAGACTATACTGGGGTCCATTACTTTGGACCCTCAGGACGTCAAGGAGCTTGGACTCAAGGCGATTCTCAACTTCGCTAAAGGGCGAGACTTGTGATCTAAGGAATGTAGAGGTCCATAAGGGCCCGCTTAAACAGCCTATGTACTGGCTCCTTAAGGTGGCCGGAATGCCTCTAATTTCAAGATTCAATCATTCAGCCGAAAGAGTGAAAATGATTCTAATTTATGGTGCTCAAAATCAATGTGCTCGGCAAACTGCCGTCACGTTTAACGCCAGGCATCTGGGGAAGATAACTTCGCATCGGTATGTTTTGGACCTTGTTATTAAATTTACTCAAGCTGGATCTGTTCCAAATAAAAAAAGTGTTCATCGGAGAGTTTTGAATGAAGCCACCCAAGTTGAAGTTTCAGGTCGTTTTGGGATAAATGCTAATACTTCATTACGCAAATTGTTGCTGCGACTGGTATGTCATTAGTCTCTGTACACACAGTTACTAAACTCCATAAATTTCATCAATTCAAAACTAAAATGTTGCATAAGCTAACCGAAGATGATTTCGATAAGCGAGTCTAGTTTTGTGAATAAATGACTGCAGCGATGAATGATAATACCATTCATGTAAACAATTATCAGCTGCAGTGGTGAACGCACATTTTATCTGAATGGATTTGTTAATAGGCATAACTTCAGGCATTTGAGCAATGAAAACTCATGCTTTTGTACCGGGTGCCCCATCTTTTATGTCGGTATTGAAACATCGAATGACTTTGATATTTACCAACCGAGTGATTTGGTTATACGTGTTTCTGAAACGTCAATTTACTACAATTTTAGTCATAAATAGCTTTACACCGAAGCAACGCGCCGAAATAGTCATAATGTACATTGAAAATCGTCGTTCAGTTGTGTTAACGCAATGTGCATATCGTCGAAGGTATCGTGACAATCTGACAATACTATCCGTCGTTTGGTTTCGAATTTTCTTGAGTACGGGACAGTGGGAGATCAGAGGAGATCGTCAACATACCGTTCATCAACGACAAAGACGTTCCAATGAATTGGTTGAAGCCGTCAGAGACAGAGTTGCCCAGAACCCAAAAGTGTGGAATCGTCACTGCGATCAGCATTTTGGCATTAGTGGAAGCAGGTTGCTGCGCATTTTGAATGATGATTTACATTAATATCCTTATAAGGTGCAGTTAACACAAAAAATATTGCCAACTGACCGTCCACGTCGCTTGGAATACGCCCAAACAGTCGCTCGCATGATTGATGCTGAACCAGATTTTTTGAGCAAATTGTGAAAATCCACATGAGATCCACGAAATGCCGCTGCATGACCGGAAAGTGACTGTTTGGGCCGGCGTTTGTGCCAAAACCATCATTGGGCTATTTTTCTTCAACGAAAACGAAACAGTCGATGGAAATCGATATCGATGGATGTCGGCTCATTATGTCTGCCCACAAATGCTTGAAAAAGGACTTGATGGTTACTGGTTTCAACAAGACGGTGCGCCATGCCACACTGCAAATGAGACAATCCAGTTTCTGCAACGAAAATTCCCTGGACGTCTGATGTCAAAAAGAGGTGACATTGACTGGCCACCCAGGTCTCCAGATTTGACCCCACCGGACTTCTTCTTGTGGGGTTATTTGAAAAGACAAGTATACGCCAGCAAGCCCCAGATCACTGAAGAACTCAAGGCAAACATTCGTACCGCAATCGCCGCTATACCACCAGAGATGCTCGAAAAAGTAATGGAAAACGCAGCAAAACGGGCACATTTTGTTTTGGCCAATCAAAGTGGCCACTTGATAGATGTTGTAGTCTAAAACTAGTCCGAGTAATTATTGTAAAGGACCATATTTAATAAAGATACCCGGTATATAGAAATCAGTTTTTCGTTTTCAAAGTTATTTCATGTTTACATACCGACATAAAAGATGGCGCAACCTGTAGAGTGGCATACCCAGTACCCCCAAAAAATTAATGTATGCGCATCTTAGGCAACAAATTGGGCCATTGTTTGTTAATGGAAATTTGAATGGTGACATTTATTTGGATATTTTAGAATATACCATCAATCCGCTTATCACTGAAACCATTGAGAACCAAATCGAAGAGGATGGAAACCCTATAATTGATGAGGCTGAAATATATTACCAGCAAGTCGGTGCTCCTGCTCACTATGTTCTTCCGGTATGACAATGGCTAGACGAGGAGTTTCTAGATAAATGGATAGGGTGAAGGGGGCTTATAAAATGACCTGCTAGATATCTTGATTTGTCGCCATTAGACTTTTTTCTATGGCCATTTGAAATCTATTGTGTTTACTCTCCAACCTGTTTGGACAAACTTCGTCAACGAATCATCGAAAGCCGTCATGATATGCCACAACATGTTTTTGAAAATATCCGTCAGTAATTTGAACATTGTGTATATCATTGCAGTAACGAAAGTAAAAAGTGTTATTTTCGTGTGTTTTTGTTTTCTATCTGAACAAATTGAGATAAATAAAGGTTTTTGTAATTTTCTCAAAAACGAATGAACCGATTTCAAACAATCAAACATCAAAATAAAGGACATCGACAGATCTTTCAGGCAAGCTATTACTCGATACCCCTTGTCATTTAAAATTTTTAGGGGGATGACCCTGAGGGGCAGAGGGTGAAAGGGGTAAAGTACTTTTTAGTTCCTCCTGGACAAATCCTTTGACGTGTCTCGGCATTTTTTATTTTAATCAGTGGTTTTCGATAAATCGGTGGTGAGAGATTTCCAAATGAACACCCTGTATATATATATATATATATATATAACAAACAAAAGATTGGAAAATAATGGGAAAAATCCGCAAAAGAAGGAAAGTGGGTTCGAGCAGAAAATAAGGATAGGTAACCCGAGCAATACGTATACGTATAATCGTTTGGGCTTGAATTACCACAGCAAGTGGCTATAACCGGCCGCGTGGTTGTGGTTTGATGTCGCCTTGAAAATTCGAAGCCTTCTAGCCATTTTATGCTACAATGTGTAGGTTGGCTCTTGTTGGGGACTTCGTGTGTCAACTTTTTTCCCTCTCAATCTTCGTTTCCTCAGGTGACACCCGTATCCGGATGTGTGGGCATGTATATCTACTTTTGTGGTAGCATATGTGCATTCATTTCGGGCCTGATGAAGCCAACAAGCAGAAATACATATTGCTCGGGTTACCTATCCTATTTTCTGCTCGAATCCACTTACCTTCTTTTGCGGATTTTGCCCATTATTTTCCTATTTTTTTTGTTATATACCTTTCTCCGCGTGATAATTTTCTATATACAGGGTGTCCGCAAAGTTGAGGTTTTCCTTTTCAGAAACAACTACCCTTGAAATAACAAAGGTAATGTGTAGTGAAACGAGGGCGACCAAGTAAAAAAAATAAAGGAAAAAGTACTCACTCTCCAATTGACGAGAAGGGCTAAGTACATCTCTGTCTGAAATCGAAAGTTATTCACCCCATTACGCGTGAACGTAGATTCGTCTGTCACCAATATGCACTTCAAAAAGTCCGGATTATTGTCATGTTGATGCAACAACCACTCACAAAACCGCACTCTTGCTGGAAAATCGTCAGGTTGAAGGGCTTGTACACGTTGGACGTTTGCCACACTAGCCACGTCTCTAGTGCTTGTTGAGGGATTCTCGTCTACGCGATTCAGTAGTTCTTCCTCAACTTGCACCATTCGTGGTTGTCTAGGCCTCCCACTGTGCCCACCTCGAAATTCCTCCACAGGGCCCGTATCCCTGACTCTCTGGACCAGGTACACAAATCTGCGGGGCCTTGGATGATGTCGTCTAGGGAAACGATCTGCATACACTCGCGACGATTCTGTAGCATTTTAAAGACATTCGCCATAAATTAACAACATATCAACGAGTTCATTATGGGTGTATGAGTGTGCCATTAATATTATTTTTTTTTTGAAACGCAATCGATTATACGGGTTCGTTACCTCTATACGCGTGACCCTTTACCGTCGGTTGAAGGTTGCATACTGACCTGACACACTGACCCCGACCCCCGACCCAGTTCTGTCGTCGGGTTCAGCTAGTAGCCGGTACCAGTCTGGGATATCGCGGCGGGTCGCGGCTACAGGACGGTATTCAGATATTTTTGATGTTGCAGAGCCCTTTATCTCGGTTCTCTTAAGACATTGGTGTATATGGAACTAAGAAAAATTGCTTATGTTTTCAAGATCTACACGTCATGTAAAGGAAAATCCCAACTTTGCGGACTCCCTGTATACAGGGTGACTTTGAAGTTGAGTCATTAATTTTCAGATAATGATTGTAGAAGGAAGATAAACCAAAATATGTGTGTAAAAATAAAAAAAAATTAAAAAAAATTTTTTACCTTGTTTTATAAAGTATCCTCCCGACAAGTATTTCAGTGCGGACCTGTATTTGATCGTGAGGTCCCCTGTGAGGTCTTAAGTCACCTGATTCACGAGCCCGTTGTACTACATTAACAAAGGCACGAGGGGTTGGTTGCACTCGATTGGGAAACCGATCCGCATAAACATGTGCCATTTTTTATTTCGTTTGAGCCACGCAACAGACACTATTCACACGCGACACTGACTGTATGTATAACTGAACTGAATAAAATAATAAACTGTACACAAACATCGTTCCAAATTCTTTCGCTTTTTTGTTTCCGATGCGATGAACCGGTAAGGCGGATTATATCCGTTGTTGCCAAACACGAGCACATGATATTGAGACAGGGCGGTACTCAAACTTCCAAAGGGCTATAACTTTGTTACTTTAATTTTACCAGAAAAATGGTAAAGGAAAAAAACATTTCTTTTGATCAGATCTACTCACTGTTAAAATAAATGACTCAACTTCGAAGTCACCCTGTATATAGAAATACTACTTTCTATATATATATATATATACAGTGCTTTTCTTTAATATCCCCCCCTTGAATTTTTTGAACGGAACAATTCAAAAAATTAAAACTTGAGGCAATGAAATTGATGCGTGGATACCATATTTTAGAGTAAAATTGACAGATGAAAATGTCAAGATAGTCGCTGGGCGCCATCTTGAAAACAAAGTATATGAAAACGGGGGTCTTGTGGCATATTATTTTGAAGCTCCTGACGAGTACTTTATAACCCTACAATATAAAGTTAATACCTTTACCTAGTACAAAATGGTGGTACATTTAATAATTACCTGAATACATTGAAATTTAACTTGATAATTCGAATAAATACGTTGAGTTCAGTTTATAAGGTGCTGGAAATGGTTGCCTTGAACTTCTTGACACAATAGCAGCCGGTCCGTAATTTTGCGTCATTTTCAGACATAGTAACATCAATATTTCTACAAATATTTGTAATTAATTAAAAAAACACTATTTTTGTGAAATCACTTGATCAATGATATATTTGTAATCATAAAAGAAATGAATTGGCGTCAAAATTCAAAAATGGCAGTAAACGAACCTTAGTACTGCCTTTTATATAAGTACGACATATAGGTCTTTTCACGGCTTTAGGAGAATCCCAGTAAACTACTGGGATTGTTTTCATACATCCATCTCCCTCACATACAAAAGCAATCCACATCTATGCTTTCCACTATCACTAGGACAGGTTACTTGCTATAGGCGAGCCATTTGAGTTTACATTTTGATAATATTTGATAGACAAATAAGAGATATAAGTACAATGTTGGCAGTATGTACTAAATTTATAGAGGGATTTTCAGAAAACAAATGAAAACGACGATCCATCTAATTCATGTATGTGTGTGCAAGAGCCAGTAGCAGCTGCATTAAGGATTGGCTTCCGCGGTATGCAGTTTGCCTTATGAAATTTAAGCGCCGCGCATGATACAGTCAGTCTGTCCGTTTACATTGTGACGTAATCGTAAGAATCGTAGATTCAACTAATATTTGATAATGAACTTACACAGCAAGTCCGAGGGGAAATGTGATATTTCTGACGAATCTTGTGACGAAAGCAGGACTGTGTGATGGCACTCCAGCTGCTGGTACTCCATGAATAGTTGCATTTCTGGCGCAGTGGGCGACCCACATTCCGGTGTCCAGATCGTAGGCAACTGGAAACAGAAATATGTTATTCAGAGTAAATCGTAATAATATGAAGATGGGAGACAATTTCAAAACGGAAAAAAGTAAAGAGAAAGGGGAGAAAAGGAACCGCAAATAAGTAGATCATTTAGAAAAAGCCTTAACAAAGTACGTTTGGTTCAGTTCGGTGTTCCAACAATAATGTTGAGGAAGGTTTTATATGAACTAAATTTGGTTGCTGTCTCCACGATGGTATTGTATAGGGGGCGAAACAAGAACTAACGGGTGATTTTTCAAGAGGTATAGGATTTGATTTTCAAAAAAACACCAAAAAATTGAAAAAACGATTAAATCTTTATTTTAGTCGATAGAACGGTCGATATAATTTAATGTTTAAAGATTATTTCATGTAAATGTTGGGCGCGGCTCCGCCTTAGATGGCCCATGTGCAAGGTCCAATTTTGGCACACGCTCTTCAACGTATCGGCCGGTATCTCACGAATAAATGCTTCAATATTGGCCTCCAGTGCGTCAATCGTTGCTGGTTTATCCCTGTATACATTAGCCTTAACATGGCCCCACAAGAAATAGTCCAACGGCGTTAAATCACACGATCTAGGCGGCCAATTGAAGGGCCCCAAACGTGAGATAAACTGTTCACCGAACTCGCCTCTGAACAGTGCCATTGTTTCGTGTGCGGTGTGGCATGTGACACCGTCTTGTTGAAACCACATGTCAGCCAAGTCCAGCTCTTCCATTTTGAGCAAAAAAAAGTTTGTTACTATCGCACGGTAGCGCTCGCCATTCACAGTTACGTTCCGGCCATTGTCGTCTTTGAAGAAGTACGGCCCGATGATGCCACCGGCCCATAATCCACACCAAACAGTGATTTTTTCGGGATGCATTGGTAGCTCTTGCAATGCTTCTGGCTGGTCTTCACACCAAACGCGGCAATTTTGCTTGTTAACGTACCCATTCAACCAGAAATGAGCTTCGTCGCTGAACACAATTTTTTGATAAAAATGTGGATCTTCCCCCAACTTTGCCAGCGCCCATTCACCAAACTGAAAACGTAGTGGGAGGTCGTGTGGCTTCAATTCTTGCACCAGCTGTATCTTATAAGGTTTTACACCCAAATCTTGTCGCAAAATTTTCCACGTAGTGGAGTAACAGAGGCCCAATTGCTGCAAACGGCGGCGAATCGACATTTCACGGTCATCACTAACACTGGTGGATACAGCCGCAATATTTTCTTCAGTCCTCACTCTACGTCTGCCTGTTGGTGGTTTAATGTCCAATAATGTAAACTGGGTTCGAAATTTAGCCACAAGCTTCCGAATAGCTCCCTCAGTAGGCCGACCAAATTGCCCATAAATTGGAAGCAGTGCTCTTAACCGAGCATGAATTTTGATAGTAAAATTCAATAATTTGCAAGCGTTGTTCGTTCGTAAGTCGATTCATGGTTAAATTATAGACCAAACTGAACAAGTTTGACAATGACACAAGACACTATTCACGCGTCATCTGTCAAAAACAGTATTGCCAAAAAGATACTAGCAAAAAATCACCCATTAAAAAACAAGAGAGTCACATACAAGCTACCGAGATGAGATTTATCTGAAGTAAATGAATGTTAAACACATAATATTATTCGAGACATGGATGTAACACGAGACCTGCAGATATGTAGAATTAGTACTAAAAATAGAGGCAAATAGAACAAAGTGGAAAGACTACCTTGGAGGTCCGACTACCTATAAAAGTTAGAAACTTTATGCCTAGAGATATACGTTGGTATTATGGGTCAATCGAGTAAAATATGTACTCGTTACGTACCTGCCTTATTTGGGCAGTGACGTAGAAGAACTCGGCTGAATTGAATTTTTATTCACAGTCCGAGGCCTCGCGTGGAGTGTGTTAGATTAAATTTAGAAAATATGTACAATTGATATGATTTATAAAATAAAGTTTACTTTCGACAAAGTTATTTTGAAAATATTAGATATATAATAATATACGAGGTAAAGCACTTTTGGCCGTTATCATTCATGTACAACTTTGACAAAATTTTGACAAGCTACATCAGTGATACAAAATTCTAAATGACTCGGAGAAAGAAAAAGGACGAAGACGAGACTGTAAATATTAGCTGTGATTCTATTATGTCAACGCAAGAAACATGTCAGTACTTGAAAAAACAGTATAAATTATTACAACAGGAGTTGTTAGAAAAAACGAAAGATTTAGCAACTTCTGAAGCACTACCTTTGGACAAAGAAACATTAACATACCACCAAACGAAAACCACAGATTCCAAGAACAGTATGATCTTATTTCATCAAACATCGTCGATAGGGACTGTATAGTAACACCACTTGAGAAACTCCTTAGGAGAATTGAGAA
This sequence comes from Acanthoscelides obtectus, assembly GCA_963669975.1. NCBI lineage: Eukaryota > Metazoa > Arthropoda > Insecta > Coleoptera > Chrysomelidae > Acanthoscelides > Acanthoscelides obtectus. The sequence continues at coordinate 77,732,175 of CAVLJG010000001.1, read as the reverse complement.
GTTAGAGGAAACATCCACAACAAAAAATTCCACATATGCCCAAGCAGTCATAAATTCACCATCAAAGAATAAAGAAAAGACACTTATCATTACTCCCGAACAACAACAGTCTAACCACGGAACTAAGAATGATCTGAGCAGAAATTTGAAATTATCAAAAATATGCATCAAAATTAAAACTGTTAAGAACTCTATAAATGGTGGTATTGAATTATATGTAGAAGATCGGTATCATAAGAAGCTAAAAGAATAAATTGGGAAGAATCTACCATCAACATATAGGTACATTATCCGAACCGAAAATGTTTAATCCTAAAATAAAGATTGTTGGCCACCACTCTGAAGAAAAACTTCAAGAAAGTGAAATAGAAGAAGATATTATGCGAAAATATAAAAATCACCTATGTTAGATTCCTTCCTCAAAAACAGATGAGCATAGTTCACGCAGAGGTGTCAGGTAAACTATTCAGACAAATATTTGATAATAATGGAGGGAAAATTTTAATCGGTTTTCAAATTTTATCAGTATATGCTAATAATTGGGTATGTCAGTGTACAAATTGGTTTAAGTTTAATCATTCTGGTAAGAAATGCAATAGTCATAAAGTATGCTTCAAATGTGGAGAAGAACATGAAGTTACCACATGCAATAAATCTACTAATCCCATTGTTGCAACTGCGTGTATTCAAACAAAAAGTACAATAGAAACTATGATACATATCACTCCCCTACAGATAAATGTTATGCTATATTTAAATGTTTCCAAGAAAGACATATATCAAGAACTTTAATTCTAAATTGCTAAGGAATATTTATGGGTACATACATTACGGAATTTAGACCAGAATTAACATATTTTAGATGATTCACCTATGACAAAGTTACGTTTTTCTAATAATTTTGATTCAGGATTGAACATCTTTCACACGAACATAAGGAGCATTCATAGAAATATGAATGAGCTCCATGCCTTGTTGGTCATACTAGATTTTAAATTTGTTGTTATAGTGCTAACTAAAACATTTAAGGTATATGATACAAGTTTTATCCAAATTCCAGATTATGTTTTATATCATAACGATGGCAGTTATAATAAAAATGACGGGGTTCTTATTTACGTAAGACAAAATTTGAACAGTTAGTGTGAAATTATAACTATAACTCAAACAAAACTTTTAAGAGTTATTCTTCATAAGAATAACAAATGGATACAGGTCATTGGTGTATACAAATCAGCCTCTATATCTGTAGCATCATTTAATAGTGAATTACATGATTATCTAGAGGGCAGTAGAAAACTTGACATCAACTTATTCATTGGAGATCTTAACATTAAGATATTAAATCATAACAATCAAAATATTCAAGATTATTCAAATATAATGGCTGGATATGATTACCTAACAGCGATTAACGAAATGACAAGTGTAGGGAGAAATAGTGGGAGCTGTATAGATCATATGTTTATAAATTCACGTATAGAACTTGAGAAGATATATTCAGAAATCCTAAAATATAACATTTCTGATCATTTTCCTACTTTGAGAGTATATCATTAAAAATTGAAAAGACAGTGAGTAATACAAAAATTTACATTGATTGTGAAAACTAAACAACAACTTTTTCAATGAAAATTGGATTACAGTATATAACGAGCCTAATATCGAAGATGAATTTGTCCTTTTTATACCTAGCATTGAAAGCCATATTGCTGAATGCACCTAAACAGTAAAGATTCCACGAACACAAATAAAAAGACAAACATAGATATCAAAAGGAATTATTATCAACCAAAAAAAATAGAATTATTTAAGGAACCAAAAAATGATTTGAATCTTTTGAATGAATTTAAATTATATCGAAACAGACTGACAAAAATAATTAAAGAAGCTGAAATTAAATATCGACAAGAAGAGTTTGGCAACCTTCAAAAATGTTTGTCCAAAATATGTCAATTTATCAATAAAATACAAGACAAAAGACAAAACAACAAAGTTGGCACGATTAAAAAAGAAAATGGTGAACTAGTGAATAAAGATGCAAATTAATTTTGTGAATATTTTTCAAAAATCGGGAACAGGTCAGAAAAGATAAAAAAGGCGGAAAAATTAAATTATAGTAAGACCAGATTATATAACTCATTATATCTGGATCCGACCAATACGCATGAAATATAGACAATAATCATTGAATCAAAATCAAGAAAATCTCCAGCCCTAGAGAATATAACAGCATATGCTCTGGAGAGGATAAATTCCAACATCTGCGGCATACTGTCATATTCGATAAATTCTTGTATGACTAAAGGAATACTCCCTACATGTTTAAAGCACGCTATGGTAAAACCAATAATTAAATATGGAGAAAGAGAAAAACCCATCAACTGTCGACCGATTTCCATCTTAACCAATTTTTCTAAAATACTTGAAAAAGTGTTAAAAAAACGATTCACCGAATCTGCAAAAAATATAACTCAATAGCGGAACAGCAATATGGTTTTCAAGAAAGCAAATCTACTCAAGATGCTATTGTAGAATTAACCAGTAAAATATATGAGTATCTCGATATTGACAAACTAACTGAATGTGTTTTTGTTGACTTGGCAAAGGAATTCGACTCTATTACTCATGAATCGCTTTTAACAACTTTGGAAAGCTTAGGTTTCCGTGGCATAACCAAAATGATTTCAAAACACTTATAAATTTTTTTTCGGAAAGAACTATGACAATCAATTACAACTAAACACACTATATAGCATGTTCTTGCAAAGATGGGCTCTCACCACAATTTAAAAAAGTTGAATTTCATACAAGCAGTGGTCTCAAAGAGATTCAGTCAGCCGATAAAATAAAATACTTAGGCGTAATTTTGGATAACACTCAAAATGGAATACCCATACAGAGTACCTTGTGAAGAGACTGTGGTATATTATTTCAAAATTCAGGTACTTCAGAGATATTCTGGATAATAAATATCTATATAATCTTTATTATGCTGTTGTTTATCTCTGTTACTTTACGGTTAATTCTAAAATGGATTTCACAACAGCCAAGATGCTCCATCCACGATACTGTAGATATAGAAAATCATTATCAAAATCAGTAATATTTAACTTACACTAATATCCATACTTATACTCTAGTTATAATTGTCTGGATATTTTTTCTGATATCCCCATAACAAATTCAATTCCCCAAATTTACGTGTTTTTGTTCAAACACTTTTATTTTTTATTTTTAACAAACCCAAACACAAGTGCAAACTTTTTTTGATGTTTTATGTATATTGTGCACAATATTTGATACTTGTATTACTTACCTGTATTTTGTGACAATAAGCATTATTATTATTATTATAATTATTTATTATTATTATTATTATCATTATTATTATTATTATTATTATTATTCCCTTCTAGATGTATAGATAATGAAACGGACGATAAGGATTTTTCTTCCTAAGTATGAAATCAGTTTTATAATAAGTAGTCATGAGGAGCTGAATGTGTAGCACCTCAAAATAAGAAAAATACACAACTGAAAAACCCAAATTATGTGTAACGTACCTGCGATGCACACTACTACGGCAAGGGTCAACAAGACTTTGAACGCCATTGTTGTGTAGGTATTTTCTGTGTCTACACACACTTAATAAGGCTGTATGTATTCAGTCGAGCTTTTATATACTATATCAGTGATTGGCATATACAGGGTGACTTTGAAGTTGAGTCATTAATTTTCAGATAATGATTGTAGAAGGAAGATAAACCAGAATATGTGTGTAAAAATAAAAAAAAAATAAAAAAAAATGTTTACCTTGTTTTATAAAGTATCCTCCCGGCAAGTATTTCAGTGCGGACCTGTATTTGATCGTGAGGTCCCCTGTGAGGTCTTAAGTCACCTGATTCACGAGCCCGTTGTACTACATTAACAAAGGCACGAGGGGTTGGTTGCACTCGATTGGGAAACCGATCCGCATAAACATGTGCCATTTTTTATTTCGTTTGAGCCACGCAACAGACACTATTCACACGCTAACCGACTGACACTGACTGTATGTATAACTGAACTGAATAAAATAATTTATTGTAAAAACATCGTTCCAAATTCTTTCGCTTTTTTGTTTCCGATGCGATGAACCGGTAAGGCGGATTATATCCGTTGTTGCCAAACACGAGCACATGATATTATTATTGAGACAGGGCGGTACTCAAACTTCCAAAGGGCTATAACTTTGTTACTTTAATTTTACCAGAAAAATGGTAAAGGAAAAAAACATTTCTTTTGATCAGATCTACTCACTGTTAAAATAAATGACTCAACTTCGAAGTCACGTGTATGGTTGTCTTCTGACTTGCATAAACACTAGTGATAAAAATCTCGAGTGGCTTACATGGCGGAAATTGAACCATATGATTCTGTATCTTTTAAAAACCTTATCTTGAGTGGACATCTAACGATATGTTGGTAGCTATAGCGATACTGTCAGCCTAAAATAGCGAGTTACTAGAAATCATCTCCTCACCATGACTTCGAGTATTTTCAAATCTTAAGAACTCAAAGGATCTGCACAATAGTCCGATTTTTCATTTCAAAGACAATATCACCCTATGAGGAGCGCGGAATTTAGCTTAATGACATTTTTTAAGATCCTGACCCATCCCATAGTTGCACAACACACATGTCCGATGAAGTAACATCTGGAACGTATCCTGTCGCTTTAAAGTACTGTGTAAATGAAAAGAAAAAACAAACGAAGTTTCACGGGGAAGATAGAAAAGTATCAATTGTATTTGAAGAAGGTCACCGTTAGGGCTGACAAACATGGGGAATTAATACATATCGGTGTGTAAGTGAACGTGTTAATTCAATAGAGCATCGGTGAAGGAAAAGTTAGAGGCTCCTCTTCTGTTGTGTTGCATATGTGTTTTTGACTTATGAGACCAATATGTATGTAGAAGCTGGGCCAGTAGGCAGTGACATAGCATAGTATTAGATCAGGCTCTGATACAATGTCCAACTATAATGGACACGCTGACCCGTTGTCGAGAGAAGCTCTTTTTCTCTCGACACCGGCCACATTTCTACAGGTAATAGCATTTTTGCGTGAGAAATGTAGGGTTAACATAATTGATGCCATTTTTTCAACTAAGGGACTGATATGATTCAGAGTGGAGACATACAAGTAAAGTTTATAAAATATTTTCCATCAAGAAACAATTACACTATCTACGCGGAAACTTCTGGAAAGCTATTCAAAAAAATCTTCGAAGAGAATAATAGAAGAATACTTATGGGGTGGCAATGTTTGACAGTATATCAAAATAACGACATTTCTCAGTGTAGAAAATGCTACCGTTTTAATCATACAGAAAAGAATTGCCGGAATGAGAAGATATGTGCCAACTGTGGCAACGGTCACGAAGGAGAAAATTGTAAGCATGTATCAATAGAATGCTGCAACTGTAGATATGGAAATGAAAGATATAAAAAAATTATAATAGCAACCACACACCTACCGACAAAAACTGTCCATCGTTCAAATATTATCAGGAAAAACAAAACTTAAGGATGCTTTTTTAAAATTCAAGTTCATCTTTTGATACTCCTATCTCTAAAGAGAACCTAAAAATGTCAGTGAATAAATACATTAATGATTTCCAAATTCCAAATATTGCAACAAATATAGCACAAAACGTCGATGAACTTAATTTATGTACACAAAATTCTGATGCAAAGTTTCGAATTTTTAGTATGAACATAAGGAGTAAAAAGACAATATTGATTACCTAAAAATACTACTCGACCAAATATGGTACAATTTTGATCTAATAGTTTTAACTGAAACGTGGCAAGTGGTTGATATTTCTTGCTTCGATCAGCAGAGATATTACACGCTGTATAACTTTGGCACTTATAACCAAAACGGTGGGGTGATAGTTTTTATAAGAAAAAAACTTCAATGATACATTCACTTTCACCGATAGAATCAAAATTTTAAACATAATGATCCAAATTAACCACAACAAAATTGAGGTTTCTGCAATTTATCGTCCGCCATGTTCAGAACCCCACGAGTTTTTAAAGAATATCGATTTTTTTTCCAAAATAAAAATAACGTTCATTTAAAGCAACATATTTTCTTGGGAGATGTCAATATAAATATTTTGGACGATAATCCCATCACAAATGAATACTTGAATATCCTATCAAGTAACGGATTTCTGTCCTATATAAACCTACCTACTGACCACTTCTCCACTATTTTACTGATATCTTCAAATGAAAAACATTCTAGCATCCCTACCGTTAATAACAACCAGGACAATTTAAAATTTTTTGTCGACAATTCAAAACTAATATCAAATGTCAAACAAGAATCCTGGGAACAATTATACTCTATAAACAATATAGACAAAGCAACGGGACTGTTCATAGAGAAAATAAAAAAACTAATAGATATTAGTACCAATAAGTAATAATTAGTCACAAAGAGAAAAGCAGAAATGCCTGGATTACCAAAGGATTAATAACATCGGCAATAAAAAAAGAAAGACTGTATAATGTAATGAAACTAACGCCAACTACAGAGAATACCGACTGCTACAATCAATATAAAAATAAATTCATAGAGCTTGCAAGGCAAACCAAACGAAAACATTACCTAAATAAATTGAATAATAACTTAAATGATCCTAAGCGGGGTTGGACAACTATTGATGAGATTACTGGGAAAACAAAATTTAAAGAGTGTGTCACTGAGTTAAATACAACATCTGGAACAGTATTAAAAAATACTCAACAAATATGCGATGAATTTGTACAATTTTTTACTGACATATGGGAAAATTTAGCAAGTAATATACAAGCAAATGTACAAAATACTCAGCCTCCAAAAAGATCTTTGATCTCATTTATTTTGGATAAAGTCGAGCAATGTGAAGTATGCACCACTGTTATGTCCTTAAAAAATCGAAAAAGTCCTGGGTTCGATGGTATTAAAAGCGAGCATTTGAAAATTATAGCCGAGGACATAACAGAACCCCTTACTAACCTAATCAACAAATGCTTTGAATCTGGCATATATCCCTCAATTTTAAAAAAAGGTAATATGATACCGATACATAAATCAGGAACAAAAACAGATGTTAACAACTATAGACCAATATCAATAATATCCAATGTAGCAAAGGTTTATCTACTAGAATGATTCGATACCTCACAAAATTCCAAATTTTAAGTGAAAATCAATATGGATTTACAGAAGGGAAGGCTACATCGGACGCAATAACTAAAATTGTAAATCAAATACATCAAAATATTGATAACAGAATCCCTTCAATCTGCATTTTTGTTGATTTAAAGAAAGCTTTCGACACAGTTAATCAGGAATTGTTTCAAAAGAAATTTTTAAAAGTGGCTACATTCTAAATCGAGGACTGTAATTCATAAACTCATAAATACGAACATCAAGTAAATACATAATTTACTGTAGCTAATTTTTGTCCTTTTTTGTCATTTGCATTCTACAGTTGCAACTTAAAATTATTGGTCCATGTACAGGCGATGCCTTCTATTGGGCCTGTTTTGATTTTATATTTATTTACTCATATTGTTTATTATCTTTGTACATTGAGTGAATAAATATTATTATTATTATTATCATGTAGCTACAGTAAGTATTGCTTATATTGTGTTTTTTACGGCACGATGACTGTTTACGCCTCAAAACTTTTTTCTATGTATTATACAATATCTATAATTATTTCCGCTATATTCGCATGCGCGGCTGAAAAGAAGCGACGTTGCAATTAAGAAAGACAGACTTCCTTGTACGACCTTCGAAAATAAACACGTACATTTTGAGCGGGTGTTTCCCTTCTTGATTCACCTCTCATCAGCAGCAATATTACAAAAAACATTTTGGTCCTTCGAGCCGGATCTAATCAGTGCCGTGAATACCCTGAGAAGTCGAATTCCCTTGGAAGAACAGCCGAAATTCTCAAATTCACAAGTCCAGAAAGTGAGGTTAGGTGGCAGCAACACGGCGGCCATTGCAGCGGAGGCAGCGCGGCAACATCGCAGCTGTGAACCACGAACGGCGGCGGCTGACTCAACCGGCCAATCTACGTGTGGACCACGGTGAACTAGGAAGACAGTGGCGTTCCACTCAGAATTCCAAGGTACACATCCAGCTGCAAGCTAAAGTGAGATTACGCAGTGAGCCCATTCCTTTCATACCTTCATACTTACCAAAGGCCTAACTGCATATTCTCAAGCATATTCATTCAATTGCTTAATTCTTACCTGAAAAACGGTGTATAACTTAGATTTCAATTTACACCAACTTGTGTGAATTTTTTGAAATTTCATACATACACGTTCTTACGCGCACCTTTCTTGTGCGTCGTGCTTACATTTCGACATTCCATAAACATGGAAGATTCATCTCTTAGAACGCTTATCCGTAAACGAGGTGCGTTTAAAGCACAGCTCACTTTATTCAAAAAATATATTACTCAGCTAGAGGAAGCGATGCAAGATGTTTCTTTACAGGCTTTAGACAAAACTCTCATCATTGAATTAGAATTACGGGTAGAAAAATACGAGAAAATGTTTAAAGAATTTGAACAAGTACAATCTGACATCGAATATACTTCAGATGATTTTGATGCACAGTTGCAAGAAAGAGAAAGCTTTGAATCAGTTTATTATAGTCTCATATCACCTTGTAAGAAAATTATCTCCGATTATTACACCGTAGACAGTGGCGTATCGGACACGGGTTCTGGCAGATTTCCTGCATCCCCAGCTATCAAATCCTTCGAAAAATCGCATTCTAACCAGTTTAATGTCAAATTACCAGAGATAAAATTGCCAAAATTCTCCGGTAGTTACGAAAATTGGCTGGAGTTCAGAGACACGTTCGATTCTCTAATCAATAATAACACTTCGATAAACAACATACAGCGATACCATTACTTGCGATCAGCTTTAGAGGGCGGAGCAGCGCAAGTTATACGCTCTATTGAATTTTCAGCGGATACTTACCATACTGCATGGCAAACTCTTACAAAACGTTACAATAATGACAACTTACTTATTCAAAATCATGTCAAGTCGATTTTCAATTCACCGGTCATGGCAAAGGAGTCGGCATCAGAACTACGCAAGATGCTCGACAACCTATCGAAACATTTACGCTCCTTACAAGCCCTAGCTCAACCAGTCGAACATTGGGACACTCTCCTTATTTTCATCTTAGGTCAAAAACTAGACAAAACAACATCCAGGGAGTGGGAGGAAAGAAAGGTCTCTCTAATCTCATCTGAAAATAAGGTCCCTTCTCTAGATCAGTTCGAAGCCTTCCTCAAGGGCAGAGCGGACTTCCTGGAGACAATTTCTCTTGGTAGAGAGACAAAAAACACGCATTCCTACCAAGCTAACACGTCCAGCGATACAAAGAACTGCATATTTTGTAATAAATTTGGACACCTTATTCAAAATTGTCACGAATTCACCAAACTTTCTGGTGAAAACCGACTAAAACAGCTTGAAAACCGTAAGTTATGTGCAAACTGTTTGCGAGGCACTCATCCACTCAAAAACTGCATGGCTGGCTCTTGTCGAAAATGCAAGAAGAGACGTAATACTTTGCTCCACAATGACTTCACCGCAGAGTCAAATACAAATATCCCTTCACATCCTACACATACAAATCCAGTGGCTGGGACATTTAGTGGCAGCACTAATTGCAACCTTTCTGCGCCTGCGCAGACACTTCTCTCGACAGCCGTTGTCTATGTTAAAGATAGACAGGGCATGTCACAATCCCTGCGAATTTTACTCGATTCGGGATCGCAGTCCAATTTCATCACACAAGAAACTTGTGAGCGCCTAGGATTACGTACCTTACCGTTTCAGATTTCCGTCTTGGGGATAAATCAGGTAGCTTCTTCTATCGACAAATCCTGCAAGGTTACCTTCGAATCCGTACATACTTCTTACACCGCAACGGTTCATTGCCTGGTGCTTCCTAAAATAAATGAAAACTTGCCTATTCAAACTATTGATACTTCTTCTTTGAGAATCCCAGGTCATTTAAACCTCGCTGATCCTACCTACTTTGAAAGCGGCAAGGTTGACATGCTTCTAGGAGCCGAAATCTTTTACAATTTGCTCTGCATTGGGCAGATACGTCTTGGGAAAAACTTACCCATCTTACAGAAAACCGTCCTTGGCTGGGTGCTTTCCGGTCCTATTCCTGTTCACAACTGTAACTTCAAGCAAACTTCATGCAACTTGACAACAAGTCAAGAAATCCATAATCTCCTAACCAAATTCTGGGAGGTTGAAGAACCTGTCATCACCAAAAACCTTCATCTTTCCTCGGAAGAGCAAATCTGCGAGGATATCTTTCAGATAACCACTCGTAGAGACGAAAGTGGGCGCTTCATCGTCCAAATTCCTCTCAAACTGGATCCTTCTCACTTAGGAAATTCCAGAGAATGTGCCTTAAAACGATTTCACTCAACGGAGAACAAACTTTCCAAGCAACCTACCTTGCGGGAACCTTACACTAGATTCATAGAAGAATACCACAACCTCGGTCACATGGTTAAGGTGCCTTCCTCTCAAGTACCTACCTCTTCTTACTTCCTACCTCATCACGCAGTTGTGAATGAGAATAACAAAACAACAAGACTCAGAGTAGTATTCGACGCCTCATCTCGGTCTGACACTGGGTACTCCTTAAATGATCTTCAGTACGTAGGCCCAACCATTCAAGATAGCTTATTTTCAATTCTTCTAAGATTCCGTCAGGGTCGTATCGCTGTAGGTGCTGATTTAGTCAAAATGTTCAGACAAATCAGAATACACGAATCCCAACGTCATCTCCAAACGATCCTGTGGAGAGATGATCCTTCGCAAGAGCTTGAAACCTTCCAACTCTGTACGGTTTTTTACGGAACCGCCTCAGCTTCTTGGCTCTCAGTCCGGTGTCTAAAGCAGCTTGCTTTAGAACATACTGATACCTTCCCACACGCAGCCAATGTCTTATCAAAGGATTTCTACATGGACGATCTCCTTTATAGCTGTCAATCAGAAGAGGAGGCAGTAAGGTTATGCGATGAACTTACCTCTATTCTTTCCGCTGGTTGCTTCCAGCTCCAAAAATGGTCTTCAAATAGCAAACAAGTTTTAGATCATGTCCAATCCAATAATCCTCAAACCATCATAAATATAGGTTCAGATCAACGTGCAAAGACCCTTGGTGTTTTCTGGTCCTGCTCTTCAGACCACCTCATGTACAGCATATCTAAATCATTTTCCAATTTAAGAGCTATAACCAAACGCTCTATTCTCTCCGACATTGCCCAAATATTCGATCCACTAGGGCTTCTCGGGCCATGCATCATCATTGGCAAAATTCTCCTCCAACAACTATGGTCCTTGAAACTTCATTGGGATGAGTCCTTGCCCAGTAATCTCGACAGTCGTTGGCGGAGATTTAGGGAAGAACTTCCTGTTCTCAACATGCTCAAGGTTCCGAGACATGTCTTATGTCCCACTGCATCTAGAATCGAGCTTCACGGATTCTCGGATGCTTCTGTTGAAGCCTACGGTGCATGCCTTTATATTCGCAGCATCTCTTCTTGCGGCGAGATCACTGTACACTTGCTCACAGCCAAATCCAAGGTTAGTCCTTTAAAATCCTTGACTATTCCAAAGCTTGAGCTGTGCGGGGCTTTCTTACTTACTCAACTTGTTGTAAAGGTAAATCAATCAATGAGTATTTCCTTCGATGATACCTTCCTTTGGTGCGACTCCACGGTATGTCTAGCCTGGATCAAAACAGAAGCTAACAAACTTCAACCCTTCGTTCAAAACAGGGTGGCACACATTCAGTCACAAACGCAGGCAGAAAGTTGGCATTACATCAATACTGCTGAAAACCCAGCAGACTTACTTTCTCGTGGCGTATCACCTACTTACCTTCTAAACTATCAACTTTGGTGGAATGGCCCGACTTGGCTATCACACGAACACGACAAGTGGCCCATTGCACAAGCCAAACTTGAAGGTGAGTTGCCAGGATTAAAGAAACAATTCGTGTCATTTCCTGCCACATGTACGCCCGACATTCTCAAAATTTCATCTTATTCTAGCTTTTCAAAACTTCAGCGCGTGACAGCGTATGTACTCAGGTACATCTCAAATTGCAAATTGCCCAAGAAGGATCGATCAATCGGAGGACTTACGGCATCAGAACTTTCAACCGCCTGTACTCACCTTACAATAACAGCACAGAGGCAAGCCTTTAGGGATGATTACTTCACTTTGAAACGTGGTAAGCCATTACCTAAATCTTCAAAATTACTTTCTTTGAACCCATTTATAGACGACAAGGGTGTCATTCGTGTTGGGGGAAGAATTCAAAACTCAAATTCTTGCTTCGCATTTAAACACCCGGCCGTTCTTTCTGGCAAGCACCAGTTATCCAAATTGTTATGCGAGTATGAGCACAAACGTCTGCTACATGCCGGACCACAGCAGACTCTTTATTCCTTACGGCAAAGGTTTTGGGTCACGAGTGGTAGAAACCTTACCAGACAAACCGTTCGTACTTGTATAAAATGTTTCCGATGCAATCCTTCGGTTACTTTACCTTTGATGGGTGTACTTCCCAAAGCACGTGTCACTCCAGCTCCACCGTTTCATACTACCGGAGTAGATTACGCGGGTCCTGTCATGATCAAGAATAAACCTGGTCGAGGTGCGAAACTGACTAAGGCCTACATAGCTTTATTCGTTTGCTTTGCCACAAGGGCTATTCATTTAGAACTTGTTAGTAGCTTGACCACAGAAACCTTCATTGGTGCCTTTCGTCGGTTTACCGCCCGCCGTGGAAAACCACAGGCAATTTGGAGCGACAATGGCTCAAATTTCAGAGGGGCTGAAGCGGAACTGCGCGAACTCGCGTCCTTCCTTGCCCAAAATAAAGCTCACTTACAAGAAAACATAAGCAACACAGGTGTAAATTGGAAATTTATACCAGCCTTTTCTCCTCACATGGGGGGCATCTGGGAAGCAGGGGTAAAATCTGCAAAGAAGCATCTGCGCCGCATCCTCGGCTCATCAAATCTGACCTTTGAGGAATATTATACCGTACTCACTCAAATAGAAGCGGTTTTAAATTCAAGGCCGATTGCTCCTATGTCTTCCTCTCCTGACGATCCTTTGGCCCTAACGCCATCCCATTTCCTTATTGGGCGTCCAGCTACTGCATTGCCCGATCCGGACTTCACCGAAACACCGATGACAAGATTGTCAAGACACCAGTTGCTACAGCAGTTACAACAGCACTTTTGGAGGCGCTGGTCCAACGAATACTTGAGCGAGCTACAGCAACGTATCAAGTGGAGATCACATCAATGCCAACTTCAACTTGGTTCATTAGTAGTTCTCCGAGACGATAACCTACCTCCTCTACATTGGAAACTTGGTAGGGTTTCCACGCTTCATCCTGGCGCAGACGGCAAGGTTCGAGTTGCTACCGTGCGAACATCTTCAGGTGCAGTGAAACGTGCGGTAACAAAGCTTTGTGTGTTGCCAATAGAGCCCGAACCAGTGCAGAAACCGGACTGTAAAGTTAGTGATGTAAAAACAAAAACGCGATCATAACGTGCTATCTTATTCCATTTTGCAATCAGATGTACTATTGTGAAATGTATTCATTCGTATATTGAAAGCTGACTCTTTCAAGGTCGGGGGTATGTTTACGCCTCAAAACTTTTTTCTATGTATTATACAATATCTATAATTATTTCCGCTATATTCGCATGCGCGGCTGAAAAGAAGCGACGTTGCAATTAAGAAAGACAGACTTCCTTGTACGACCTTCGAAAATAAACACGTACATTTTGAGCGGGTGTTTCCCTTCTTGATTCACCTCTCATCAGCAGCAATATTACAAAAAACAATGACTACAAAAAGCACACAAGTACAGGAACCGGTGATGGCCGAAGAAGCAAAGTTTGCAAAATATATGTTATATAAAAGCTACTTGGCTTAACGTGTGGTTTTTCGTGGAAAAAAGCTACCCAAAACTTTATCAAGAATCCAAGTCAAAAAGTCAAGATACTAAGAATATAAAAATCGCTTTATTTTAAATAAACACAACGCAGTGTTGAGAACTAGAAAATAGAAGTGTTTAATGTTTATTGGAGCAACTATGATATAGTTGTAGTCACCGTCATATGAAATAAGTAAACAGATCGAGTCTTGGTACCATGGGCGGAACACTGCTCAGACTAATCTTCAGCGCATCTGCTACTCTCTCCAGTATGCATGAAGTGGGCAACAAGGGACCTCTGTCTTCATTCTCGTCGTGGAAATACTCTAATAACTTTAGCACGAGCTGTCGTCCTTCTCCATTGATAGTTTTTCGGGGCATTGTACAATTATATATTGAAGACTGATAATCGGACAACTCATATTGCACGCCGATGTCAAGTAAGCTGTCACTCTGACAAATATAATTGGAGGGCACTCATACGTAACGACAAAGTTTTTGAGGCGAAGACACATAACTAAAAAACGTATGTCTTTATGTTTACCCAACAAATGTTCACACACAGGGGCAGTGATAGCCTAGTTCTAGGCCCAGAGACCCGAGCACCTGAGCCCTCTCCAGCTACCGACATCCCACTCCTTCCTCGTTGTAGACTTCACAATAAAGCTGCGGTTGAAGCGATATTTAGGAGTAATACGATCACCCCTGCTTAGAAGGACGGGGTCCTCCCTTTGCTATTCGACTAAAATGGCAGTATGCCCCTTGACAGAATTCAAGAAGGCCCAGCTGCCCTGGCTCCACAGTCGATGAGCGACTATTCTCGCTTCACCGCGGATCACCAGATCCAACAGTGGGAGATCCAACACAGCTTCCATTGCACTCAATGGCGTTGTTTGCACTGCGCTTGTAATGCTAATATAGGCCAAACGTAAAAATGTACTAACATCAAAAATTAACATTTACTCTTCCCACCCCCCACAACCTACATCCCCAAATTTTTTACCTCTAAAGAATGATCAGGATTCTCTGAAATGTCGAAAATTATACAAAAAGCCAAATGACCAACTAGCTCGGTCAGGCTCTGTTCAACAAGAACTGTGCACTTGTGTGTGAGCCATTTACCAAAATCCGATCTGAAAATATCTTTCCCCACGTGGCTAATGAATTTCTACTTCTTCCCCAAATAATCTATCATGCTGGGATTGAAGGGGCAAGGAACTCCACTTACTGGCACAAAAAGGGTGTTGATTCTTTTTTGTTAGACTGACAACTGATAAATTGCCCGTATTTAATAGATAGGAGATGGTTTTTATACTTCCCACGTATCAGAAGGTGAAGTCATCAACTCTAGAAGTATCTATGAATTGAAATATTAACGTGAGATGAAGACTCCGAGGTTATACTTGGATCTGAGCTTGAAGAGGGCGACTGGAATCTCAACCGTTTTTATCATTTGTTCTTGAAACAATGGTCTGAATTCTGGAAAAGATTAAAGTTAATGAATCATGCCAAAATTTGCCAACCAAAAGTTAAGAGTTTATTTTTGGCAATAATAGATTCGTGGAAATCTTCCCGATTGGTGAGTATTGGTTAGTACAAAACGTTAACAACAAAATCCCTAAAGGTGCAGACTCACTAAGGAAGAAAAGCGACTTAGGTTCGTGACAACGTCGTCCGACAATGCTTGACATAAGGCTGCCGATTTCTGACTCCACTGTTGAAGATTGTTGAATATACAAATAAATAAATCACAAAAATACTTTATGCAAACGCATTATGAAAACAATAAATCTGTCAGCTATGGTTTCGGGGTGCTTTTCGGTGTTTGGGATGGGACCTTTACATAGAATAGATGACATTATGGATAAGTTTGTATACACAGACATACTAAAGCATGTCCTGTTACCCTATATGGAAGACAGTATGCCCTTAAGATCAATCTTCCAGCAAGACAATGACCCGAAGCACACTTCGAATCTTCCACAGAAATTCTTTCTGGATGAAAAAATACCAGTTATGGTTATGCTACAAAATATTAACACAAACATGGTTGGTTTTCTATAATTCAATGAACTTTGCTACTTTTTTTCTATAATTGTTTTGCTTTGTCTATATATTTTTGTCCTTCATAGTTCCAGTTTTTTCAATTAATTTTTTATTGAGGCGAGTCTAATGAATTTATTTATGTATAAGTGAGTATTACGCTATAACGACTTATGTATACAGGTTGGTGTATTAATAAAACAAGTTAAGAAATAAATACAGCACAATATTAATTTGTCTATATACTTTTGTCCATTACTGTATATTGTGATGAACTTCATGATGCATAACCTGAGGTAGATCGCTAACGTATATAAAAATGACTCTTGAGGAACACCAATACTGTTTTTTGCTACATCAAAGAGTACACGGTATATATCAACATATTGTTTTCTATAAGAAAGGTTTGACATCAACAATTCATTGATGTTATCTTGTACTCCACATTTGTAAAGTGTCTCTTCGAGGACTGAGTAAACGGCCATATCAAAGGAGTTACTCAAATACAAAAAGACTCTCATGCATTTGTGACCTCTATCCAAAGCGACATGTGAACTGAATTATTTTTGGTTGAGTACTGAGCTTTTTCTTAAAGCCATGCTGCGATGGAGGTAATATTTCGGTGAAACCCAAAATTTTGATAATTTATCATAAAGTGCTTTTTCAGGAACTTTTGGTACAGCTCTAAGGATCCATAATGGTCGCTAATTTCCCATGTAATTCTCATCAACCTTCTTGTGTACTGGGCCTACTCGGGCTATTTTAAATATAGCCGGAAATTCATCAAGTAATATTGAAAGATTAATTAGATACGTCAGAGGGTACACTATGTAATTCACAGCTGCTGTCATCTCTTTACCAGGAATCTGATCTACTTTTACAGAACAAGTTTTTTTTTTAGACTCATCATAATGTTAAACACATTTTCCTCAGTGATAGGATGAACAAACATGGTATTATAAATTTTATTAGACTCATTATTATTTTCACAGCTTTCTAAATTATTTTCACGCAATGCTTTTTGAGGTATTCCACTAAAAAAGATGTTAAAATTATTCGTAATGCATACAGGATGAGATGTACAAGTATAATCAACTTTTTCAGCAGACTGTTTTCTCGCTTTATGGTCAACTCCTTATTAAATTCCAAGTGTCTTGCTTTTGTAGTTGAAGTTTTTGTATACACTATCGAGATACATATTTTTGCAGCAGTAATAACTTTTCAATAGTTTTTTCATATTTCTGATAATACTCAATATACACATATTCCCCATTTTTATTTGCAAACAATGACATTTTCGCAAGTCACAAAGCACAATGATTTAGTTTTCTTTCCATAGCAGCGTAAAAATAAAAAACATATCTACAGTTGATGGAGAAACAAAAAAAAGAAAATAAAAAAACAAAACCTGATAGCAGTTGTTCCTTCAAAGCATTTCAAAACAATTGGTTGTGTCAGATACGGATACCCCTAATAAGAATGCCGGAAGTGAAAACGCGATTTGCGAGAAAATATATCGGATTGTGACTCGATACATTTCGGAGGATGGCTTTCCGATAACATTTCAATCCAGCCTCTAACAGAAGACCGCGAACGATATCACCGTCAATGTCCACTGATAGAAAATGTATTTTCCATCTTCTGTAGCTGTGGGTCAAGAATAACTATGTCATCGGTCAGATGATAGAATAATAATATTTATCTATCTTGAGTGTCGGACTCTAAGGGCAGTATCATCAGTGGTGCCTACAACTTGAGGTCGCCATTATGGCCTCCTTGATTCTCATAGTCTTTCCTCTCCTTCAAAAAGGTTGGGGTATTTCTAGATTTCTACTGTTCCGTGTCAGCTGTCAGCGATCTCCTATTGTGGGGCTATGTTTTCTTTTTGAATTGAAGAAAATTTCAGGCTGATATAACAGATGATATAAATCATAAGCATGAACAAATTCATGCAAATAGATACTTGTAACATATCTCAAAGGAAAATAAACGCTATTGCACCACGAGATAGGGAAAAGGTTAGCTAGACAAGCCTTTAAGTTTAATTAAGAAATTATATTAATTATAAATAGTTCTGGTAATAAGAATATTTTATATAGCATAGTTAATTCAAACATAGTGGACGTTAATGTTACTTTACTACTCTAGGACATATAAGAGTCTCTGGACTAAAACATGGAACGTAGCTCACAGAAAACCTGTTCATGACGTAAGACTTTACGGCAAGATTGTAGGTAAATTATCTTAACACATTATTTGTTCTGTCTTCATGTCAACTACTTTACAGTGTTTTACCTATCTTATCCTACGTTCAAATAAACCTAAGCTGAATCGAATATGGCTACTGAAAAATATCTTTATCGATTTATTCCGACTATCGATGAGTCAATGGTCAATTTAATTGTAACTCCACTTAAAGTTACTTTCAGTTTTCATATTAGTCGGCCGTAAACATACTTTGTATGTGTTTCTGGCTTAGTATGCTTTCAAGTCTCTTTGCGTTTGAGTTTCACTCCGCGGATCATAACCACGAACGTAACGCCCTATTACCGACGTTAACCAAAATGAGGAATCGCATGCTTTGGACTCCATTTCCAATCCTGTCGACATGTGAGCATTAGGGCTCCATTTAAATTATGTTGACATGTGAGTTACCTTAAAAATCACCTAAAAATGTTTCGCTTTTTCGCGAGTTAAAAACATACGATATCTTGTTATAAAATTTTCATCTAATTAACCTTGAAGGTCATTGTCAAGGTCAAAGTCAAACGTAAAGTTGCTTGCTTTTTTATCGGTGACGTCAAAAAGGTACGGTTCCATTTAAAATTTGCAAGTTGACATCTTAAATGACCTTTAAAGTCATGGTCACGGTTACCATTGGATTGTTCAACATTCGCTGAGGCCATATATCTGAAAAGTTCACAAACATCCTGCCAACTATCTAATATCAGATAATCACAAGTACCTGCTGCACTAAGATACTATGACTAGGTTGTGTTACTCACCACAAAATATAGCTTGAAAGACTCTACTTCAAACTTTATCGTCTCATAAAACAAAATGAATACATCATTTCGCTACGCTTGCCTGGCCTATTCAGATAAGCAGGTCGAAGCTACACTCAAACTCCACCACAATGACATACGATTTTGATAACGAAAGGTCGCGTGATGGGGTTGACATTCCGATAACCGCAGCGGACAGCCCTTTGTGTGACTGCACAAGCACCCTTCAATATCACTGGACGGGACAACCTCTCTAGTAATACGGTCATGGCGCGGTCTAGTGGGCTGGACTTTTATTATTTCCCGGTGGACCATGCTATTGAAATTGAGGCAGTGGTGGCGTAGCACAAAAAGATTCTATATACATAGGGTGTTCAGGAGGAAATGACGGCCATTCTAGGCAGATCATGCTTTAGGCAGCAGTGGTGGCCACAGTAGTAGACTTTTCAGTCTCCTGAGCAGCCGCCGTGCGCTGTGCGGGTTCGAATCCCGTCCCAAGAAAATTTTTTCTCTTAGCTATGGATTTTGTGCTTGTCCGTAGGTGGTAGATGGTCTCTGACTGTCGAACGCAGACGTACTACCCGGCGGATCTCATAGGCGGGGACAGAATGTGTGCATGTCGCATGCACACGTGTTCCCCCGTCAGAGTCCGTGTGGCGTTCCCTCTTTGCCCAGTATCCCTTTATAGCCCCAGGGTACCCAGTGGGTATTTAGGCCTTAGGCCTTCGTGGTAGTTGGAGGATAAAAAAAATTAACTTACCTTCTCAATTAAATGTCTGCGGGTACCACGTCTTCGACAGCGATAACCCGCGCTTAGCACATGGCATAACACTGTCTAATTAGCTGATCCTTTACTATTTCCCGATCGACCAAGCTATTGAAGTTGAGGCAGTGGTGTCATAGCAGAAAAAAGTTTTATTCGCATATAGCGTTCAAGTAATGATGGCCATCTAAGATGAGTGCAGTTGACAGTTTAGTAACTAGTTAAAGCCATAATGGTGTTTATAGAAGACAATTAAATCACTCAAGTTCGCCAGGGACGGACTAGCGCAAGTGAAACGTTGCGATTTTTCCCCGTGAGCATGATCCGTTATCTGAAAAAGATTATCTTAATTGATAGAGGTACCGAATACATCAAATCATTTCTTAGTAAACGTGTTCCCGTGAAAACAATTAGAGTCAGTAAACCGCTTTGTCCTTGGCTTACGGGTGTAGTTAAGATAATTTTGAATTTACAGCTTTAGTGGAGTTTAAGCGACATCGAATTGAAGGAAAAAATATAGCCACTACAAATAATTGAGAGACTTCGCTTTGGCTGCATTCAGAAGAGAAAAGCAAGCATACATGGAAACCGGATATCGACAAAAAACCAACCCAATTTTTGGAAAACTCTTAAGAAACTGAATATTCAGAAATAGGGTGAAATACAGCTACCTGCATAGCTCAAAGCAATCAATAATTATTCTATTAGTGTTTATAAACAGAATCACTACATAGTTCCAAAATTTCGTTGGATTATACGTTGTTGTTCAAAATTAATTCAAATAAGTCCGTTCTCCAGTGGCGTCTATAACTTCGAAGCGAACCTGTACTTCAAGAAAGGATCATCTCTTAAATTTTTGCCGAAGCTACCCCAAAAACTTGATTGCTTCGGCATCTAGAAAGCTGGACCTTTGTTTGTCAAAAAAGTTTCGTTCAGAATCAGTGAAGGAGCTGTGTTGGCAGAGTCTGAACACCGAGGTAGGGTGGCTGCTGTGAAAATGTTAAAAATATTTATGCTGTCTTTGGAGTACCGAAAAATAACAGAAGTGAGAAAATGTTCAAGTAAATTGTTCCAAAATTTCAATACTCGATGGTATCGATCAATTTTTGATATAGTTAGGGTTGATGCTGGCCCGTGTCCCAAAGATTCGTGAAGATATGTTATGGCTATTCGCTACCTGGGACGCTAATCAAAAAACAAAGTGACGTAGCTCGTTACTGTAATTAAATAGATCTGAACTGGAAATGATAATGGTCACAACTTTATTTAGGATGTATACAATGATATTCAACATTCAAATTGATCATTTGCGTGTATAAAGAGACTGCTTATTATCGCCGTCTAATAATAGCCGGCATAACCGCAACTACTGTTGTAGGTAGTTGTACATATTTCATGATCAGATAAGTGATTTTAAAGATAAATAGTAGAGAAAGGCGCCCTATGTCGCACTCTTGTTTTGTTTTTGCTTTGAAGTAATATGAAGAGGTACTAAATTTAAGTTTTACAAGCGTGTGACATTTACTTTGCAATGTTAAGTATTCTTTATTTTACACTTTTATGAATGAGATTGGCTACTTGGTTAAGGACTACACAGGCTCACAGAAGAAAAAATTGGGGTCCAACTATACTTTTCCCTCTATTTTTTCCCGCTGAACGCGAAACTGAATTGGGGGTCCGTATACAAATATAATAAAAATTAAATTAGGAATTAGGATTACAAATTTTTGTATTTTTACTGGATGTGCATCTCTCAGAGATCTCAGCATATTTTGAATAAAATATTTTTGTGTAAAAACTCACAAATTCAGGTCCATGAAAGTCTATGAATTTCTCGTGTATTTCTGTGTTTGTCGAACCATTTGTAACTGTTTTCTTATCGGAAGGGGTCAACTTTAGTAGCCTTCACTCCATATTTTGTTAAACCAAAATAATACAGGGTGGTTAAGAAAATTGGATGGAAATTGAATTATAATAAATACCGAAAGACTTTTTTATATGGGGTAATTTACTTCGCAAATTAGTTGTTTAGGATAAGAATATTTGCGAATATTTGTTTTCTATCCTTCCATATGGCTTTTTATTATGGCCAGTTGAGCATCGTTGGCCATGGTGCGATGAATTATTAGAAGTAAATCATAATATATCAGTAATATCTCATTTTCTAAACTTTTCGAGATTACAATGCTACCTCAGTGGCGTAAAAGGTAAAAAAAGAAAAACGAGTACTACGAGGTATCATCTGGAGGGAAAGGAATGTATTAGCTTACATGGAATATACATAAATACGCATCTTAAAGGATGCGGTTACAGCAAAAAAGCATTTTGGAAAAAATGTGACTTGGTGGTGCGGTAGAAATGACCGACCCAATTAATACTATCATCGTCCTCGGGCCTGAGAAGCAAAAATAGGAAGCAGTCGATTTTCTACAACCCTTTGTCCTTCCAGCTCCAGAAAAATATGCAGTTGGTAAATAGACAAAGTTGCTCTTCTCGAATTATGTAAAGTTTTTTGTGTAACATATTGCTTCAGCGTTAAAACGTAAGGCATATCGCAGGAAACTTCAACTTAACTTGTTAACTCGCAGTCACAATAGCAAACAATTATTTCCTTCCTGGAAAGGCTTACTCAAAAAGTTCCTTGCGATTCCTAAACACAACAAAAGATACCAATGTCTGGCATTGCGACTTTCCTCTATTAATACCGAAAAAAATTTGCAAAAAGAATCATCAAGGAAGTATTAAATACAGCTATTTTCATATGATGCACATAGAATAATAGCGATCTAAGTCCACTCTTTTGAAAATTCGCGCCATTCACATAAAAGGTATCAATCTATCTAGATCTATCAGTCTAACTAGTCTAACACCTTGTTTCAATCTCCGGTCAATATATTGCGCTATCATACTCTTCCTTATTTGAATTCAATATAGTTTACTGTAAAAACGGTATAATCATGCATTCAAGATAATACTGGAACAGCTGAGGAGTACGATTTTTGCTCTCAATAACCGCTATATTAGTTTTGAGGGTATGTGGCTGAAAATGAAGCGTTGTCATTCAAACATTTTATCAAAAGTGGTGTAAAAATTAATGTAATTTGGAAACACCTTTGAAACTCACATCATTAGGTTAAATCAGAAGATCAGCTTTAATTTTTTTGCGGAATTAGTAGTTTTAATTTTCCAGTGATAAATAAATAAACGCTAACGTTAACTTTTTAGCTATGCCAGGGTTCTTAGTGGTCTTGTGTTGCTGCTTCATTATGACTTATGGAAAATATGAGAGGGCTAAAAG
>CAVLJG010000001.1:77104962-77108489 GCA_963669975.1 Acanthoscelides obtectus | reverse complement strand
CTCCTATACCGACCATGTAGTGGTTTGGCTTTCCATTGGCGAACCAGATCCTGCATTGGGGTTATCTTTGCCTCAGGGTCGAAAGATTTTTCTGAAAGGTTTAGTGGTGTCAACTTTTTATCCGTCTGTGTTATTGCTTGATGCATTCTGCTGGATGTGGCTTTTTGGAGGAAGTACTGGCGTAGATTGTCCACTTGGCGGTGATGTAGTGTAGGTATGCAAGGTATTCCTCTGCCACCCTCACTTCGTGGTAGATGGAACCGCTCTATGGAACTATGTGGGTGGTGCCCCGGTATTTACGGAATTCTTTTCTGGTTTCCACATTAAGTGCGTTCAGTTCTGTATCCGTCCAGTTCAGTATGCCAAACGTATAGGTAAGGACCGAAGTAGCGTAGGTGCTGACAGCAAGTGCTGTATTACGAGCTGACAGACTTGTTTTCAGCACCGCCCTCAAACGTGTTCTATAGTGCTCCATTGCCTTTTCTTTTGCAGCTTTCTGGTCTATGCCCGGCGCTTGTAGATAGCCTAAGTATTTATACTGTTCATCTTGCTGCATTCCTTCAATTTTCCCTTGCACTTGGTTCGGCTCATATCCTGAATGTTTACTCCACTGGCCTTTTACCATGCAACTGATCTTGCACTTGTCTAAGCCAAACAGCATCTTGATGTCAGTGCTGAATTTACTTACACAGTCCAGAAGCTTATGAAGATGTTCTTTGGTTTCTGCAAAAAGTTTGAGGTCGTCCATGTACCAAAGATGTGAAATGCGTGTTTCATTGCCACCTAACAGTATTCCTTTCTTTTGGCTATTTAGCATTGTTGTTAACGGTCTAAGCGCTAAGCAGAACCATAGCGGACTTAAAGAGTCTCCTTGAAATATTCCTCTCTTGATGGATACCTCTCCGGCACTGAATTGCGTATCTTGGGTGTTGAGATAGAGCCGTGTCTTCCAATTCGCCATAGCATGTGCCAGAAATTGTTTGATGTGGCACTCGATCCCATAAAGGTCAAGCACCTCTAACAGCCAAGAGTGAGGTATACTGTCAAACGCTTTCTGATAATCGATGTATGCAATGTACAGGGGTATTTTTTTTTTTTGGCATAATTAGTTATGACAGAGTCTATAACAAGTTGCTCTTTACAGCCTCGAGACCCTTTTCGGCAACCTTTTTGCTCTTCGTCTAGTATAGTATTCCGCTCTAGGTGTGAATATATCTTTTCAGTAATTATAGCAGTCAATACCTTGTAAATAGTCGGCAGACAGGTGATTGGTCGGTATTTTGCCGGATCGTTCGAGTGATCGCCGCACTTTGGGATTAAATATGTTATTCCCATTGTTAAGAACTCTGGCAACATATCTGGTTGCTCTAAGATTGAGGTGTAACACTTTGCGAGTCGATCGTGAGCGAAGTGAACGTTTTTAGCCAATAATTCTGAAGCTTATCTGATCCTGGGGCTTTCCAGTTTGGTAATTTTCGTAGAGTATTTACCACGTCATCTAAGCTTACTTTCCAGTCGAGCATGGTCCTAAAAGTTGAATTATTTGCTTTCTCTTGGCGGTACCATTTAGATGTGGAATGATTGATTGGATTGCTCCAAATTCCTGACCAGAAGGTATTGATGGCATCTGAGGTAGGAATCTGAACGTTGTTCTGATCTGTATCCCTCCGTCGCGCCTGCAAGTTCCTGTAAAAGCCTCGCTGATTGGTCTCGAATGCTCGATTTTGTTTCCGGCGTTCGTTGCTTTTCTTGTACCTTCGAAGTCGCAGTGCTGTAGCTGCTAGTTTTTGCTTCAGGTAGTCCAAGACTTCTACGGCTGTTGGGTTCTCCTCCGAGCAGTGACGGTTTATCACATTCTCTGCGGATCTCTTACTCTCAGACTACAGTCAGACCTGCGGTACTGGGTGAGTATTGCTATGTCCTTTCTAATCTCCTCTATATTACGCGATATCCTCATCTCCCAGGCTGGCAGTTTTCTGTTTTTCCTTACACATTGTTCGCCAACTCTCTGTTCATTTAATTTTAGGACTGTAAGTGCTCCAATGTACAACAGGCTATGGAGCTCAGTCAAGGTTGTATCTTCTGTAATCTCGTTATCTATTACTTTGTTAACTTCAGCGATATACTCAGATGTATGGGGTTTTATTATTAGCTTTGGTAGGCTTGGTTTAAGAGTTGGTTCCACACCATCATACTTCATGAACAAGCCCCTGAACTCATCTGCGTATTTAGATGGTTGGCCATCGTTTATCTCAATTTGTTCTTGGTTTTCTGTGTGCTCTTGCGGAGCTTGTACCTGCATTCCTAATTCTATGGATATCTCTTCTCTTATTTTGTTTATCTCCTCTGCCGGCAATCTGTTGTTTATGAATACGGATCGGCGCTGGTCTAGTACGTTTTGCACAGTTTTGCCTTGCAGGTGAGGGAAGTTCATGATAACTTGTCTGTGTAGTTCAGTACCATAGGGCTCTGTAGATGTTTCTAGTTTAGTTATTCTGTAGTAGGAGCGAACCACAAATCTGTTCATTTCAGTGGTCCACGTGGTTCTTTTTCTCCTCCTATTGTCTGGCATTATGGGCTGGGGCTCTTGGCTTCCAGCAACATGATTGCCATCTTCGACCCCAGGAAGCTGTTGGATGGGGTCATTCGAGTTACTTCTCACACTATCTGTGGGGGGCTTTCGCTGGATGACGACCGGGTGCGACCTTCCCCTACGCTCCCTGCCGGACGCGGACCTCGTCGCATAGCGTCGAGTCCCGATTACGTCGTTACATTCCGAGGCTTCATTTTGTTTTTTCTCCATTTCTGGGTAATTGTGTTCTCTTTTGATAGGTAGGTATAATTGTTTACCTAAAAGTGTTTAAACTCAGGCGTGGAAGAGAGACAAAAACCACGCCTGGATGAACAGGAGGTGTGCTGGCCGTACTGACTTTCCTTCGGTGTTAATAACAGTAGCTCAACCACTTGGTCGAGGCCAGACGTTGCGTTGCTGGCTGTACCGTCTACGTCGTTACGGTAGCGGGTTTGAAACTGCTGGCGGCAGTCCCCTTACCGGCCAGACCCCTATTATTATTATATTATTATTATTATTATTATTATTATTATTATTATATATATTATTATTTTATTATTATTATTATTATTTTATATTATTTATTATTATTATTATTATTATTATTATTATTATTATTTATTATTATTATTATTTTATTATTATTATATTATTATTATTATTATTATTATTATTATATATTATTATTATTCTTATATTTTATTATTATTATATTTTATTTTTTATTATTATTATTATTATTATTATTATTATTATTTTATTATTATATTATTATATTATTATTATTATTATTATTATTATTATTATTATTTTATTATTATTATTATATTTTTTATTTTATTATTTTTTTTTTTTGCCCACAGCGGCATCGGCTACTATGGCCATTAGCCGCTTCCCTCCTGCCCATACGGTCAATTGCCACTTTCACCACAGGGGTAGATCTGTGTGACTCAGA
>CAVLJG010000001.1:77049962-77099962 GCA_963669975.1 Acanthoscelides obtectus | reverse complement strand
AAGAGTTAGCAAATTCATCTTTCCTGTTGCAGGTAAGTGTCTAATCATTTCATAGTGTATAGAATCTGGCCCTGGAGCAGAGTTGTGGACCTCACTTAGTGCACTTTCCATTTCTTCCAACGTGAAAGGCAAGTTATATGCAGATACCCTGTCTTCAGTAAAATCAAGTGTGTGGTTTCCTCTTCAACTTTCTTGGTTAAAAATTTAGGTGAATAGTTGGAAGAATTTGAGTTATTCTGGAATTCAAGTGCCAAGACATTAACAATCTCTTGATTGTCTGTTATTTCTTTATCATTGATCAACAGGACAGGTGATGGAATAGGGAAGCGTTTTCCCGATAATAATCCAATCTTCTTCCAAATCTCAGAATCGGAAGGGTAGTAGTTCTAGATATAGTAGATACAAATTCCCTCCAGGACGAGTTCTTACTCATCAGAATCAGTTGACGGGCTTTCGCTCTACATTTTTTAAACTTGATAAGATTAGATAGTGTTGGGCATCTTTTGAATTGGGTAAAAGCTTGTTTTTTCTTCTGTATTGCATGATCAAGTTCGCGGTTCCACCAAGGTACCCTATTGGGACCACGGACTGCACTGGCTGTTTTGGGGATACTACCCTCCGCTGCCTCAATGATGCCATTTGTGATCTCTATTACTGATTCATGTACAGTGCCGTTCATATTGAAAGGATGAATTATGTGTTGGTACAAAGACCAATCTGCTTTTTTAATGTTCCATTTACTGTGTCGAACGGGAGGATGACACTTCACAAAGGTTCTAATTAAAATAGGTAAGTGATCAGAGAAGTTATCCTCCAATACCTGCCATTGGAAAAGGTGTGCTATTTGTGGGGAACAGATGGTCAAATCAATGGCGCTTAAATTGCAAGAACGGGTATTTAGATATGTGCCTTCTCCAGTATTCAGTATGACTAGGTTATGTTCTTCAACAAGTTCCTCGATTATTCTGCCTCGGAGATCAATTTTATTGGAACCCCATAGATGATTATGGGAATTGAAGTCGCCCACAAGAAACGGAGGGGTAGTTGGGATAATAAACTTCTTATTTGGTTCCTATCCCAACTAAAGTCGGGTAAGTAGATGTTACATATCGTGAACTTAAAGGGCAAATGCACTTGTACAGCAACTGACTGCAAGGCTGTTTGTAAGGTTACTTCACTAAAAGGTACGTTATCCTTTATAAATATTGCCACACCTCCCTTAGCCCGAGATTGTGAGGCGGCATCCTTTCGTATATAGTTGTAGTTATGCAGGTTGAACACATCTGTATCACGGAGGTGGGTCTCTTGTAGGCACAAACAGAAAGGAGCTTTATCAACCATTATCGTTTTCAATTCGGGGTAATGTGTCTTAGATCCATTTATATTCCACTGGATTATAGAGTCCATTTAGGGGTTTTTGTTTAAAAGTATATATTGTAGTGTGTCTTGTATCAGCTCCTGACTGTATAAGACGGTTGTGTGAATATAAATAAAATGCGTATTTATCTAAGGACGAATAATAATTTTCAAATACAATGTATAAACAGATAATAACAACAAAAAATGAATATATACATATATATATATACACATATATACAAATACTTTAGAACGTTATAACACAGCTTATGTTGGATCTGATATTTGCTCTAATGATGATTCTATCTGAGAATTCGCAGTTGAGCTTTCTCCAGGTTTGGGTGGCTTACGGCGCTTACCCTTTGGCCAACCCTTTTTCCTTTTAGTTTGACTCAGCTCATCTAGTTGTGATTCAGAAGTATCGGTAAGGCAGACTAGCTCTTCAGTCCGAATATATTGTGTCCTTTTTCTTTTATCTGAAAGTTGTGATGGAGTATCAGAGACAATTGAGGCTGCATCGAGGTCATACTGATCCCGTCGCATAGGCCTTCTTTCTGATGAGGTAGACGGCAGGTATATTGATAAACTGGTCTTAATTACCTCATCTATTGCTTTTTTGACCTGTTGGTCTATAATCTGAGCAATATCTGGGATGAGCTCCTGAATGAATTTCTTAGCCGTAGTATTGTCTGACCCAGAGGCTGTTACTTGGGCATACGTTGTATTAGCAGGCATTGCGGCGTAATACTTTCTTTTAGCTTCAATATAGGAAATTTTGTCTGTTGTTCTAATATTCTGTATGCTGACTTCTTCCTTCATTTTCGGACAGTTCTTTGAATTAGACAAGTGGTCATTCCCACAGTTAACACACTTAAATGGTTCGATGCATTCACTAGGTTGATGTAAATCTTTACCACATAGGCACACTTGTTCATACTTGCATGTTGAGGACATATGTCCAAATTTGTGACATCTGAAGCACCTTACGGGGCTTGGAATAAAGGGGCGTACTGGTAGACAGTAAAATGCAGCTTTTACTGACTTAGGTAACTTGGGTCTGTTAAAAGTTAGAATATGATGAGGTGTTTCAACCAATAAGCCATTTCTTTTTTGAACTATCCTTGAAACTTCAACAACTCCTTCAGATCGAAGTTCATCTAGAATTTCCTCAACTGGTACATTCAATAAATCAGGGCAACTAACGACTCCTTTTGAAAAATTTAATGTTCTGTGAGGTGAGACTTTTACATCGAATTCACCAAATTTTTCAAGACGTAACAATTTTCTTCCTTGTGCTGGGGATGATGTTTCGACTACAAGGCCCTGCTTTGTCTTTCTGATACTCTTTAACTCTCCTACTAATCCAAATAAGGTTTTGTTTATAAGAAAGGGGTTCATTTTATCAAAATCCCATCTCCTCTTCCCAACACCAAGAACCGGGGAACAATTTCCGCCTTTTCATGGCTGAAGGGGTCGTCGCATTTGGCGGTTGGTCTGCCTGTTGCCACTCCTGTAGCGCCCACATTTAAGGAGGTGAGCACACCTGTTGAATTTTGTGTAGTTCCCATATGCTCAAAATAAGTATTCGCCTCCCCGGCTCCCCACCCTCCACGGAGCCTCATTGGGAGGTTATGCCCATAATCGCCTTCCGCTAGGACATAACCCCAGGGATACCGTTAATGCTAGGAAAAGGAGGTATAGTCCCCACAGGTAGCTCCACCATACATCGAGCATAGCGAACTATTCCCGTCTGGCTTCTACTACCTGTGGAGGCTCGCCCAACCAGCCCTCTGACGGGTTGGCACAGCCGATTGACCGACGCTGGGCTAGGCGCGGCCGCCCTTCTAGACTGACCGCCGGACCAAAGTGGCGTGTTGCCCCCCTGACTGGTAGGGCTCAACCACCAGGATTCCATTGGCCAGCTTACGGGTCGCCGGGCACGGCACAAACACCCGGGAGGCTAAGAGGAAGCCCCACGCGCCGCCTCAACGCATGGGGGAAGGAAAGGACAAGGAAAGTCGGGAGGGCAGCGGACAGCTGCACAGGATATAATGAAAGCAGAAGGATGGGAGAAAGGGGGAAGGAAAAGCCCAGGGTTTGGCAGAATGAATAAGACTACCAAACCCCGAACTCCCTGCCTGGGGCCGTGGGGGCGACGCTCCCCATGTATCTTCCCTTGAAACCGGATCAAAGATCCAGCTTCAAAAGTAGATACCCCCTGCGGGGATTATTATATTATATTATTATATTATTATTATATTATTATTATTATATATTATTATTATTATTATTATTATTATATTATTATTATTATTATATTATATTATATTATTATTATATTATTATATTATTATTATTATTATATATTATATTATTTTATTATTATTATTATTATATTATTATTATTATTATTATTATTATTTGTTCATTCATCTCTCCTCTGAGAGGGTTTGATATGCTAATCCAGGTTTGCACCAGAGGATGTAAGCATTTTGAAGGCCTATGCCAATTTTGCAGGTTACAATGTCGAGTTTTCGCCTGCCAGGACCCTACGGACTGTTCTGCATGTCCCCAGTAAAGCGGCTTTCTGAATTTTTTTGTAAACATGTTGGTCAAGGTCTAACTTTTCAAGACTTGTGTGTAACTTCTTAAGGACCCTCAACCTGTTGCGCCAATAACTATCGGTACAATCGTAACTGTATTCATCCCACATCCGCTTTATTTCTTCTGACAGTGGTAGATACTTGTTGATTTTTTCTGAGTAGGTACTTTGAAGGTTGACAGGGAGCGGAACCGCGATATCTATAATGTATGTTATCTTTGCTCTTTTAACGTTAGCACTATGGTCAGGGATGTTGTTTGGTATTGTGCGGTCTGTGATTATTTTCCTGTTCAATACATTTTGTGTGACCCAGTCTCTTTAACTGCTAGGGGCGTGTAGCGATTAGTATGGCTCAGTAGGTCCTTCATTGAGATAGCGCTTGACCAGTTCCAAGTAGATTATTTTTGCCACGTCGTTATGTCTTTCTAGATACTGTTTTGGGGCGAGTGTGGAACAGCTTGCGATAATGTGGTCTAGGTTCTCGTCTTTACCTCCACAGATTCTACATTTGATATTGTCTATATTTTCTCCATTATTCGCTTTTCTGTAGACTTTCGTAGGCAGCACTTGGTCTTGAATAGCCATCACAAACCCCTCTGTCTCCACGAACAGATTACTGGACGCACCCACTCTTGGGATGCTTTGGTGTCTACTGCTTGGTCTTCAATTCGCGTTCTATAGCGTCCATGTAGTGGCTTGGATTTCCACTTCTCGATCAGTTCGGGGGGTGATGACACCATCGCGATGGATTGAGAGCTAGGTTGGCTAGGTTCAGTGGGGTAATGCCCTTATCTCTGTTGGCTAGTGCCTGATGTATTCTGCTACTACTCGCCTTTTCCAAGAAGTATGTCCTTAGATTATCAATTTGCTGGTCATGTCTGGACACCATACTGGGGATTCCTCTTCCTCCTTCGCGCCGTGCTAAGTGGAAGCGCTCTATTGCACTTTTAGGATGATGGCCCCTATACCGACGGAATTCTTTCCTGGTACTTATATCTAGGGCTTTCAGCTCAGTATCAGTCAATTTGAGTATACCGAAGGTGTAGGTAAGCGTTGACGCTGCGTAGGCGTTCACTGCAACAGACGTATTTATAGCAGACAATTCTGATTTAAGAATGATCCTTAATCTTCTCAAGTATTCGTCGGTAGATCTTTGCTTCGACGTTTTTTGGTCTATGTCTGGTGCCTGGAGGTAGCCTAAGTATTTGTAGCGTTCATCCCTTTGCATATTGATGATCTCTCCTTGCGACCCTCTTACTTTATACCCTTCATGCTCTGTCCACTTACCTTTAGTCATGCAACTTATGCGGCATTTATCTAAACCAAACGTCATTTGCACATCTTTGCTAAATCTGCTCACACAATCCAACAGCGCATGTAGGTGATCCTTCTTCTCTGCAATAATTTCAGATCATCCATATACCAAAGATGAGATAGTTGTGTACCATCCTCGGCAATCTTTACGCCTTTTTCTTGACTGTTTAACAGCGATGTTAGTGGGCGTAAAGCTAGGCAAAACCATAGCGGGCTTAGAGAGTCGCCCTGAAAGATCCCTCGTTTTATACTGACTTCTCCAGCATCTATCTGCGAGTCTGGGGTGTTAAGACAGAGACGCGTTTCCATTGGACATTGCATAGGTCAATAGTTTCACGATATGGTTTTCTATGCCATAAAGGTGTAGCACTTCCGTTAACCATGAATGTGGAATACTATCAAATGCTTTCTGATAATCGATGTATGCAGTGAACAAGGGCGACTTCTTTTTTCTGGCACTACCCGTTATTATTTCATCGATTATCAGTTGTTCTTTACATCCTCTTGAGCCCTTCCGACATCCCTTCTGTTCCTCATCCAATAAGTTGTTACGTTCCAAATGATTATGTACTTTGTCAGCCAATTATAGCAGTAAGGAGTTTATACGCTGTAGAAAGGCAAGTAATTGGCCTGTATTTTGCGGGATCAGCAGTATATTGTTCAGTTTTTGGGATCAGGTATGTAACTCCTGTTGTTAGAAATTCTGGGATAGTTTCCGGCCTCTCGAGGAATGTTGAGTAGCATTTCGCAAGTTGTTGGTGGGTGGAAGTAAATGCCTTTATCCAGTAATTGTGAACACCATCTGGCCCTGGAGCTCTCCAATTGGAAGTCCTACCTATTGCTTTCACTACATCATCCTTAGTTATGGTCCAAGACAGCATTGCTTGTATGGAAGTTCTAGCCTTCTCTTGCTGATACCAATGCGCTGTTCTGTGTTCTCTGGGGTTGCTCCATATACCGCTCCAGAAGTGTCTTATGTCTTCTGTGTTAGGAAATGATGTTTTTCCTTGTAGTGTACGATCTGATTCTTTGCCCACAGATTTATAAAATGCTCTCTGATTTCTATGAAATAGGATGTTTTGTTTACGACGTTGGCTGCTCTTCTTATATCTCTTCACTCTTTGAGATAAGGCTAATAGTCTCTGCTTTAGAAGGTCCAAAACTTCGACTATGGTTGGGTT
The DNA here is from genome assembly GCA_963669975.1 of Acanthoscelides obtectus. NCBI lineage: Eukaryota > Metazoa > Arthropoda > Insecta > Coleoptera > Chrysomelidae > Acanthoscelides > Acanthoscelides obtectus. The sequence continues at coordinate 77,093,506 of CAVLJG010000001.1, read as the reverse complement.
TTCTTCAGATGTATATCGTCGCATTATTGTGTCCCCTTTCTTTTTCACTCTTTGGCTGTATGTCGGTTTTTGGTACTGCGTTAGGATAGCTATATCGCTCCTGATATTATCTATGTTCTTGCTTAGCCTCCTTTCCCAAGCTGGCTGCCTTTTAGTTCCGTTCCGACTTGTAACATCTGTAGGTCTCTGACCGTTTAGCTTTAGAACCGCGAACGCCCCAGCATAGATCATGGCGTGTAGGTCCTTAAAATCTGTTTGGTCGCTAATATCAGCAGCGATAATTCTGTTCATTTCACGTAGGTTTTTAGCTGCCGTTGGGTTGCAAAATAGTTTGGGTAGCCGAGGCTTTTTTGTCGGATCTATACCGTCATAGCTCATTATGATGGCTCTATATTCCTCCTCCAGCACTGATGGCGAATAGCTTGGCGTTTCAGTCTGAGCGTCATTTGCTTGCTCTTGACTCTGCTGTGCATCATTTACCATGCCCAATTCGGTTGCTACTTCATGCCTAATTGTATCTATTCTCTCCGCTGGCAATCTGCTGTTCACAAATATAGATCTGCGCTGGTCTAGGATGTTCTGCAGTGTCTTTTGTCTTAACTGGGGAAATTTTTCTGTCACTAATTTATGCAATTCAGCACCATAAGGTTCCTGTGAAGTTTGCAATTTGGTAATTCTATAGTAGCAGCGAACCACGTACTCATTCATTTCTGTCGTCCAAGTGGTTCTCTGCCGTCTACTATGGGCTGGTAACATGGGCTGGGGCGATGCGTCCACAGCAACATTATTACCAGCATTGACCGCTTGGTGGTGTTGTGTTAGGTCATTCAGTGAAGTATTTGTATATGTGGTGATGTTGGGGGGGTTATTATTATTATTATTATTATTATTATTATTATATATTATTATTATTATATTATTATTATTATTATTATTATTATTATTATTATTATTATTATTATTATTATTATTATTATTATTATATTATTATTATTATTATTATTATTATTATTATTATTATTATTATTATTATTATTATTATTATTATTATTATTATTATTATTATTATTATTATTATTATTATTATTATTATTATTATTTTATTATATTATATTATTATTATATTATTATTATTATCATTAATCATCTAACTGATTCACAGGCTTCCCTGGGTTAAGAACTCTGGCACATCGGTTTGGAAACAAGATAGCCGCAGCCTTGACAAAGAAGTAGTTCCTGAGGTTTGTTACTTGCCTGTTGTGTTTAATAACCTGATCAGGTATTCCATCCAACTTTTTAGGCAAGTGGAACCTTTCCAATGATGAACGAGGATGATGTACTCGAAATATGCTAAACTCTTTTGAGTTCTGTTTCTGTCCAGTGAATCACTCCAAAGCTATAAGAAACTGCAGATGTGGCATAGGTGTTAACTGCTTTTGCCATGTTTCTGGCAGACAGCTTAGTCTTCAGTATCGATCGGATTCGTCTAATGTAGGTGTCACTTACTGTCTGTTTTGCTGCTGTATGATCTAGGCCTCTTGCTTGGAGATAACCAAGGTATTTGTACCTTCCTCCCTCTTCCATTCCGGCGATGGTTTGCCGCTCAGCAACTTCATATCCTGCGTGATGTACCCACTGGCCCTTCTCCATCCCGCTGGTCCTACATTTGTCCAGCCCAAATGACATTTTTATGTTGCGACTGAATCGGGTAACACAAGTCAGAACGTCGTCGAGGTGTTTTTTAGACTTTGCGTACAGCTTTAAATCATCCATGTACCAAAGGTGGCTAATACTGTTGTCTGAGTGTGGGAGTATATAACCTTTGCGCTGCCTATTCAACATAGTTGTAAGGGGTCGCAGCGACAGGCAGAACCATAGCGGACTTAATGCGTCCCCTTGGAATACTCCCCTTTCTATTTTAATGGTGCCTGCATCTACACTTTTTTGAGTGGTGTTTAAAACAATTCTGGTTTTCCACTGAGATATAGCGTAGTTCAGTAAATTCAGTACATGGAGCTCGACTTTATAAAGCTGTAACACATCGGTTAGCCAGGAATGAGGCACGCTATCAAACGCTTTTTGGTAGTCTATATACGCTGTGTGCCAAGAGCCTTTTGAGCGTTTCGCTGATCGGCCTATATTTGGATGGATCTTCTGAGGACAGCTTCGTTTTTGGTAACAAATAAGTGATACCACTGGTCATGAATGGTGGTAGTTCTTCAGGGTTGGACAGCAGGTGAGTATAACATTTGGCTAGATGTTGATGACTGACCTTGAATTGTTTATACCAGAAATTTTGTATTTTATCCTGTCCAAGTCAAGGTCTTGTTTATAGCCATGGTTACTTGGTCGGTTGTTACTTCCCATTCCAGCATAGTCTGGAGGTTAGATGTAGACCTCTTCTCGTCAAACAGCTATCTGGTATTGTTGTGAATCACACGGCTTCCCCAGACTGATTCCCAAAACGTTTTCGTGGCCTCTGGTGTGGGGACCTTATTTTCTTGCAGGGTTGGAGGCTCGTGATCTTCTGACTCTAAATTTTTATAAAAGCTCCTTTCACTCCTGCTAAACTGACTATTGTGTTGACGTCTTGTGTTACTTTCCTTATACCGTCGGAGCCTTGAGCTTTTATTTAAGGTGATCCAGTATTTCTGTTGCTGTTGGATTTTCAAGGTTTTGTTCCCTTTCAAGAATAGCCTTGGCTTTCTTAGTGACTTAGCTGCTGGGGTTCATGCTATGATTTTGTGTCAGAATTCCTATGTCCCGCCTGATACTATCGATTTTATTAGTAATTCGGCGCTGCCATGCTGGCGTGACTGGGACATTTTTAACTTGTGTGTCCGTAGAGATTTTCTGCTTGTTTAGTGTTAGCACGGTTGCTGCTCCACTATAAATAAGGCTGTGTAGATTTTCGATGGGTATATCAGTTGTTATTTTGGAATCAAGAATTTTGTTGATTTCACTCAATATAGATTTAGTCTTGTTATTATAAATTAGTTTGGCAAGTCTAGGTTTCATCATAGGGTCAATTCCATCATAAAGCAAATGAATCCTTTCGAATTCCAGCTCAGAAGCAGAGGGTGGTCTCTTGGCCTCCGGTACTGGGGCCACTGGTTCATCGTCAGCATTGGGGAGATCAGCAGGTAAATTTATAGATAGTTCTAACGCAACTTTGTATTTTGTATAGTCTTATGACGAAGCATTGGAAATTTTTCAGTTACCAGTCTATGTAGTTCTCAGCTGTATGGAGTTTTGGCGGTTTCTAGTCGGGTTAATCTGTAATAGCAGCGAACCATGAATGCATTGATTTCTTCTGTCCACATGGTTCTTTGCCTAACTGTGCCTTGTGACGTGGTGGGCATGGGCTCTGATGGCCCAGCAATACCGACATCTTGGCTTGGTACGTTTGGTGGTGGTGTACTCGACTGGGTTGGTAATCTGGTTGGTCCTTGTTCATTGCCGCGGTAGGTTACAGGTAAATCTTCAAGACGGTTCCGACCCGGCTCCTGCTGCGCCGGCCCGCCTGAGTATTTCTTATTTCTCGATTTAATTGCATTTAAATATACACGTTCTAGGGGGCTAACCCATAGAGCGGTGGTGCTAGTTTTTGTCCATCCCGGATATTTTATTTCCCCGGTACCCTCCATATCTAGAGTGCGTTTCCTAATTCGCACAGGGAGGCGCCCGATGGGAGACTAGCAACTCCACACGGGTTATTATTATTATTATTGTCATTATTATTATTATTATTATTATTATTATTCTTATTATTATTATTTTGATTATTATTATTATTATTATTATTTTAAGCCCACAGCGGCATCGACAGCGAAGGTCATTAGCCGCTTTCCTCCTTCTCATATGGTCACTTGCTACTTTCACCACAGGGGTAGATCTGGGTGATTTACGGTGTGAGTTCAGTAGCTGAGATTTCCATTGATAAAAAATAGAAAAAAAGACAAAACAGGAAAAAAAACATACAAAATACTTTGGTAAGACAAAAGCACAAAGGTGGAGGTATACAGGACGAAGACAGGTAGGTACATACACATTTTATACTATTTTTCTTTCTTCTTTTCAGATATGTCGCTATCGTTTATTAATTTTACTTTTGCTGGGTCAGATTATACTTCAGTTGTGTGATACTCGGAGGAAGGCAGATGTAAGTAGATTATTGTGTTACTATTTTTTTTATGTAAAGTATTAAAATTTTTGACATGCGTCGGTATTCACAAAACAATCACTGATGTTGAGTGCTAATTCACAGCGCGTACGGGCATCATGAAACTGTGGACATTCAATTAGGACATGCATTAGTGTTAATTGCGTTTGGCCTGAGTTACAATTTGGTGGATCTTCGTTTGATAGTAAGTGTAAGGACGTTAGATGAGTATGACCAATCCTAATTCGTGAGAGGCACACCTGCTCCCTACGTAACAACGTGTCAGGGTAAACAAACTTGCCTACATTGGGTTGTAGAAGGCGCAAACGCATTGCACTTTGCCCCCATCGTAGATCCCATAAATGGTTTATTTTTCTTTTAAAATACGCTTTAAGGTCTTCAAATTTTATGGGAGAGCTTTCACAGGGTGCACTGTGCAAGGCAGCTCGAGCAGCTGCATCGGCACTCTCATTGCCTGAAATTCCTATGTGGCATGGACACCACACTAATACTACCGTTTCGCCTTGACTTTCCAGTTGGGAATAAAGATCAAGAATTTTTTGAACCACCGGATCTCTACTAAAAATATCTCTGATAGCACTTACAGCACTTTGGGAGTCACTACAAATAATATACGTATCAGGCTCAGCACTCATGAGGAACTCTATTGTCTTTTGAATTGCAAATAGTTCCGCTGTGTATATTGAGCATCTCGAATCAAGCGAGAATTGAAATGATTCGCCAGGTAGTATAAAGGCAGCTCCTACTGCCGTTTTGGTTTTTGAACCATCTGTGTAGATGACCAATTTTGGTCTAACCTGATCTTTAATAGTGCTCAATACCTGCGTATACTTATATCTTGCACAATCTAGTCGTGTTAAGGGTATCTTCAGAGTCCAAGGAGGGGTATCGTAGTTATGTATTGGGTATAGCGGAGGCATTTCTACTTCAAGATTTTCTAGGTACTCATGTATTCGCACGCCACTGGGCCTTGTCATTGTAGGTCTGGCCATAAATGTCTCACTCACTTCATCGTTAAAGACTATGTGGTTTGGGTGAGATGGCTGAGCCCACAGCTTAACAGCCGTCAACTGTTGTATGCGGTATTCTAGAGGAGAGACGCCAGCTTCATAATTTAGAGATAGAGATGGGCTTGTTCTAAATGCTCCAATACATAGCCTAAGACCTTCTCGATGAACTCTCTCGAGGCGAAGCAGGTGCGATTTTCTCGCTGCTGAATATATGATCATTCCATAGTCCATCTTAGACATTACTAGGACTTTGTATATCCGAATTAGAACTTCCTTATTTGCTCTCCAAGATATGTTTGATCGGCATCTAATAATGTTGAGAGATTTCGTGCAATCCAAACCAAGATTGTTGGTATGGGCTTTCCAGTAGAGTTTCGAATCAAAGGTTAATCCAAGAATTTTCAGATTATCTCTGACAGGAATACTTGCTCCTTTAATGGTGATATTGGGCTGGTTGTGAGGGGTTCGGAGCCTGCAAAAGTGAACGAAACAAGATTTTGTGGGTAAAAATTTGAAACCCTCATTTTCAGCAGCTTGCACCAGCCTATCGAGAGTTGGTTGCAAGGTACTCTCTATCTCCTCCATAGTTTTGGCGGCATGGTAGACCACAAGATCATCTACATACATTGATTTACCAACATCATTACCGAGTGTCGACCCTTGAGGAATTCCATTCTCTAGAATGTGGAGTTCGGATAGTTTATTTTCTACCCGGACCTGGAACGTTCTCATTTCGAAAAAACTTGAAATAAACCGTGGTAGGTTTCCACAGATTCCCCATTGCTTAAGCTGTTCCAGTATATCAATTCTCCAAGTGGTGTCATAGGCTTTTTCGAAGTCTAGAGAAATAGCTACCATATGTTTTCTGGGAGCAAAACAACTTTGTACAGCGGACTCGAGCATTACAAGCTGATCGATAGTCGATCTGTTTTTGCGATAGCCCATTTTGTAGCTTGATAACAAGTTATTCGATTCGAGTAGCCATACCAGCCGCATGTTAACCAGCCCCTCAAGAACCTTGCTTGGACAGCAAGTGAGGGAGATGGGTCTGTAACTGGGAGTATTTAGTAGGTCTTTCACCTCGTTTAGTATAGGAATGATGATGGAATTATGCCATTCTGTGGGATATTCTGCTTCTCGCCATATTTGGTTGTAGATGTATAAAAGGGTCTGTTTTTCTGTTTCGGGTAGATTACGAAGCATCTCATAGTGAATTTGGTCTTGTCCTGGTGCTGAGTCACTGCATACACTTAATGCTTGTTCTAGTTCTGTTATGGAAAATGGCAAATTGTAAGTCAGGTCAGACCTTTCCTCGAAATGGACGCCTGTTGTTTCCACCTCATTTTTAAGCTGCTTAAATGTTGACTGTAGTTTGCCGATGAACTTGAGAGTCCAAATCGGGATGCGAATGCTTCAGCTTTTCCTTCAGGGTCAGAGACTGTTAGACCATTCACAATCAAAGTTCGACATACGTTTGAATGTTTTTTCCCAGATATGCTCCACATTTTCTTCCACACCTCCGATGCCGTAGTATCACTGGTAATTGTTTTAATATAGTTTTCCCAGGAGGATTTCTTTCCAGACACTAGAAGTTGCCGAGCCTTTGATCTATCTTTTTTAAATCTTATCAAGTTCTCCTTTTGAAGAAGTTAAAGGATTGTTTCTTTTTCCTTATCGCTTCAGCGATCTCCTCATTCCACCAAGGTACTGCTGTTTTGAAATGTCCAGTGTTTTTGGATATACTAGGTGCAGCGGCAGCACGTATACGTTCTGTGGCTTCTTTTACTGACGAGTCTATTGAGTCTTTGATTTCGATAGGTTCGAATAATTGTTGATATTTTATCCAATTTGCCTTTTTCAGGGACCATTTCTCTCTTCTCTCTTCTTTATGGAGACGGTCTTCTGGATGCAATTTCTATAGAAATTGGTAGGTGGTCGGTTGTAGAAACATCTAGCACACAACACTGAAGGAGATGTGCTAGTCTAGAACTACACAAAGATAAGTCAATGGCACTGACTGTCTCTGATCTTAGATTTAAGTACGTACCTGACCCAGTGTTCAGAAGTACCAGATTATATTCATCAATGATTTCCTCTATAATTCCTCCGCGTGTATCTAATCTAGCAGAGCCCCATAGTGGGTTATGGGAATTGAAATCGCCCCGAAGGATGAATGGTTGTGGGAGCTGATTGATAAGGTTTTCAATTTCCTGTTTGTTCCAGTTTGCATCAGGTTAGAGTTGAAGGTTTAATAACTGTTCTACTTTATTTATGTATTTAATTATTCCTTTTTCTTTTTAAGCTGCTTTTGCTACACTTTATTGTATTCATTTTATACTTGTTTTGATATGTTATATATTTTATGTGTGTACTTAACTGTTCGTTGCGCTGTGATATGATATATTCTTGGCTTCTATGTAATTATGACGGATTCAATATCATCACTGGATAATCGACTGCATAAATACCTTATCTATCTATCCATTAAAAACAAATCTTTTTTAATTATGTATGGTTTAAATTAAGCGGCTATAAAGAACTTGAACCGCAATTTTTGTCTTTATGTACAAGTGTAGATTATTAAGAATGATTCAATATTTATAAGGGAGAATCTGTCCATAAATTCCTTTATCTGACTTTTTTCCACCTTCCACTACAGTTATCTTCAACAATAAACCCTGTTATAATTATCTCAAAAATATTAATTTCAAACAGAGCTCAAATTAATGGATTTCAAGTGTAATCGTTTCCTTGAAAAAATAATGAAATCTCCATGGGAATCTCGAAGAAAAACCAATATCATGCTGTGGTTGCAATTTAATTAAAATACTTTCAGACATAGAAAATGAGAAGTGGTGAAGGCTTTTATTTAGTCACCCTCTCTGCAAGGGTGCAACCTAAAGCATTTATAAGAACTTCCACTTTATTCAGGTTTTGAGGGTTTGTATTTCTGACAATATAAAAAAAAAGACCGATAAAACTAATTCGAAAGGGAGTATAAGAGAACATTCAAGATATTTTATTGAAACTGGAAGTTACAAAAGATTATTACACTATATTGGCATTTCGTGAGGACAACAATAAGATTGACTTTTTTATGTGGCTTTTCAGAAGAAAAAGTTATAGGGTCTAATATGAAGTTTGTTATGTGATATTTTTTGAATAGGGTGTCTCAGAACGGTGCTATTTTAACGAAAAATAATGGTTCCTTTTTTTCTGATTCAAAATTTATATGGTTAATCATACTTTTTCCATTAGTTTGGCCAAAAACTTAAAGTTTGTGTCATTTACTCATGTGATATCTGAGCTTGGATCAGCTTGCATCTAGCCAACTATGCAATCTCGTATAGGGCCGGAGTACATATGTTTAAGTGACAAATAAGCATAAAATTTTTGTATCAATAAAAATAAGTTCAACAAACTATGTGTATATACATGGTGTTTCACAACTTATCCGAAAAATTTTAACCACAGATGCACTGTTACGAAAGAAGTTGATATATCAAAAAAAATGTAATAAAAGTCCTACAGAAATTAAGTTTTAAGCCTGAGTTTCAATAATAAATTGAAAAATAAATATCTGTATTTTGCGTTCATCGTCGTGATATTAGAACACGCATTAATAATTTATTATAGCAAATGTTGTACCAAACAACTGACGAAAACAAAATAGCAGTTAAATAAGAAAGTATTTTGCGAGTTTATGTTCTTAGTTATTTATTAATAAAATGGCACATGTGTAGACTAATGAGGAGTTAGTGGGCAATGCTTTAGCGTACGGAGAAGCAGTGAAAAATTCACGAGCGGCTTCTCGTTTGTATGCACACCGATTTCCCAATAGGCACATCACGAAACATTTTTTTCAATTGCTTTACGTGCACGTGCTAGTGGAGATTTGCGCCCCAGACGTTGAGAGGATGGGGGTTGGGTTCGCCACAACGCGTTTCATGTGCCGAAGACGAAATTTTGGATATTGTGGAAGAAAATTCGGGAATAAGTACAAGACAGTTAGCCCAATAGGTCCCAGAAGTGTCACATGCAGCAGCGTGGCGCATATTAGCTGAAGCCCAACTGTACCCTTATCGTGATTTTTTGAATCAGGTATAACTAGATACGCTGGATCAAAAGGAGTGGACCAACTGCATGGTCTCCACTGTCTCCCGATCTAAATCATCTGGACTTCTTTCTATTGGGATATTTGAAAAACGAGGTGTACCGTACTCCAGTTCAGAATATTGAGGAATTGTGTGACCGAATCTCAGTGGCTGCCGATAATTTGAGCCTTCAGGCACAGCAGAAAGGAGGTGTATTTGAATTAGTGCGCCGAAATTGGATTAGACGCGTCCAAGTTTGCATTGCAGTCAATGGAAACAATTTTGAATGGTTTTTATAAGTATAAATTGTATTATTTTATTATCTCGATTTCTGTAGGACTTATTACATTTTTTTTTGAGAAATCAGCTTCTTTCACAACAGTGCATATATGGTTAAAATTTGTCGGATAAGTCGTGAAATACCCTGTATATTTGGATTCAGAAAAAAAGGGACTGTCATGCTCACTGAAACTATACAGAGTCTCCCATTTAAAAAATATAACTTTTTTCGATAGTACTTTTCTGAAACACATGATTCACAAAAATTACATGAAAAAGTTCATATTAGACCCTAGAGCTTTTATGTACCCATATAAGTTTTTCTTCAAGAAGGTCATATAGAAAAGTTAAATTTTTTTCACTATATATCAACACAATTGATCAGACTTTGGAATGTAGCATATATGATAATTTCCATAACGTCCATCAATAAAGTCAGATATAGCCGACACAATTTGAGATAAATATAGAAGCTCTACGCACTTCGACAATTCTATGCCCAACAAACCGAAGAAGCTCTACATACTCGTAATTGCGTATATATGCTGAAATATGTCTATTCTTCTTATGGAGCATCTAAACAGGCAATATCTGTGGTCTGTCTATATATTTCGGATATATCAGCTATTTCTAGACTATATTCTGGTAATGTTGTCATCAATATGTAGACATCTTCCTGGTCAAAATTTCTCATCAGAAAGGACTACAAAATTAGGCAAGCGTGACTAACGAAGTTGTACAGCGAATACGTAACAACAACCTGAGACATAGGAAGGCATCCACTTTCCCACCAGCTGCCAACCAACTTTAAGGATCGACTGTTAGAGGCAAAATCAATCCTAGCCACGCCACTGCTCCTTGGTACCCTATCTGCCTGCATTCGCACGGTGGTACCGTAGTATGCGCCCATGAGCCCCGAGACGGCGTGGTACAATTAGAAAGCGATTAAAGATACGTTGGTTAGGTCGGCTCCACGGAATGAAAGAGACGCGGGTTCAAATCCCACCAGCGCACATTTTTCCTATCTCTCAAGGTGTTGCTACTAAGCTTTTCAACTGTTTCACATTTCAACCTAAATACTGAGATACGTTCATCTTACTAGTTAATTAGAACATATATAGGGATGTGTGTTACAGTTTGTTTTTATGGTCGACTAAGAATTAACTATATCTTGATAAAGTAAATTATTACTACGTTTTTCTTATTTGGAATAATAATTTTATAACAGTTTCTCAAAAATATTGAATTTAATTTGTATCGCAAAACACTTCTCTTGTTCTAATGGTTCTGTGGTGGAGGATCGTACTCTATTCGCCATCTCTTTAAACGTCATTGTCATGTGGTTGATGTTTCTGTTCGACAATAGAGGGTGTGCGGTATGGTCAACTCAGGGATGGCCACGGAACCTGAATTGTTTCGTTATAGAATTGTCGTTGTGAGGTTAAAGCTCATATTTTTTTTGTAAATTCAGTCGACCTTCAATAAGAGAGCTGAACGTGACTTGGTGCTATCTCCGGTGCTCTCGTGTGGCAGTTTAGTGGCCACAGCCTGCGTAGTGGATCAATTTCACCCCCAGATTTACCGGGTTGTGGAAATTTTTATAGAAATCGGCCTCCATTGGTTAATTTTGTTGTCCGGGCCCATTTCTCACCCTCTTGGAGATTTAGTCGTTGTTGCAGCTACACCTAAACCATCGATCTGAGGGGTACTGCATTCACACTCCGAAACGATATATAAGTAGGACTCAGGTCTACGAGGAGCAGTCCCGCATTTCTGTGGACACTCATCGTTCGAGGGTTCTACCATCGGGTTTTGATTTAGATCTGGGACTTTCTACCCTTGTTTACCTTTGCTTCGGAGCTTACATTTGGGTAGCCTTTCCTTCGAGATGCTCCATTGCAGCTATCCCTTTTCTGGCGTGGTAGTCAAGACCACCATTCTGTAATAGCCCTACCAAGGTGATTTTTTTAATTTTAATTTTAGCTGGAAACCATTTAGCTGGGGGGTAGTACAAACTAACTTCCTTTTGATTGTCTCCCAGGACTTCTTTTATTTTTTTTTTTCAATAAATGTTTGCATGTCTTGTGAATTTGAGTTTTCTTTAACAGAGACCCATCATTTGGCAGCCAGTTTAAGCTTTGATAGACCGAAAGGCACTACTTGTTATTTCTTTTCCTAGTTCTTGGAACTAGGTGGCGTCCAAACACCTCAACCATTTGTATCAAAGATCAAAGTACAAATAACCACACTCTGAGCTCACTACCACTACGAACTAATCGCAGGAATAGTTATATTTGATCCCAAATTATAACTAGAAACATAGACAGGATAACACAGCTTCGTCGGGATAACAGATGAGACGTAATCTCGCTAAGCGTGATTGTTTACATGAGATGCGCAAGCATGTGACAGTAGATTACAGGGCAATAAGATCGTTGAAATCTGTCATTGTAGTACAAAACTCTTTCTGATAACTTAAAAGCCACTGTTCGCGATATAATCGAATACCTATATTACAGTATAATGATATTATATAAGTGTATACGGAAGCTGAGACTTCAAGCAACAAAGAGCATGTTGTTCCGATCCAGTCATTCTAGAATGTCAGGTTGAATCTTCACCCTCTAAAGGGGGAGGAAACATGTAAAATTCGAAGGTACAACATAAAGTACTTTTCAAAAAGGTCCCGCCTTCTAATTCTTTAAACAGGCTGAAATTCTGAGCGATGATGTGGATGCATGAATAGTGAAAGTAGCAGTTGAGAATTTCAAGATTGCGGCTGGGTGCCATCCTGATACACTTTTTTTTAATGGAAGGAGGGTCATGTGGTATCTCATTCGGAAGTTTCGTATGGGGGCAGGCAGGCTGTCAGAGTAGAGCATTGTCGGACTTTGAACCTATTATAACTCAACACCCCATCATGAAAACGCTATAGTACAGTTATGTCAATTTTCTTCTATTGTAATATCCTCTTAGGGTATGAAAATATAAAATGTAGAAGATTCCATTAATAAAATGTCAAAATCTGTTAATATTTTGAGCTGAGTTCTATATAAGTATTCTATTGCACATTTAGATAGACCGTTCCAAAGAAGGAGATTAATATATCAGCCCCCCAGCCACCATTTTTACATTTGTAGTCTAGGATTATAAAGTACCATAAGGTGCCATGAGGTAGGTATCGCATTATTAATTTCGTTACCCCGAATTTCATCTTGACCTTTTCAAAAAGTAAGCAGAGTTTTAAAAGTTGATTACATAGAAATATTATTATCTAAATTCGTACGTTCAAACAAAGTGGGTGATTGAAAAAGCATATTTAATTGCATACCTATTCCAGAAAAGATAAATTATTAATTTCATATTTGATAGCGCTGCGTTTAAGTGCTCCGTATTTCGTTCCAAGTTTCAAATCTTATTTCTTTAGTCTCTACTTTTGAAAGTGTTAACATTTAACAGTTTTTTATTTCTAATATTGAATTCTAAATATATGGCCTAATGAATTGCCAGGTGGTTGCAAAAGCTCACCAACGAGCCACTGAGGATCTACTGAGGTGGTTTTCCAATGCGTCTTGGAATGTGTGCAAGTTTCCGCACATACATTTTTTTCACCATCGCTTCTCTTTTTATACCCGTTGCGGCACCTCAGTATTTAGGCTCTGTGTTTATGGCTATCGTAGATTATGACAAGAAAATCCTTGTGTCTGTGATGACCTCTGGAGATGGAACTATAGGCAGGTCTGATATGGAATGACTCCAGCGCGTTCACAAGCTGCAACGTTGCAGGTGGAATAGATCATTTGATTAATTTCTACATGCGCATACATGGATAATGATTATCTGTTCAAGTGGCAATAGGTAATTTGCGAGTTTCATACTCATACATCAAACTGTATAATGGACCGTTGATGGAATGCAATTAGTGTAATAAGGAGACCTCGGCAAATACACTTTTAATTCGCTGCTGCCTGCTGTTATTACACATCACGTCGTGCCCTATTTACTTCTACGCTTCGGATTTTTTTTTCGGAATAGAAAAGTATTGCGAATTCTCTGATAATTACATCTTGCACCTTTATCGTGGTGAAGTAGTAATATAAGAATGGCATCATGCAGATGGACATCTCTCTCCACGCATCCCGCTTAAAGTCAGGAAGATTGTGCACATCTCGGTGACCGTTCACACAAATGTTCAGCTTTATTAATGTAAACAAGTAAGCTTCGTATTCAAGGTGCGCGTCTACGGATCATCAAAACTCTCAGTCTAGCAGTACCTTTATTTTCCACCAATACGAAACAACACAGTTTGTTATATATAGCCAATAAGAGTTTACATTCTTTCATCAAATTTTCAGCAGTCTATAATAAAAATATTATAAATATTTCAAAGGACACTTTTTCTTTGAAAATTACAAGCGAAGTGCTTAGTTTCTGTGATTCTTCTCGTAATTTAGACTTAACTGTTGATCCAAGCCTTCATTTCTCATTCCATATTCAAACGCTTGTAAATAAAGCATTTAGTTTCCTCAAAATCATTTATAGCAGTCGACATTTCCTAAGTAAAAAACTAGAAAAAATTTTATGTGAGACCTTGGTGATTAGTAATTTCAACTATTATATCTTTATTTATGGGCCGTACTTGACTAGTACCAACATAACGAAAATAAAACGGGTTCAAAATAGCTGCTGTAAGCTGATATACGGAATTAGGAAGTATGACCCAATATCACACAAAATCAGAGAGTGTGAATGGCTTATCATGAAAAATAGGAGACTTCTTCTTCTTCACCTGTGTAATTTTACGCATACACTGGGCAACATTCCAAATCCTTCAGGTCTGATTGAACATTTCATACCTCGCAAAGATAGTCATCATCAAAATATAAGATCAAAATTGAACTACACCGTTTCGCAGCGTAAGACCGCCATGTTTCAAAGATCGTTCACATATACGTATAATGCTATCAGGATGTATGATCAGCTGCCAAAAGAATTCAAGGTGCTTAATATGAACAAGTTCAAATTCAAACTAAAACGTTATTTGTTTGATATGCAGTAGGATCAATGATGCAATGTTTTATATTCAACTTTTTATTTATTTATTATTGTGGAACTCTTATATATGTGTGTATATGTGTATATGTATGTATGTATATATATATATAGTGATTTGAAAAGTGTGGCTAGATCTGTTTAAAGAAGGTGTTGTTCCTTTCTTTGTACGCCCTGTATAGTTTTTAACGGTTAAAAGCATAATCTGTAAGTGTATGTTATACTGCGAATGCCTGTGTTGCTCTATGTTATTCAGCATATGTATACTTTTTTTCAGTCTACCTCACGTTGATTTTGACATATGTAATTACATATTATTATTCGCTTATTTAGGTGCTCCCCTTCCGTGGTTGAGTAGAGTAGCTGTCAGCTAGACTTCGCCACTGGTATTATATAATTATATATTTTTTATTATACGGAATTTTCTTTGAAAATAAAAGACGGTTTATTATTATTATTATTATTGTAGGGCCCAGCCATAAGTACGGACGTTTGGCCATAACACATTAATGCGCCACCTGCACGTGTTGGGGGTGGCTGAGGATCCCCTGTGTGAGCGCTGCGGGCTAGAGGAAGAGACTTCGGCGCACGTTCTGTGTCGCTGTGAAGCTCTGAGCTACTGCAGTCCATTACTTTGGACCCCCAGGACGTCAAGGAGCTTGGACTCAAGGCCATACTCAACTTTGCTAGAAAGGCGAGGCTTGAAGTCTAACGAATGTAGAGGTTCATAAGGGCCCGTGTAAGCGGCCTATGCGCTGGCTCCTTATGGGGCCGGAATGCCTCTAATCTCACGATTAATTCATTCAAGCTAATAAGAGTTAACATAAATAAAATGTTATAACACACTAACAAATATTTGTTATTTTAACACATAGTAGTTGAACCTAATATCATTTATTTTTCAATTCTATTGAAAGAGGCGAAATGGAATATAATACGACCAAACTAATGTTTATTTTGTGGATCTACTGCGATTTCAGCCTCACGAGGCTTCGTTGAACAATTTGATGTGAGCACGAAAGAGTTCTGTGACTGGAACACTGAGATGAAAGGCACAAGGCAGCCCTGGTTACAAATAAATGATAATAAAGATTTTCCTGTGTTCTTTCTTTTCCCCACGAAACGTACATACGTATTAAAAATATGATTGCCAATACTTTGCATAAATACCACGCACAAAAGAGGATGTGTGTGCCAAACAATGGTTCATATAATATCTACAAATTACAACATTAGACGGCAATTCAATCGACAATCGACACGTTGATGCATTTTTAAAAATATATAATTTTTTTTTAAATTACCTCTCTCAGGTAAGGGATACTCTGTTCTTTCCAATAAAGTGCTGAGTAATTGAAGTCATATCAGATTTGACCCACGTTTCGGTCAGGGATTAAAGCCTCCTCCCCAATTGGCTAATTTTGCATGCAGTTTTAAGGAAACGCTTTCTAATTGGTCATTGTTGATGATAGGTTTTGATCTGCGTATCAACTGAAAAAATATGTTTGTTGCTAAGCCAAGTGATTTATAAAGAACTTCTTGATTGATTATGGGGATTAGAGGCACTCCTTACACAAATCGTATATTTTTTCGCTAGCTTGAGAGTTGTTTTGGAAAAAATCGACTGTATTTATTAGATTCATTACTAGAAAGATGCCTTCTCATTGGTCCACTTTGATCTGGAACAAGGATTTAGATCGCCTGTAAGTAAGATCGAGTCTAGTGGTAAGAAGTGGATGCTTAACATGTGTCTAGCAGGTTTAGAATGCGGTGATTTCATCAAGAAAGCGAGCTGAAAGGAGCAGACAGATCATCGACTGCATGTCAATGTGACATAAAATGATACTGTCTGTCAAAGAAATGTCACTGATCTTATAAACCGTAGCAAGTACGGATAGTGCAGACAGAGTAGTATAGCCCCAGAAATATGAGCAGTCACTGGCATACGAGTATCTACAACTCTACAAAATACTGATCACGTTCTGGACGAATTGGCCAAGTTTTAGGTGAAATATCCCAACATTTGTAAGGCTGTAGGTAATTCGCATGTCTCAAGTTTTGGAATTGGGATGCTTTGGAACTGAAGGGTACCTTCCGAATTGCTCCAAAATATTGACAAACACAGTTATGTTGAGACTTCAATTTTCATTTTTAATGTGAGTGCAGTAGTGCAACCCTTGTTTATATACGTTTTGTGCCTTGGAATGCTTTATATTATAGATTTAAAGTAGCAACTGTTGCGACTATGCGCTCGTATTAAATATTAAGTTGAATATTGGAAAATAGAAATGGAGTGAATTTTGGGCAGATATGCCACAATTCCTTCAAAAGAAAAAACAGGTGTCGGGGATAGTTAAAGGTGCGTACGTCCCAAGGAATATAAATGAAAAAAATTCATAGATATAATCAACTTGAAATTTGAGCTAATTGCAGGGCCGAAAACCCCGTATATCCTTTGTGTAAAGTTTTTCAAACTTGTAGATGGTTGACTCAAATATTTCCAACCTGCTTTAAAAACTTTAGTCATTTTATAATGCATGGAGAGATATTCATGTTTCGGTTTGTTATAATGTTTTACAAAATATAAGAAAAATAAGCCTATGGAGATTTTTATAGTGAGATACACGCATATTTTTATCAACTCGCCTCCAATATTTCTTTTTATCATACTGCTTGAAAAATACCGAAGAATGCACGAAAATAGTTTTCCTGCTGCAAGGATAAAATTGTATGTACTTCCGTCGAAAAAGTATGCTCATATTATTTTCAAGTTCTTCAAGGGGTACACAACATTTTTTGCAATATTTTTTTGAAACCAATTTGGGAGTTGTATTGTTTGCACTCCAGTAGTTTTGAATACAGAAAATTATGTAAGTTCCCTTAGAAAAGAACAAAAAAGTTAGTTGCCGGTTTTAAGGAGCAGAATTACATTTCTTTCACTACTTTTGTAGTCCGCTACTCCGAAATTCTGAACTCCGACAAGCCGAACCAAACGACTTCCCAGCAAAGCTCTGCCATCCATCAAAATTAGTGTATACATATTTTTAAGTATTTCAAAAACGAGTATAAGAAGTCTAGAAAGACGCTCAAAGAATATCTTGTAATAACATGGCGTTATTTACTTATTTAGGTACAATGAAAAAGTAGCCTTTCAGTTACGCTTATGAACTGAGTGTAATAAAACTTCTGAGAATGTTGAGCAGGCCACCAGAAAAACGTTATTAAACAATGAGAATGTTGCCAGTCAAAGAGAAATTAAAAAAAGAATAGTAAGAGAAGGCCAGGAGGGAATTTAATAAAACGAAAAATATCTATACCCTTTCTCCCCTCGTCTCCCGTTTTTCCATATTGATCATTATGTCGATGTTATTTCAATGTTGAACTTGTTCCAGTCATTTGTGCACGAATACGCAGGAAGTATCAAAAGGCCTTATATATATTTTTCTCACATACATACAATATGAAATGCTGTAGCTAATGCCAGGATTGGATGATGATATGTTGCCATCTACAATTTGTTGCGGGAGTCAACGATACTACGATTATTAGTTGTTCCATAGCTCAACAACTAATCATCAAAAGATATTTTATATACAAAAACATCATCGTTTATAAAAACCTGTAGTGAATTTTGTGTCAAAACTTTTTAATATAGATACTCAATTTTATCCTAAACTTATCTATTTTATTTAATTATTTGAATGTTCAATATAGGGTGGATAAAAACGATAAAGGTAACTTTTGTCACAAAAAAAGTAAAAGAAGACTGATATTTTGTCGTTTTTGGATTCTTTCCCCTGATGAAAAGGACAATGATGCTTATACATAAAGTTTATGAGCTATCTAAAATCGTATGTAAATTGCACGCTGTTACTAACGAAATTTGCAATTAAGCACAATAAAAATTATTTGACACAAAATGCACCTCGACACCTGTCAAGATTGCAGATTATGCAGGCTGTTAAGCTTTTGTGTCTTTTTCATAAAATATTCAATAGCTCAATAACTGATAAATATTAAGACCATCAGTCCTTTTAAAAAAAACTATCCTTATATTTAATAAAATGTTCCACTTACAAAAAAAAAACTGCTTGGAATTGTGCTATACCCTATAAAATAGTGGAGATTTGAGAAATGTGCTGTGTCCGTTCCCGTTCGTTAGTGAGCCCAGAACATCCCATTATATTAGAATAATCCAAAAAATATCACTTAGACTTGTATATTGATGCTTGGATTTGAGATTTGTCTTTCATCAGACGCTTTTGATATTCCAAAAGTGTTAGATCACCTGCGGCGTACTTACTGCTGACTTACTTAAATCACCATACCATAGACTACCTGTCTATCAAATATCCGCAGGGTTGTTGCAAATTATGTTTGCCAGGGGCGAACGAGGGTTCTTAAATAATAACTTTTATTTCCTGCTGATGAATCTAACTACCACTACAATAGTTGATAGCTATGTGATTTCCAAACAAAAGGTACAACGGTTTTTATAAAGTCGTATAACAGGAATACACACATAAGCTAATTCTTAAGAAGCATGGAGGACGTATCAGGTTGTATATACAGGTATGAGATAATTGTAAGTTTTCTAACAACGGTAATAGAATGACACAAGATAATGCCAAGATGATGCAATATAATAATTATATTGTATAGAGTGAGCCACAGCACATAACTTACATAAAATGCATATAAAACGTCAAAAGGAAAAACGACAAAATGTCAACTTGCTACCTCGATAGTTCCTAGTATTAAAGTAGTACATTCCGCGTTTGCTCACTATGAGCACTGTGATCGTCATCAAAACCGTACATCTAAGGAGGAAAGACTCAACGACACCACACGCTCAATGACCATGCTGCAAGCTGCAAGTCAGTTCCACATCATGCTGTTTGTTTGCAGAATGCAGAGATAGTCAGTAGAGTACACTATGAGAAGATGTTTGGTTGAGTAGCAGAGTAGCAAGATAACAACTGGATGGTTGTATGTACTGGTCTGCATGTGTATAAGAGCACCCGCGTGATTGAGCCACGTCACAGAGAAATTAGAAATGTCGCATCACATTTTCGCACTGTCTCGCATCTAGGCGCTGAATTGTATTTTCTACTTGACGTCTTAAAATAAATTTCTATAAAATTGAAATGACTGGAAATAAAAATTAATGTGAAATGTAATATTTTTTTTACTTTTCATAAATATTCCTATATGTACCATATTTTCTCAACTATTAGTTTTAATATACTTTACCAACCAGGTTTTTTTTCTTATCGCTCTCTTTTTTAAATTCAGCAAATTTGCAAATAATATTTAAATGGCTGGAAATGAAATAACAATGTAATGACCTCTATACTGTCATAAATATTTCTGTCTGTAGCATATCTTCTCACCTGTTACTTTACCAACCAGGGATTTTCTTTTCTTATCTCTCACATTTTTTAAATTCAGCAAATTTGCTTATGTAATTCCCAGGTGCAATAAAAAAAAGTGGATGCGCTAATTTCTAGCTTTGCGTACATCTGAAGTAAGTGTATTTGAGATAAGAAAGTAATGGAATTATCATCAACTCAGAATATTAGCACACAAATCCTCATTATCTACCTATGCACTGCCATTTCCTTACCGCTATAGTATACAGCTTACGGCTTAGACCCCCAATAATACCATTTCTTAAGCAGATGTTACATCACATTAGAGCCAAACATTGGTAGCTGTAGCATCACGACGTTTAGGCAACACGTTCAGCTACGGAACGAGCACACATCCTACTTAAAACTACAAAACCTATATAATGTCACAAAAAACCTGTATAATCTCAAAAAAAAAAAGACAGAATGTTACTTTTTAAGATACGTAATATCCCCCAAAGACTTACGCATCGTTCTTTAGAAAGGCATAAAAAAGTTTCAGAGCATTAAAAGAGCTATTTATCGATTACCCCAAATATGACCTAGACCTAGATTATAACTTCAGAGGTCATTTGGAGGTCAAGTTTGTAAATTTAAATAGTAACCATCATTTTCGTCATACATATGGTCATGATCATAAGTGGTACAACCAGTATATGTTTAAAATTTGGTGAATGCCCATCCAGAACTTCGAGAGAAATTGGACCGATTTTTGCGATGTTACCATATCTTCATAAATCGCTTGGATGGAATCTCAGTATTTGGAAATAGTTATGCTAAGGGGTACCAGAAGTCAATAAAAAATATATTTCATTACATTCAAATGAACAGAAGCAGAGTTTTTTCCGGAAAAGTGGTAAATCTGGCAACAATATAGTGATTGTCATCTTTTCTGTTATGGCTCTTTCCAAATTTTGCTGAATATCCGTCCACTATACTGCTTCTTCGAGTTGTCTGACCATTTTTAGAGTTTCAATAACCCTGAATAATTGAATGATACACTAAGGGTCAATTTCACTAACATTAAAGTTTAACGGGGGCTTCGACCAATTAGGGAACAGCTTATTTAAATGCAATTTGACGGAAGCTGTCAAAGCTCTCTGAATATCAGCGATTTCTATTGAAATATTGAATAAAGTCGTGACAAAGCGATTGTATTATAAACAAGAGCGCTTTTGATCTCATCATGATGCTTCTGTACAGAGAAAACAAATTTCATGTACATACTAATTTTGCTATTTCTTAACCATTTTCAAATAATAGATAAATCTATATGTCAGCCAATGGGAATGCGAGAAACAATATGTCGATTTTGTAGCTATTAAATTTAATAACATGTTTGGACATCTGTTAATGCATGGCAACATCCAATTTGTTTAGTTCTACATACCAAGTGTTTACATGTTATCATTACAGCTACATACTACATTTATTATCAATTCATGGGTTAATGAATTTTTACAAAGCAATCAAAACATTATGTCCTCTCCATCCTAAAACACCGATAAAACATCTCCGTGATGCATAATGCAATTACTATAGACAAAAAAAATGAGTAATTTCTGACAAATGCCTTCTAGCTCAAAAATCCTAAGCAATAATAATGTTTCTTGTTTGGTTGCCTTTTTGACTGGTTAGAATATCTATCCGCCACTCGCAGGGTTGCCAACTCTAACGACGATCACGTCCCGAGGTGTGTGCGTAAGAACTTTGAAAAGAATCTTTGACATTTGCTGGTTTTGAATTTAAAGTAAGAAAACAAACATAGTAACTAAGATATTTGGAGCTAGACATCCTGATGACATTCGTAGGGCTGTAAATCTTGTCCATGAAGTGAAAAACGCACTGCACGAATTCCCTAACGAGCAATGGAGTGACTTTCTGGCGGGAATGCCTGATTCAAGTATTCCTCTCTGGAAGGTAGCAAAGTCACTCAGAAACAAAAAGCGAGAACAACTCCCGCACATCCACGGTCCTGAATCCATAGTATTCAGAACGGAGGATGAGGTCGAGGTTTTCGCTGATGCCATGGAAAAACAGTTCTGTCCCAACTATGACCTTGATAATGACCTCGACGAGGAGCAATACATCGTACGATCCATCAGGAGACATTTTAGGGCCAACGGTGTTAGCGGAGGCACTGAATCCTTTTCAGATGACTCTTTTTCAGAAGATTTGTCTGAGGCTCCACATAGCAGACTAGCGGAACCCTCCGAGGTTCCACATGCATACCAGTGGAGCTCCTAAGTCATATTAAAGACCTCAGAGGTGCGTAAAGCACCTGGGGATGATCAAATCACCGACAAGGCGTTGAAGCTGCACTCGCCGAAATCTCTGACATATTTGGAGACAATAATCAATGTGATGCTCAGAATCCAGTACTTCCCTGCAGAGTGGAAGGCTGCTGAGGTCATCATGATTCCAAAGAAGATGGGTTCGAAATTTCCTCAGGATTACCGTCCCGTTAGTCTGCTGTGAGCTCCTTCTAAGCTCGCCGAAAAAGTGATTCATCGCCACCTTGAAAATTTTTCGTCAAATCACCATGTGATTGCTGACGTTCAATTCGGTTTTCGGTCCAAGCATAGCACCGAGCTACAGGCACTCAGGCTGGTGGAACATGTAACCAGAGGGTTCAACCTCAGCATAAGTACTGGCATCTTGCTTTCGGATGTCTCAAAAGCTTTTGACAAGGTGTGGCTCGCGGTCCTCTTCTGTAAACTAATCCAAAAGAGTTTTCCTTTTTGGCTTCTAAAATTACTGAAAACCTTTCTCGAAGGAAGAAAGTTTCGGATCAAAACTAACAATGTTTTGTCAACAACACGGCCAGTTCGAGCCGGCGTTCCTCATGGCTCAGCTCTAGGACCAATCCTTTATTCGCTTTTCATCCATGATGTCCCTTGCCCCAGCAACTGTGAAGTCTAGATCTATGCTGACGACACTGCACCTGTCGCCCAGTCGTGTACTGGTGATCTGGTTTACGATGGGTTGCAGAGTGCGGTGGACGAAGTACTAGAGTGGGCGGAACGGTGGCTGTTTAAAATTAATCATTCGAAAACGCAGGATATTTATTGTACCAAAAAACGTCGCGGCCTCCCAGCAGAGGTTTTTGTAGTTGGCAATCGTGTACCATGGACAAATTCTACCAAGTACCTCGGTGTCACCCTTGATAAAGGCATGACCTGGCAGAAACTTACAGCAGCCTTGAAAACAAAATTTTAAATTGCGTTTAGGCAATTATATCCTTTGTTATGTAGATCCTCCAAATTGAGTTTGATAAACAAAGTTCACGCATATAAGATGATTATTAGACCATCCATTACTTATGCATGTGCGGCTTGGTGTTTTCTTGCAAAGTCTTCAAGTGCTGCAATGCGACCAATTTGCAACGCTCCATGGTATGTCTCAAACGAGACACTACACAGAGACCTTCACATTCCTTACTTGAGGGATTATGTCAGGCTTCAGGCACAGCGACATTATAGTCAAGCGGAATCGCATAGCAACCCTCTGTTGCGTGACTCAGTGGACTGCACAGTGGAGCAAGTTCGTAAGCATTCAAGGCCACGGCTCGCAATGTAACGTAATAAAGAATTAGCGCGAACTTTTAGTAAACTTAAAATTACACTCTAACAAAACCGAATCAAACTTTGTTTAGTTAGTTTAATCCGCGTGTAAAGTCAAAAAGCCTAGGAGTTTCCTCTTAAACTAAACACTTCTGTTTTTCTGTCTTCTTCTTCTTTTCTTCCCTTTGCCTTTCTCGTTTCCCTTAACATTGTCTGGTTTCTGAGCAACCAGGACTGACAGATTCGACTCGTACATCAGACAGTGACTAATGTGCAAAGGTCCTACGGACCGCCTAGACAAACAAATGACAAATAGTATTTGGAGATATAACTGATATAAAATCTTGAAGAATATTTGAAAAGTGTGAGAACCATCATGGTCTGTTGTATGTTCGAATTGCAAATGATGTATTTGAAAATTCTTACATACAGTGGACCTTCGTTATAGTTCACTATCCTGATTACGATCATCTTTGGCAGATGTGTTGTACCATCAAATTAATGAAGAAATATAAGAAAGCTTTGGTAGATTGTTAGATCCGGAATGGGAAAGATCTTCTATTTATGGAAATATTTTTGGTATCATCTAACTGTTGCAATCCGTGCATAAAAACTGTGATATATGATTTATAGCATAATCCGCTGCCCTATCAACATAAATTTAACACACAGTCACCTGGCCGTGTGGATACAGTGGTCGGGATGGTGAGTCACGGCAGCAACTGGTGTTTTGGGCATCTCTGGCAACAACGTATGAAGTGAAACTTCATAAATTTTGAGATTTTGTACAATTTCTTTGTAAAGAATGAAATATATGTCTGAGTTGGCAAGGTAACGTCGCAGCGCAGATATCTTATAAATCCGACAGCTTCCCAGAAAACTGGAAATTTGTTCATGTCCAACCCATCCCAAAAGAGGATCTAAGACCGACTCTTATAACTACAGGCCTATAGCTCTGATTTCTGTTAGTAAGGTGATGGAAAGCATAAATCGCGAGCTTCTGCACTACCTCGAACGTCTCTGCTTGATTAGTGAAAGGCAGTATGGTTTGCGGCACCAGCAATCCACAGGGGACCTCCTAGCTTACATCACGCAATTGTGGAGTAAACTCATCCAGTCCTGGTGAGGCTCGTGTCGTTTCTCTTGATAACACGAAAGCGTTCGATAAGCTGAGGCACGCTGCCCTCTTATGCAATCTTCCATCCTATAGCCTCCCAGAAAAACTTTACAGATGGGTGTCTGACTTTCTCTCATACCGCAAGGTATCCGTCGTAATTGACGGGATCTCCTCTTCATCCCATAAGATCAACGCTGGTGTTCCGAAAGGATTGACCTTGGCTCCGACACAGTTCCTCTTGCATATCAACGACCTCCTTTCCTGCACGATCAACTCAATCCACAGCTTCGCTGATGACAGCACTCTACATGCAGCAATTCAGAGTGACAAGCCGATCTCCAGCTGAGCTGGAAAAAAGAAGACTAGCGACGACTTACTATCTGACTAGAGATTTGCAGGATATCACAGCTTATGGACGCAGCAATTATGTACAGTTTAATGCTTCCAAAACACAGTCTGTACCTTGACGAACAAAAAGCGTCCTACCGCGCATCCGGTTTCGATGGATGGCAGAGTTCTGGCAAAGAGCTGTTCATTTCAGCCGGTCGGAGTTCAGATCACCGAGGATCTGGCACGAATACATCTCGTCAATAGCGGCAGCTTAGGGCTAAGAAATACTTTTCTCCGCATGACCTTCTCACCCTATACAAGGCCCAGATAAGGCCTAGCCTCAAATATTGCTCACACGTTTGGGTGCTGCCGCCCCGATTACACTATTTATGCTTGAGGCTGTCCAGACTGATCGATGACTCTTCTCTAACAGACAGTCTCGGGATCCTTTCAAAAACAGTGGGCCGTCGGCGATATAGCTTTCTTCTACCGCTCCACCAACGGACTATGCTCCTCAGAGCTCTTATCCAATGATGCCGCCGCGCGATGTGCCTGTCATACAGACCCGCCTGACTTTAGCCTCCCATCCAAACCGTGTCGAACTTCGTATATCCAGAACTGACCGATACGACGCCTTCTTTGTCCTGAGGATGTCAAGATTGTGGAACAATTTACAAGAGGAAGCCTTTCCCAATTCTAATAGCCTTAGGCAGTTCAAAAATCGGATTAACAAGTTTCTTTGGAATCCTCATAGCAGCAGCGGTGTCCCGCATTTAGGCTTCTGCCTGCGGTATAGAAAAATGACTACACAGGAAGCTTTCTACTTCCGTAGTATGATGGCTGGGGAGATAGCACGGCATAATCACTAGTTGCACTCGGCACTTGAAAAGACTGTTACTGTAAAAAAGGCGAACCTCAATGTAATCACCAATGTAGCCAAAAATGTTGTTGGAAATCGCCAGCGGACTAGCTGAGAAAAGAGTCAACAGCGTTGTTTTGACCAAAGAACATAACACTGAGTCATGACTAGGATAGTGATGGGACATTTTATTGATACTGATCGGTGGCCGAAAATAACTGAATGACTCACCGCACTGCAAGTCGGGAAAGTGATTTTTCTTATATACCGAAAGGAACGGTGAAATCCTACACCTATGGAACATGTGTCGGAATAAGGTTTAAGTAGTTTATGAAATTTGTTTTATTGATATCGATGAATTTCTAGAACATCCAAAGGTCTGAAAAATCTTTGAAAAATTTGAAAAGCCCCAGAAGATATACTTCGAAGTTGAGTCATTTATTTTAACAGTGAGTAGATCTGATCAAAAGAAATGTTTTTTTCCTTTAACATTTTTCTGGTAAAATTAAAGTAACAAAGTTATAGCCCTTTAGAAGTTTGAGTACCGCCCTGTATCAATAATAATATTATGTGCTCGTGTTTGGCAACAACGGATATAATCCGCATCGGTTCATCGCATCGGAAACAAAAAAGCGAAAGAATTTGAAACGCTTATCACGATGTTTTTAGTTGTATTCAGTCGGTAACGCGTGAGTGAATAGTGGTATTTGTTGCGTGGCTCAAACGAAATAAAAAATGGCACATGTTTACGAAAATGCTGAACTTGTGGACATAATTCTTATTTAAGGGGGGGGGGCAGTCTTTACAAAATCGGTTTCCCAATCGAGTGCCACCAACCCCTCGTGCCTTTGTTAATGTAGTACAAAGGGCTCGTGAATCAGGTGACTTAAGACCTCACAGTGGAGGACATGCCGGTGCTCCAAGACCGCACGATCAAATACAGGTCCGCACTGAAATACTTGTCGGGAGGATACTTTATAAAACAAGGTAAAATTTTTTTTAATTTTTTTTTTATTTTTACACACATATTTTGGTTTATCTTCCTTCTACAATCACTATCTGAAAATTAATGACTCAACTTCAAAGTCACCCTGTATAATATATACATAACCAACAGTCAAGCGAGTCAAAAATCTTTCTAAAGCAGGTATCGAGAACCACAGGCTCCAGGGCGCGGGGGAAAGTGGAAAATCTCTGACATGTAGGGCAAGTTGAAGTGAGATGGGATTATAATTGAGAAAGTGGCCAAAAGAGAAGCTACTGAAATCAGCCTTGTATGGTCAAAGCTGTTATATATTACCAAGCTATTCAATCGTGTTTTCTTTCAGTGAAACGAGTTTTGGACTGGTGCATATTCTATATTCTTATAACAGAACCAGTTTATATATTCATGTTCTTCTGGTGCGCATTTTGAACTAGTTTTTCACTCTTGTAAACACATACACGACTTGAAGCAACTCCTGCTGGTGTTGTCTACTGTCTTCTGCTAGGATTTCCATCTTGGAATGCAGCCGTGCTGTCTGCTCGTGGTTTACTATTATGTTTTTCAGTAATTCACCATAGTAACACGGAAACGGACAAAAAAACGAAAAATATGTTTTGAGAGCAAATTTAGGATCAGCGGTATTAGCTAAGGTAGAGTATTTTAAACACAAAAACTGCGTTAGTTTTATCATATCTCTGAGCCACAGAAGCAAAGCGAATCTCAAGTTTTCGATTCTCCCATCACTAGTGTGTTGCAATAGCAATTTGTCCCTTCTTGGATTACTTGAAATAGTGATGTGCTTTCTAGATCGTTTTAGGAAATAGTTCTTGAACGTTATGCAATAATACCACAAGAAATATATAAACAGAAACAGAGCAGATGTTCCAGTCTTTCACTCGAGATAACGTAAAGACGATTCAGTTGATACTTTTTTAAACGTTCCATTCCATTCCACTGATCGCAAATATATTCTTTCATCACTAACATTATGAGAAACTAACGTTAAATGTCAATTCCTTGCTACTCGATATCAAACAAAAATATTTATACAAAAAATTGTTAAGAAATCTAGGAGATTGTGAAAAGAATATTTACTGTACATCGTAGTTGCAGGAATCTGGTAATCTGGTTTGCTGGCAGCTTTATCATAAATATTTCGATGTCTTTCAATACATTGCTATAAAGACTGGTGAACCACAATGAATGAAAACCAAAAAGATCTCGACTGCAATTGCATGTATGGATCTTGAATATCTTGAATAGTTTCGTACTAGTACCATTTCAAGGTGTCAAAATGTCGAAGAAATGGAAAAAAGTGTTTCAATTTGTTGAAATGCAACATCTAACAAACATTTTGGTGGAGAGGATTTTTCATGTAAGAGTTTGGAAGTGCAAGTTTGAAAATGTCGTTTAGGATAAACTATAAACATATAAAAGATAGGTGATTTTAAATTAGTATAATCACATATGAATTACAAAAACTGAAATAAACATATATAAATCTTCAGCAAAACTGAAAAAAATTCCTGATGTATGAGCTTTTACTCATACACCAGCCATTTTTTTAATTTTGGCTAAATTTTATATGTCATAATATTTAATAAACTGGTGACATTCAATATCAAGCTATCATCTCACATTTCAACAGTGTTTTGTTTCCAATACTTCAATTCTATCAGTTACCAGAAATTTGACGGGCTCTTTTGTGCAGCTACCCACTTGTTTTGTAAAACTCACCCTAAATTTAAGTTTTTAGCTAAAGTAACGGAAACTAAGTATATCAATGTAAATTTGAATTTAGCCTAAAGGAAGCAGCTATCATTTCGGCTAAAAATATACAGAAGGTTCCACTAAAAAGGTACATATCTGCTTTTCATTCTGATTGTGTCGAATCACTTGTCTAAACGGCTGGTAGGATAGCTTACATGTGTCGAGGGTGTGAACTGCCCGATCCACAGTTCTACCAAAGAGTAATTATACCAAGAGAAGGCAGTTAAACAAAGCGAATAAATTAGAGAGAGATGTAATCAAAAACATAGCGACCCCAAAACAGCTGATGGAATCTAAATACGAGCTATTATTTTTTGGTCAAAAATTAATGAGGTGTTGCCAGATAGATAATCCTTTTTGGTTGAATTAATTTTCCATCATTCGCAGCGAAAGTATTTTTTGTTTGTTTTTGGCCTTTTTTGACATTCATCGATGAGGGGATATTTATATAATATACAGGATGGCCAAACGAGCGATGCCATAAGGGAAAAATTAAGCTCCTCAGGTCGAGAGGTATCAAAATTACCCCCATGTATATGGTCCGATTCTTTTTAGCTTAGGAGTTATAATTACTTTTCGGATTTTTCAAGAATTTTCGAGTTTCCTGCTTATTTTGGCCATAGCTTCGTAAATAATTGTGATAGATGGCTACTTTTTTCGTGATTATTCAGGTAAAACTTGAGACTTAACTATCATAAGATCAATCTTGTCTAGAATAACTAATACTACCTTGTAAATTTTATTAAAAATGTCGCAGATAACAAAAAAGTGCAACAACTTAGAATGCTTTTTAAAAACTAAAAAAAGGTGTTCTTCCTATGCATAAGTACCTTAAGAACTTTCTTACTCTATCAGCTAGTTACCACAAAAATTTCATCGACCTAGCTTTACTGTGTGCTTCCTTAACTGTGGCTCAAATAGAACCGAACCAAAAATTGCATTACCCTTTGTTCAATAGAAATTGTTAGTTACGGAAAAGTCAATCGTTAAAACAGAAAAGTTCAAATTTCATACGTAGGTGTAGATTGTGCATTTCTGTTGGAGGCAGACATTTTGAAAACCTTATGTAAATTAAATTTTAATAATAGTCGGCTCTTCAACCAAGGTCAGAAGTTTCTTTTTCTGTTTTTACGGTTGTCTTGTCCGTAACTAACAATTGCTATTGAACAGCAGGTAATCCAATTTTTTGTTCGGTTCTATTTGAGCCACAATTAAGGAAGCACATCAAAAAGCTAGGTCAATGAAATGATTATGGTGAACAGCTGATAAAGTAAGAAGGTTTTTAAGACACTTATGCATAGGAAGAACATGTTTTTTCTATTCTCAAAAAACAATCTAAGTTGTTGCGTTTTTTCACTTTGTTGTTATGTGCGACGTTTTTAATAAAATTTACAAGGTAGTATTAGTTATTCTAGACTAGATTGATCTTATGATAGTTAAGCCTCAAGTTTTACCTGACTAATCACGAATAAAGTAGTCATCTATCACAATTATTTACGAAGCTATGGCCAAAATAAGCAGGAAACTCGAAAATTCTTGAAAAATCCGAAAAAAAATCATAACTCCTAAACTAAAAAGCATCGGACCATAGACACAGGTTAATTCAGATACCTCTCGACCTGAGGAATCTAATTTTTTCTTCATTACGTCAGTCGTTTGGCCACCCTGTATATACGTTTGCTGCCTACCGAATATTTATATTTTTCATTCAATAAAGTTGTAAATCACACTTTTCGAGATTGCTCTCCCTGTCATGTAAACACAACTTATTCTCAAAACCTGTAAATTATCACATAGGTATTTGACCTTTGACCTTCTCGGAATATTACACGATTTAGCATAGGCTTAGTAATTAAATAGTGATGTCCGCTTAAAATTCAATTTTTAACAAGTCGTTAACTACTTATTTAACAAATCCTCTGTGTAATTGAGATAGTTGCCAGCCATCTAGACCGCCAGGTCCTAAGATATTTTTACGGATTACATATGACTTTTTGACGTAACCACCAAAAAGCCCACCGGCGGATTATAAAGACAGAGACAGACATACATTCCACGAAGTGGATGTAAAGTACTGTTTGGTTCGACTAACCTTCCCTTAATCTCATCTGATCGAGCCCATTTTTTCTGTATCCAAGTATTTGTATTCAGTTTAGTTTGTTTCTGTAGCATTGACATTGGAATGATCTGGAAATGTACATCTACAAAAGACCTCCGGTTTTGAAAATCAAGCTGCCGGACGAAAATTAATAGAAGGGAAAACTGCGTCAAATCCGGCAGACGTACTTGTAATTGGCTGAACAAAGTAAATGGCATGGAGAGGGTAAGCAGCTTAGGCACAGACAGACAGACAAATGGATGCACCGTTGACCTGATCAATATTCAATTATTAAAAGTTCACGTTCTCTTGCACATGCGATTCCAACGGAAAAAGTGTAAAAAGGAGGTAGGAGTGGAAATTGTATAAAAGCGTACTCACGATGCATTTCGCATTTTTATAGTGGGCTAGAACTAGAACTACGCACCTCAGCCTTTATCTTATTTGTTATTTTTTTGAATTTTCATTTCGACAACAGATTAACAGGTACAGAATACTTGAATTTTTTGATCGCGTATTTACCTTTGTTGTGTACTTCCAACATGACGGCGCTCCTACGCATTATCATAATCGTGTGCGTAACTATTTGGACACCTGGTGTAACAATCGTTGGATCGGCCGCGTTGGGCCTATATCTTGGCCTCAGAGATCACCAGATTTGACACCGATGGACTTCTTTCTATGGGGCTACGTTAAGCAAGAGGTTTATAGATATCCACCATCTACCCCGGAAAATATCAAGGAAAGGATTAAGGATGCTTTTCTGGACATGAGGGAACACATGCTGAGGGATGGTGGACATATTTTCGAACAGATTTATACTTATTAGTTTTTACGTCAAATGTGTTCTCTTAGTGGCGATATAGAACTGTTTGTCTTTTGTTTCCATGAATGATGTGTGTTGTTTTGGTGTGTTTTTCTACGAGTAAAAGCTTAATAACTCAAAATCTAGTGTTTTCATCTGAATCAAACCTTATACCAAAAAAAGCTTATAAAAATTGAATTCAGCCTTGCACAGATATTCAGGGTGATGCATTTGACATTTTTGATAAAAAGTACGATTCGCGTTTTTGACCACCCTGTATGAGCAAAAATGAAAATTCGAAAAAGTAACAAATAAGATAAAAGCTGAGGTGTGTAAGTTCTTTCTGGATACAAAATTTAGCACTCCAAATTTCTAAATGGCGAATTAAGGCGTTGCCGAAGTGGACGGTTTTTCTGGATAAAACACCTTACATCTCAGTAGCTAATTACCAAAACCCCATAGTATGTTATATCAATATTCTTCTTTTGAATTGGTTCATCCAAATATGCAATAAAATTTGAGGCATTCTATTTAAAAAATTGCAACTTTTAATTGTAGGTCAAAATTGGGACACCCTGTATAATTGCCAATATTTTAGAAATGTGCCCTTGAATATCATGTATAACACGCCATGAATCGGTATTTCCACAATATATTTGTGTATGAGTAATATTCCGTCCACGCATGGATGGGCCACCCTGTATATACGAGCCCCTTCCCACTTCAGTTGGCCCAACTATTGAAATCTTAGTTTTTTCTTATCAAACACAAATAATAAAAATGTAGCAGGGTGTTATAGGTTTAAAATATTGACTATGGATATTTTGATAATATATAGTAGAAAACACCGACTTTATCACTCCCTCATCAAATATGCAGCATAAAAATAACACATGTTGCAATAACAGCATATCAACCTATTTTCCTTTCAATGCAAAATAGGTCTATAACGCATAGGTGGCTGTGAAAAATAAAAGCCATGAGAATTGTTTTTATTAATCAGAGCTGTCAGAATACGTTTAAAATAGTTTTGGGTAGTTAAGGTTTTCAAAATGGGTAGAGGAAAGGTTATTAGTGAGAAAATTCGGTTACTGATAATTAAATTTTTTAATTCTGGGAAATCAAACCCAGAAATTGCAACTTTGTTAGACTTACCGCGGTACAGTGTGAGAAATATTGTTAGAAGATGTAACTGGTTCAGTTTATATTAAGCCACGATATGTGAAAAAAAGTAATATCAGAAATGCCAACCGAAGAGCATTAAAAAGAATAATCGTGAAAAACAGGCGTGCCAATTATTTACAATTAAGTGCTTTGTGGAGTGACGCTGTGGAAGGAGAATTTCGAGGTCCACAACTCATAGAGAGACCCACAAAGTCGGATTTAGCACTTGCAAGGTAAGTTTTCTTATAAAAAAGTGAAGTAAAAACCCTAAAGTTGCACAACTTGTTTATAGGCTAAAGAAAAGCCACTATTAACTCCACTGCAAAAGAAGAATCGGCTTAGATGGGTTAAAGAACATAGACAATGGACACCTCAACAATGGTGTGCAATACAATGGAGTGATGAGGCCCGATTCGAAGTTTCTGTTGGTGACAGTCGCAGTATAGTTATTCGCAAAAAAATTAACCATTCCATGTTGACTGTCTGAAGAGAAAAGTGAAATTTCCAGCATCCATTATGGTCATCAAAAGGAGTAGGAAAACTTCATTTTATTGATGGAAATGTGGATACAAACATATATTTGGCAATTTTAGAAGAATCGCTTTTACCAGTGATGGAAGAATGTTTGACAA
Source organism: Acanthoscelides obtectus (assembly GCA_963669975.1). Classification (NCBI taxonomy): domain Eukaryota; kingdom Metazoa; phylum Arthropoda; class Insecta; order Coleoptera; family Chrysomelidae; genus Acanthoscelides; species Acanthoscelides obtectus. The sequence goes on along the minus strand of CAVLJG010000001.1, from coordinate 77,060,154 downwards.
CCGGCCAAGATTTTGTGTTTCAGCAAGATGGTGAAGCGTGCCATACCTCAACAGGGCTATAAAATGGATGGAAGAAAATAATGTACTACTTTTGAAATGGGTTTCTGGCTGTCCAGATCTGTCAGCTATTAAAACTTTGTGGCACGGGATGAAAAAGGTTTTACGACAACATCCTGCTCGTACAATCACCGAACTGAGACAAAAGCTTCAAGAAATATGGGATTTTTTTACACCAAATGTTTGCCAAAACTTGGTTGAAACTATGCCCCAAAGAATTTCAGCCGTCATAAAAAATAAAGGTGATGTTACCCAATGATAATCATTCAATTGTTGCTTTGTAACTTCGCGCATTTATTCGCACATTGTCTATTTGTTAAGATGTTCTATTAGTTAGAGGTCTAAGTGATTTCAAATATGTATTTTTTACGACTAGAGTGTATCTAAAATGTTTTTGAGAAAATAAATTGTTTTAGAAGTAGATAGTTTCGTCATGTTTAGTTTATAAAGGCATATTTTGGTACAAATCTTGAAGTGGGCCAACTGAAGTGGGATGGGGCACGTATATATATATATATATATATATATATGGATTGAATGGAAACGTCTGGAATTTAACAACTGTATAGGCAACGACAGTCCAAATAACAACAACAACAATAACAGCAACAACAATATAACTTGTTGGGTTTGTCTTGCAGGCCTAGAACGTACGCGCTTGATAGGTACTCGTATCGATTCGGAGTACGCAGTAGCAGCACCCAGCACCAGGATGTGAACAGTATTTCTAGTCTAATATCTGATCTAAGCTTGGAAGTTAGACGACGAAAGATTATTTCTTACTGCCGGTACACAAGGGTGTTAAATTGTCGCGTTGCAAAGTAAAACTCGTGTTTAGCGTTACACTGATGCTCATTACTCGCATGTTTTGCAGGTCTTGCGTCCTTGTGGGTGATAACGATGCCATGCAAGATGCTCGTTGAAATCAACGCGGGTCGAACGAGATCAGTGAGAACTGCTAGCCCAGGCTGCAGAGAAAAAAGAATAGGTATTTCGTGTAAAAAAAGCTTAGCAGATATTTGAAAGTCCTAAATGTAAGGGGGGGGTGGTGGATCTTTCTAATGACAAATACATAAAAACACACAGCCGGATATGCGTTGTTTTTTATAAATAATAGAAAAAGCCCAAAATTCAGTATTTTGCTTGTATAATTTTCAAATTAAGTTTTATAAATAATAGGGAAGCTGGAGATCTGAGCGCCTAAAAAGACCTTCAATTTTGTGTTTTAGGAACCAAAATCGATAAACAATTAAGCTAAATACAAGGTTTTTCAGCAATATTGAATAAATGTTTATAACGATCGCAATAACAATTGCAAGTGGCTAAACATTTGTTAGCATGAGGGAATGAAAGAAACCTACTTCACCCTTTTTTTCCATTTATCCTGGACTAAGCAAGTAGTCGCGCGTTTCACTATGCGTTTTTCTGCAGCGGAACGAGTCACTTGAGCGCAGTAGAATATGTTCTGTGGGGAATGGTCCCAAATTCTGATTGCTATTGACATTTGTCAAACAGGTTTGTGAATGCATCAATGCTTGCCAAAATAATATGTTCCCAGGTTAGTCTTATAAGTTTCAACAACAAGGCTAATTTCGTATTAGGAATGAGACGACGCACAGTGGGACGAAATCCTAATTTTGCGGTTAAAAGTCAGAAAAATGAAAATGACTTGCGGCGTGTTTTAATACAATATATTTTTAAGCAGTAACGTCTGGGCATTTAAAAATGTGTTAAGCCTCTTATTTCATCCTGTAGCTATTTTGCTGTACCTGTCGAAAGTCCGCTTTAACAAATATTTGCTAAAAACATTGTCAAATGTGTTTTTTTCAGGAGTCTAAAGTTTAGAAACTTCTTAACGGTTTCTACTTATCTGTACCCATTAAGGATTGTTTTACAACCAGTTTAGATTGTGTAAAAAATAAAAATATTTCCTTGGTACACCTAAAAAGAAGGTATCGTTTTCCTAAAACAGCTTGGTATACGAAGAACAGCGAAAAAAAGTCGGCTTAATTCCGTCATAATTTTGACAGTGTAGTGGAACATTTCGGTAAGTTGTACGTGCGGAAGTTTGCGAACTTGTAAGAAGAGGAAAGCGTTCTCCAGACGTATGGATAGGCAAGGCATATATCTTATTATAATATACCATATTAAAAATAAATGATCAGGTTGACATTCTCAAAGAAAAAGAAGTACTAGGCTTGATCCCTATGTCTACTGCGAGCTAGAAATGACGCATCCAATTCGAAGTTGTCAAGCAGATTTTTATGATTGATGTTTGACTCATACAGAAAGAGCTAGTTGTATGTAGACTCCTGTTCAATGTTTCTTCGTCTTCCAAACATAATCTTTATAACAGACATCTTTCAGAAAAAGACCTCGAGTGTCAACTCACCAAAGCGAATTGTTAGGTTTCCAAATTTCAAGAAACAGCGACATTTTTTCACAAAAAACACCCATTTGTATTTTGGAATGTAGAACTATGCAGCGCCAGCTTTTCATGAGCATGTATAAAAATGAAATGCAAAAGGCTTTCGCGGCCATCATCCTATATTATTTGGTTGTTTTTTTTGGATAGTTAGGCCGTCGTCAAATATTTTTACTTGACGTTTCGCCAACACGATCGGTTGGCATCTTCAGAAGATGTTCACAGCTCGGAGTCCTGCGAGCTTCTGGACTCCTGACAGGAAAGACTGTATCGGATTCAGTGTTTGGTGATATTTGCTGTGCAGGTCTGCATTTTTATTCTGCAACTTTTTACAAACAATATTTATATTGCAAATGTATCGGAGACAGCCCATAGGTAACTATTATTTCTCTGTACGTATAAACCGAACCGTGTATACAAAACGGCGCAAAAGAAAAATGAGACTGAATCCAATTTAATACTCTGCCTGTAGCGACGAGCAAAACGAAAACAACTGAAACAATGGAAATCAAACAAATTACAAAAAGAAAACAACGAACATAATGGGGCAATAACAGCCAGTCGTATTTATATAATATTCAGTTTTAATAGGAACAGGGGATAGTTACCAAGTGAATGGGACGCTGGTGTTTATAGAAATACCCTCCTCAACTTCGTTCTAAACGAACGCTAGGTAAACAAGGGGATGGAAGTACATCATTTTGTTATACGCTGTATTTCTGGGTGCAGCTCAATCTGTTGTTTGTTTTGGATTAAGAATCTTTCATTGTTTGCATGTATGTAATGTGAAAGAAATGTATGAACAGTTGGTCTGGTTGAAGTACCGTTAAATATAGGAATGGATACTTTTATAGAATCGTAAATTGTCACGATGTTCTTTTTACACCGCGCAGACACAAGCCTAAATGTCAGGGCACCGCGGCTGCTATCTTCCTGAACGAAACATTTTAAATTTCAAGTTTACGTCTGCAGCTGCGAGGTTTGAATGTTACCTTGTCATGATGTAGTTTGTGAATGTCCCTAAGACAGACCATGGACGAGGTATCAGCCAGTGGAGACGGTGAGGCCAGTGCTGCTGAACTGAACAAGATGACATCGGTAGATAGTGTCGTTGAAATTCTGTAGATTTTAGGACAAAATCGGTAGGAAGAAGCAATCAGGGCCAGCGTAAAATCAGTGGTTGGTCAAGGGTCACGCTCCACCTACAGTGGAAAAAAGTTATATTCTTGTATTGCAGTCGTACACACAACATAGGTTTTTGGAGGGCATCTTTTCCTGAAAAACTACTCGCTTTTTTATCAAAACTTGTACTATGGGCATACTGGTTGTTTTTTAAGCTCCTTTGCAACCATCCTCGAAACTCCTATCTCTCATTTTACCCCTGACCTTGAAGCTTCACCAACTGGTATTTTAAGTTAATATTTAATTTAAAACAGACGAGCTTTGGTTTCCTTGTATCTTATTCGGTCATCCAGACTGTACTTGTTGTTCGAATTCAGAATTCAGATATAAATGAATGGAGTGGCGGAAGCGGAATAAGATATACGCATAATTATGCTTTATTTTTGGATAAAGCTATAATTCGGTGAAAAAAATCTGGAAATATATGAGTTATTTTAAAAAAATTGGTCCTAGGTATTTCCGCGTTTCCCTATAGCGCCACGAAACCCATTTATACGTAGGCAGTCTATTTTGGAATCCCATAATAATAATAATACTAATAATAATAATAATAATAATAATAAATATGTCTGGCCAGTTAGGGTACTGTTGCCAGCGGTATCAAACCTGCTACCGTAATAACATCAAGGAGAGACGGTACAGCCAGCGGTCTTTCATCATGCGCCAGGAGGTTTAGTCTCCCTTCCTCCGATGGCGCTTCAAGAAAAATCATGCGTAATGCGCGCATGCCGGCATTTATATGGGGCCGTCTGCAAAAAAAAGGGGGAAGCACCCGTAGTTATGGAGAAAACAAAACATTTTGCCTCGCAAGATTTAAACGGCGTAAACGGAACCACGGACCTCATGGTTAGTGGTGTCGCGCCCGGCAGGGGTGAGGCTGCAACCGTGGTTGTAGCCTCTGAGGTAACCCAGGTCGTTATCCAGCGAAATCCTCAAAAAAATCGATCTAATCGGATAAATCCAGATGAGGGGCCGACTGTAGTTGTGACTGACGAACATAGTCACACTCTACCTGGTGGCTCGCAGGCTCCAACTCATGGAGGAGATGCTGCTGCTAGGGGAGGAAAGTTGAAACGTATTGAATGGACACCGCAGATGAATAAAGACGTAATGAGGTCCTTTTATTACGTAACGAGATGTATGGATCCTCCTCCTCCCGGATGGAGGGTACTGCTGCATGCTGAGTTTAATAAACTTTACCCTGATTTGAAACGAACCGAACAAAACGTCGCTGATAGGCTACACGTCATAAAGGGAAAAGGTTACCTAACACCTACGGAAATAGCTGAGATCAGAAGGGAGGTAGGTAATCATATTTCTGCTAAGAGAGAAGAAGAGGAAATACAGATGGAGAAAGCAGGTGTGGCTACCACAGAAACTGAAGAACAAGAAACTACCTCAACCTACTGCGACAAATTTATTAGCAACACAAGATTCTTCGAAATGGTTGACCCAAATCAAAGACCGAGACTGCCAAAACTTATATCGAAACCAGGCACGCGTCAACTAATAACAGCTATGAATCACATACTGAAAGCCTACCTGGAAGATGAGGACAACCTCGCAAATATACACCTAGCTATCTACGCAGCTGCTGTTACGATACTAGAAGATAATGGCCAAAAATTGTCACGCGAGATACTTTCGGACCACCCAATAAGACGTCCCCCAGAGGAGCCAGAATGGCGTAGACGTCTGAAGTTAGACATAGATAAGCTGAGATCAAAATCCGACCTGCTAAGGGAATATATTAAAGGCACGAGATCAGCCAAAATTAACTATAAAATGCAAGCCATATGTCAAGAGTATCGGATAGAAGTAAAAGACCGGGAAAACATCCAGAAATTGACAGAAATCATGGATGAGCTCCGCCAAAAGGCGCGAGGCTCAAAAGGTACAACGAAGCCACAAACAGAGCAAAGCAGAACCGCAGTTTCTCACAAAACCAGAAACAGTTCTTCAGTAATCTTACAAGCCCAACTACATCTAATAATAATTTGTCACAGGCACAGTGTAAAGAACAAGATGCTATCGACTACTGGGGTAAAATATGGGGCGATAAGAATGAAGCAGATCTCCAAGCACCATGGCTTAGTCAAATTGAGCAACAGATCGTTGCAGTGCCAGACATGGATGAGCCAAGAATAGACACAGCCGATATTAAGAATGTACTCAAGAAAGCAAAGAACTGGAAGGCGCCCGGCCCTGATAAGATTCACAACTACTGGATTAAGTCACTCACTGCCACACATGCGCCACTAGCTAAATGCTTCCGGAGAATCCTTCTAGACCCTTCATCGCTTCCCAATTTCTTAAGTGTAGGAATTACCCACTTGCTGCACAAAAGGGAAGTACAACAGACCCAAGGAATTACAGACCAATTACTTGCCTGTCTGTAATATACAAGCTTCTGACAGCTGTACTCAATGACAAAATCTACTATCATTGCGAAATTAATGATATAATATCACCTCTACAAAAAGGATGTGCTCGTGGATCTAGAGGATGTAAGGAGCTACTGATAATGGATTCTGTGATTACGCACCATGTGAGAACTAACCACCGGAACTTTCATGCATGCTATATCGATTTCACGAAGGCATTTGATTCTGTACCTCATAACTGGCTACGCAAGGTTCTGGAACTATATAGGATCCATCCATCGATCAGAGCATTATTATCGCATTCTATGACTTTATGGAAGACACAACTTAGCATCAACGGCAAGATGATAGGCAAACTGAGCATATCCAGAGGGATCTTCCAAGGCGATTCATTGAGCCCAACCTGGTTTTGTTTAGCCTTAAACCCCCTCTCGACGCTACTCGACAACAGCAACGTGGGATACAGAATTAAGAAGAATAGTGTAGTCAGAATTAGCCATATGTTTTACATGGATGACATCAAACTGCTCGCAGAATCAAAGCAGCAGCTAACTTCGTTGATTACCACCGTTAAATTGTTTTGTAACAGCATATGCATGGAATTCGGTTTAGAAAAGTGCGCAACTGTTAATGCCAGCAAAGGACGCATCATTAATATGGGCGAGATAATAAATGACATCGAGGAATTGGATGAAGGCGATTCGTATAAATACTTAGGGCTCAAACAGCAACTGGGACTAAATCACAGCGAAATCAAAAAGGACTTAACGGAAAAATATAGAAAATGCCTTGTAAAACTGCTAAACACCAAGCTGAATTCCAAAAATATGATATCAGCCATTAATGCATGGGCAGTCCCAGCCCTAATTTATTCTTTTGGTGTCGTTAAATGGAGCAACACCGATCTGGAAGAACTAGACAGGCTAACAAGGAGGTCCATGACAAAGTTTCGTATGCTCCATCCTAACTCTGCTGTGGAGCGGCTCTACCTGCCCCGCAATGAAGGCGGCAGAGGACTAATCAACGTATCCCAGATGTGCCACACACCAATCATGCATCTTCGGGAGTATTTCTTAAACCAAAATAGCGCTCTAGTACAACTAATCAAAGAGGCAGATTGCAACGCAACTCCCCTGTATATGTCACAGTTGCAACAGCCATCCAGATGCAATGCAACAAGAGAAAGGTTGCAATCTTGGAAGAACAAACAATTGCATGGCAGGTATCCGTCTCAAATGGAGAAAGTTGGTATTGACAAAAAAACATCGTTCTCGTTTCTCCAGCGTAGTTTCTTACACCCAGAGACTGAAGGGTTTATCTGTGCTATACAGGATAAGGTTATCCGCACACGAAATTATGACAAGCATATATTGAAGAACCCTATCACTGATAAGTGCCGTAAGTGCGATACAGTAGGCGAAACAATCGAACATGTCACAGGAGCATGCCCTAACCTGGCCAAAGATGCATACTTAGGCAGACACAACAAAGTAGCCGCAATAATACACCAGCTAATCGCACACAAAGAAGCTCTAATAAAAGCAAAGGTGCCCTACTACAAATATCACCCTGTGTCCGTTCTAGAAAATCAGAACCTATTGATGTATTGGCACCGCCCAATAACCAGTGATAGGCGCATAGAGCATAATCGACCTGATTTAGTCCTTATAGACAAACAGAAACAAATGGGAATCATAATCGATATTGCGGTTCCACTTACGCATAATCTTAAGTCCGTGGAAACTGAGAAATGCTCCAAATATCAAGACCTCAAATAGAATTAGCACGGATGTGGAAGTTAAAAGAAGTAATGATTATTCCCATCATCATATCAGTGGAAGGGGTGGCCACGAACGCTTTGTTGGAGAATTTGAAAGTCTTGAACCTTCCAAAGGGTACATGTATACAACTGCAGAAGGCAGTGATCCTCGACACTTGTCGGATTACAAGAAAGTTTTTATCGATATAGGAAATTGAGGGCGGGTCATGATGAATTTCATTTCCACCCAGAGCCACCATCTATAAACATCATTCGAGGTGGCCCAGATACTACCAGCTTAAGCTGTGAAAACTCAGGAAAGTAATAATAATAATAATAATAATAATAATAATAATAATAATAATAATGTCTGACCGGTAAGGGCACTGCTACCAGCAGTGTCAGACCCGCTACCGCAATAAAACCAAGGATAGACGGTACAGCCAGCAATCCCTCTTGAGCATCAGTTGGTTTTTGTTTCCCTTCCGCTGGCGCTGAGCGATATCTATGCGCTGAATGTGCATTCCGACTCTTAGAGTTTAAAAGAAAAGGGATACAACGCACCCATAATAATTATGGAGAACAACTTTAATTTAGCCTCGGAAGAACGTAACAGCGTTAACGAGACCACAAGCCCCAGCGGTTGTGGTGTCGCGCTCGGCATGGGTGAGGTTGCAACCCCGGTTGTAGCCTCGGACGTAACCCAGGTCGTCATCATGCGAAATCCTCCAAATACATGGGATCGACATTATAGGTCCACCGATGAAGATGAACATCCTGTGGAATTAACAGACGAGGTCACACAGATTGGCCGTTTGCACACCGGCACCCGGAATGCTGCGGCCAATAATCGTAGCGGTCAACGTATAAAATGGACTAGAGAACTAAACATTTCTGTAATGAAACCATTTTATCTCCTTAATGACTGCAAAGACCTACCACAAACAGGTTGGAGACGTATGCTCCACACAGAGTTTTCAAAGATTCACCCGGAACTGAGCAAAATATCGTTGTTAGAAAAAGGACTATTGTGAAAAACGGTTATCTAAAACAGACTGAAACGGATGAATTGAAACGTGAAGTTGGTAGAGCGATATCCCAAAATGCCATAAACGATGAAGTAGCCCCGACACGTTTGTCAGTTCTGGATCAACCGCATATCGAACCTGAATGCGTAACTAGCCAAAAGCAAAAAGAGCTGAATGATTTTTTTCTAAGCACCTTAAGCTTCTACCGATTTAGTGACCCCACAAAAAGTCCTAGGCTCCCAAAGCTTCTACTAAATGCAAAATCTAATCAAATAATCCATCAGATGGACGAAATTCTTTTACGCCACCTAGAACACTGTGATGACTTAGAACAAGTACACCTATCTATCTATGCAGCAGCTACTACTGTGGTGAACGTGAATGGTCAAAAGTTACTACCACCTAATGATGCGCCTCTTAAAAAGACATCGAAACGTAGTGAGGAGCCATGAAACTAAGACTCATGAAAGATATTGACTCATGTAGAGCTGAGGCGGATCTCATTTCAGAATACCTAGTAGGCAATAGGTCCCGAAAGGTGATCAAGAACATCGCAGATATTAAACGGAAAATTAACGTACCCCCCAGCTGCGATAACGATAGCTCATTTTTAAACCTGCATAGACATAAAATGAGGCAAGAAGCCAAAATGAAAGGTGCCGGCTCCAAAGATATAATGAGACCAGCAAGAGAAAGCAGCAAAATGCTTTTGTTCGAGAGAAAACCAAAACCAGTTCTACAGATCTATCATCTCAGAATCATCTTCGTAACCCAAAGGCATTAGAGATACATAAAATTTTGTTAAATTTTGGAGTGATATTTTGGTCCGAGCCAAAGCCATTAGACCTTAATGCGAATTGGATCAAAGAAGTAATGAAGGGAGCTAAGGTAAACCCAATGAGCGTTGCAATATTCTCTCAAGATGACGTAAGTAGAGTGCTAAAAAATGCTGCTGATTGGAAAGCGCCGGGACCCGATAATATTCAGAACTTTTGGCTCAAGAAGGTCCTAAGCACGCATGCTGCATTGGGTCGATCACTTTCTAAAGCAATCACCAACCCGGAGATATTACCTAACTTCTGGACGAAGGAATAACACTATATTATATTTAAAAACGGCAATCCTGAGGATCCGAAAAACTATAGACCAATCACATGTCTCTCTGTGTTTTATAAACAACTAACAGCACTTTTGAATGACCAAATATATACTCACTGTGAAAGCAACAATATCATTGCTACAGAACAGAAGGGGTGTGTCCGTGGTTCTTTCGGATGCAAAGAGCAACTTATAATTGACTCCGTTATTACGAATCATGCGTGTAAAAATAAGAGAAATCTCCATGTCTGCCACATCG